>JALAJA010000065.1:123610-146110 GCA_023376005.1 Doryteuthis pealeii
AAATGTGCTAAGTTCAGGTTGGTTGGTTGGTTTTTATAGCATTTAATGCTGAAACCATCCTTGTAGTAAACGGTAGTGCTTGGGTGAATTCTTGCTAAATTTTGAGTGGAAATATTCTATTATGAGTTTCATACTTACATATTTACAATTTACCAAATGTTATTATTACAGTTAATGAATATACCTAAAATTGTTAATGAATATACCTAATAATATTCTAAGTTTCAGTCAAAATTGTCTTCTACCTCAAGTGCATCGTTTTAAACTGACAAAAAAAAAGTAAATGAATAATTTATTCATATTCTTCAGACAGGTTTTGTTTAATAAAAAAAATTGAAACTGAAATCCGAGGGAAATAATCTTTTATATTTACCCTGAAATTTGAAATGCGTTTATATTTAATTACATTTTTTTTTAAATATCAAATTTTGAATATAAAATATCAAACTCAAATTTTGTTTAAAATATATATATATATATATATATATATATATATATATATATATATATATATATATATATATATATATATATTCAGATATATTTGTAATTGTAACAATAATATCAATTTTGTCTCAGATTATTAAAATTTTCCAGGATTTTGGGGGGAAAAAATACACACGTGAAATCAACTGCAATTAATCAATATCTTGATTAATCCAGTGGATTTAACCCTGAAGATCCTTATGGTGAAACTTGAGTAGGTTATTACTGTGTACCATTATTATAATATATCTTATTATAATGGAGATTGTGTGTTTTTCTGTCTAACCGAAACTATATTACTACTCAAGACACAATTCCCTTAATTATTTACGTCAAATTCTCCATGATTTCATTCTTTTAAACCTTCAGTTATTAATAAAAATTGTTTTACATTATTAATACTGTTGACCATATCTACGTACTAATAACATGCAATTGTATTTATATATACAACAAAATAGCGGTTTACAGTTTGAACGAGAAGGCTAATTTGCATATTGATATTTAAAATTTTATTTTAATAAATATGTGCTTGGTATTATTGATTTCTAATTGTTTGGTTTTATCTTAAGAAATATAAACAAAAAATCTCGTGGATAAATCTTAAAAGAAATTTATTTACAAGAAGAAAATAACTGCAATATTATCCTTTACTTCCTATTTTAACTAAATAGTTAAATTAGGAAAATTTACCAATGAAAGAGGGGAGTAATGGAAAATAATGGAATAGTTAGTTTCAAAGTTGTTCTATTTTTCGATTATACCCCCTCTGTTGCAGATCTTTTTATCTGCATTCTTAGTCAGTTTCATTAGCCTTTCTAATTTAATATGATATTTTATTATATCAAAACTTAAATACTTGCACCCGGAGGGTGCATATATTTGCTAGTATATATAATATCCACAAAATTGCTTAATTTTTTGGTAGCAATGATATTTCTTAGCTGTTTTAGGTGTTTCTAGATGGCCTTCATAACTAACTAACCAACACCCATAATTCCCTCTTTCTGCTTCCGTATCTCCCCCATCCCCCGCCTTGTCCCCATCCCCTCGGATATCCATCTCAGATATCCCTAACCCTGTCAAATCGGCTTCCCTGTATCCCCGGGAAGCATTGTTTATTGCGGCAACACTCAAAATGTCGCTGATGCTGGCACCGATACGCTTGTCTCTGGTCCGTATCTTTGCCCTCGCGACGAAGAGCGTTTGCCACAGCCTAAGGGTTTTATCTTTGAAACGCTAACGGCTGACATATTGAGCTGAGAAATAAAATGGCCGCGTTGAATGCGAACACCGGCAAATCTCACCCCAGAGATCTCGCCCGCCAGAAAATCTCGCTTTGAAATCTCCCAAGTAAATACAGTTGTAAATCTACTTGTTACCACACACACACACACACACACACATATAATATATATATATGAAGTGAACAAATAATCTGTTTGAGATGGTGGTAGCCGACAATTTTTAGGGTTCGAATCACGCACAAAGCACTGTCCTGTCTATACCTCTGCTGATGAGGTCCTAATAGGCTGAAATGTACATACAGAGATTGACTTTTTCTCGATTTGTTTACGCCTTACATTTAAACCGATATGCACTCCTAATTCATTTAATTATAACTAATTAATTCTCAAATTAGGTATGACTTTAACTGAGCACATAATCTCCCCAATATATATAATATATACACATATAATTTATAATATAATCATAGCTGATACTGATCAATATTTCGATTTTACAAAAATCATCATCAGAGCTCATTCACTCCGTGGCGTTTGGGTCGGAGAAAAATGTCAAATCAGTTCACAAACAAAAAAAAAAAACTTAATATATATAAACAGAATGTCGTCGATATAACAGAAGTAATGGAGTCTGTAGGTAAAATGTATGTGAAATGTCTAGATTCTTGGAATTCCACTAAGGACCAATAATTTCTGGCATCGGAACGGCTCCCCACAACATAGCGAAATCTATAACCAAATTACTAACCCCACTTTTAGGCACCATTAGCAATTCCCATATAAGAAACTCAAATGATCTAATAAACAAAATCAGCAACATAAACATGCATAACAAGCTTTTAAGTAGTCTTGACATCAAATCCTTATACACTAATATTCCTGTTAATAAATGCATCACAGGCCTTGAAAATAATCTTTAAAAATCCAACATCAGCTTACCCCTACCAACCTAAAACCATTAACAAAATATGCAAATTATGTACCCAAAATTGTTTTTTCCAATACAACGGCTCCTTTTATCGACAGAAATTTGGTTTACCTATGGGATCGCCCTTGCATGTCTTTTTCTTGAATTCCTAGAATCCGGACCTTTCACATACATTTTACCTACAGACTCTCATTACTTCCGTTATATCGACGACATTCTGTTTATATACCCACTTAATCATAACATATCACAAATAATATATATATATATATATATATATATATATATATATGATAAAATGAAAAAAACAAAGGATGTTTACAACTGCATGGGCTCATCAGGAGAGAGTGTGCAAACCGTTTCGGGGCCTATCTCTCGACGGTTTAAAAAGCAACACCGGCCCATCCTCACTAATATGAGGACCCTCGCAATATCATGCATCGACCGCACGTGGGTCGGTCATCAACAAAAAAATAAGACGGGAAAATGACCGTTAGCAAAAAATAGAACGCTGCTAGTCAAACGTTGGAATTTATGCCCCGAAACGGTTTGCACACTCTCTCCTGATGAGCCCATTTCAGTTGTAAACATCCTTTGTTTTTTCATTTTATCATATTCACACTGTCGGATTAATTTCCATTTTATTTTCATATATATATATATATTATATTATATATATATATTATATATATATATATATATTATATATAATTGGAGAGAGATGAAGTGGGGGGGAATTTGGGGTACATTTATATATTGTTATTGTTAAAAGGATTGGTTTAATTAGTAAAGTACAATAATTTGTTGTGTGTTGAAAGTTTGAAGGAAAAATCGTATTACCTGATGAGTGTGTCTGATAATTATTAGTAAAAATCCCGGTCTGTGTTTTATCGTGTTAAAAATCCACACGATAAAACAGAGACTCGGATTTTTCCTTCTGTCGCCTCACCTCTCCAAAATTGTTCTCAAAAATCATAAATTTCCCTATATTTCATCAACATCTCACATGTTTTTCTATACACTTATTTTTCTTTGATTATAACTAAATTATTACTAAAAATTATCAGACAGACTCATCAGGTAATACGATTTTTCCTTTAAACTTTCAACACACAACACATTATCATACTTTCCCAATTAAACCAATCACACACACACACACACACACACACACAGACACACACACACACACATATAATATTATATATATATATATATATATATATATATATATATATATATATATATAGGTTTGGAGGTTGATTTTGAAGGCTATCACAATGCAGGTGTAAAAGATAAAGGTAACAATGTGTTGTGTGTTAACCTGTATTTTATTCTTGAATTTTCGAGATAAAATCTCTTTTTCAAAAGATCACTAGAACTGATGTCGTCTAGTTATGGCCATTTCTATTTAAATGATTTTTTTGTTGAAAATGGTGGTATTTTTATCTCGAAAATTCAAGAATAAAATACAGGTTAACATGCAACAGCATTGTTGCTTTATTCTTTACACCTGCATTGTGATAGCCTTCAAAATCAACCTCCAAACCAATATATACACAATGCTTCAAGCAAATTATAAAACTCTCTTTTATATATATATATATATAATATATATATATATATATATATACACGAGGGTGAGGCAAAAAGTAATGCCATTTTGTTTAGGACAGGTATAATTACCAACAAAGAAACATGTATCATACATAAAAATTAAGCTGGTTCTCTGTGGACCACATCCCTGATTCTCCACATCGTCACCGTTTCGCTTAATAGCAATGTTCCATCTATAACCTTGCTTATGAGACCTAATAGGTCGAAATGTACATTCAGGGATTGACATTTTCTCGATTTGTTTAGCCTTACACTTGAACATATATGCCCGCCTAAATTCATTAATTATTAACTAATTAATTTTCAAAATTAGGTATGACTTCAATTAAGCATATATCCTCCAATATATATATAATATATATATATATATATATATAAGTATATGAATTCCAATAAATATTTTCTATTTTTCTTTTCTTTCTTTTATTCTAGTTTCACAGCAAAGTACTGTGATTGTCGACAAAGATGGCAAACGCAAACACACAAGACCAACATTCTCGGGTCAACAGATATTTGCGTTGGAGAAAACATTTGAACAAACCAAATACTTAGCAGGTCCTGAACGGGCACGACTTGCCTATGCACTTGGAATGTCAGAAAGTCAAGTAAAGGTAGGTACATTTATTATCTTAATAATGTACACTTTTTTTGTGGATAAGCAACACCAGATTATCAGGCTAAACTTTTTGCATTTGATCTTGAACATTAAAGAAGAGAAGTTTTATTATTATTATTATTATTATTATTTACTCTTTTTGAGTTTTCACATCAGCATTAGCTGATGGTCTTTCACTGGAGTCTGAGTGACAGCAAGTCTTCTCAGGTCTCCAGGACTCTTCTGAGTATTCCAGCTGATTCTAACAATGCTGTAGTTTGGATGGTCTCGGTTCTTCCTCTGATTTCCAGTTCACCCAAATTCTTTTCCAGAGCTTTGGGGATTGTTCCAAGGGCACCAACTATTATTATTATTATTATTATTATTATCATTATTATTATTATTATTATTATTATTATTATTTATACTCCTTTTGAGTTTTCACATCAGCATTAGCAGATGATCTTTCACTGGAGTCTGAGTGACAGCAAGTCTCCTCAGGTCTCCAGGACTCTTCTGAGTATTCTGGCAGATTGCAACAGTGCAGTGTTCTGAATGGTTTCAATCCTTCCTCTGATTTCCAAACTTTCCAAACCCTTTTCCAATCCTTTTGGGACCGTTCCAAGTGCACCAACTACAATTGGTATCACTTTCACTTTCATTTTCATATTCCATAACTTTTTCAGTTCTCTGGCAAGGTCCAGGTATTTGTCCATTTTTTCATTTTCCTTTGGCTTCACCCTGTGATCTGCTGGCACTGTAAAATCCACCAGATGACAAGTTATTTCTTTTTTGTTTATCAACACTAGGTCTGGTCTTCTTGCGGGGATTATTATTATTATTTATTGTGTTTAATTTTCAGCTTTAATTTTCGTTTCTTAAAATCCGTCACCGGGTCTTAATAATGTCCAATTCTTTTCATATATTATTATTATTATTATTATTATTATTATTAGTAGTAGTAGTAGTAGTAGTAGTAGAAGTAGTAGTAGTAGTAGTACAAAATAAAGAAAATACCCTCCGGGCGATGTAAAAATAGAATTTTGAAACATATTGCCTGAGGGGTGGGAGTAAAAAATTTAATGTCAGCGAGTTTGTACCCGAAGTAAGTAAAATCATCCAATTCATTAAACGATTAAAAAATAAAACAATTCAAACATCACTGAATGCACCGTACTTGCGAACTTGTGTTACATTCTACCAGTGGCGAACGCATTGGGTAACTAGCTACCGATGTTGTACGTCAGCTAGTATATATATATATATATATATATATATATATATATAATATATATATTATAACACGTCATATGTCTGTGGAAGATGATAAAATAAACATGGTTACCGTCTGGTGCCAACTCTATTTGAAACACCTAGACAAGGCCCGAGATTACAGCGGCCAAAACGTCACGTTTATACATGCCACAATAAAGATGAGGACAACAGTCCGATATATCAAAATTATTCACATCAAGCAACATCTCACTAATACAGACAAAAGAAAAAGGGAGTTTAAAGATACAAAAACACAAGAAAACAAAAAATAAAAAATAAGTAAATAAATAAATAAACAAATTTCCCGCATTTTATATCGGCTCATATAACTTTATCCGGCTTCTTCGACCGCCGTCCCCCTCCACACCATCCCACGCCATCATGCCCCCCCCCCCACAACGCACCCCCAACACCACCATGCCTCCTCAGTTATCTCGGTTGTACAAGCGGGAACAAATATTTCATGTTTTATTCACGAAAATCCACGGAACGTGGAAGGGATCAAGACTTGAAATGGGGACGTTTCTCGTATCACACACTACCCCCTCTCTCTCCTCTTCTCTCTCTCTCTCTCTCTTACCGTTTGGAATTGGTATGATAGGAAGTTTTTAGTTAAAAGGGTTAAAAAAAAAAATTTCAAAATAAGAAAGAAAATTAAAACAAAAAAATAAAACATAGAAAAAAACAATAAAAGTAGAATAAAGAATTCATGTTGTTGTATTGCAGTAAAAGATTTTTCAGAAAAATTGTATGATTTTGAATTTAATCTTAAAATTGTATCGGAGTTATTGCTCTTTCGTACAAATATATAAATATAATATATATATATATATATATATATATAATATATATATATATATATATATATGTATTATATATATATATATATATATATATATATATATATAAATGAAATAAGTATTCATATATATATATATATGAATACTTATTTCATTTATATATATATATAATATAATATATATATATATATATATATAATACAATAAGTATTTATTATTATATATTTATATATATATATAATATATATATATATATATTATATATATATATAAGCAATATATATATATATATTTATATATTTATATATATACATATATATATTAGGTATATATATATATATGCAATAAGTATTCGTATCCTATATACATGCACACACACGCACACACACATATTTACATGTATATATAGCAATAAGTATTCGTATACTATATACATACATACGCACATACACATATACACATACATACATACATATATATATATATATGCAATAAGTATTCGTATCCTATATACATACACACATAGAGACACTCCCCCCACAGATATATATTTCTAGGATTCAAATACTTATTGTGTATATGCGTAGAGGATACGAATACGTATTATATATATATATATATATATATATATATGTATGTATGTATGTATGTATGTATGTGTGGGGGGTGTTCGTATAATATATGTGAGTGTGTATACATATCTGTTTATATGTGTTTGGGTTGCAAATATAGAGTCCTACATTAATATATATATATATATATATATATGCAAATGTATGAAATTCTATATATATATATATAATATATATATATATATATATATGTGTGTGTGTGTGTTGTGTGTGTGTGTTTACATAAAATATAAGCATATAAACGCATGTGTGTGTGCTTCTAAAATAAAATAAATTCATATATATTATAACCGGTATTTAAGAATTTTTATTTGCTAAATATATTGCTTTGTATAAAATTTCCGAATTATTGTACAGTGAGCTTTCAACTTGAACGAATTCAATTTTAACACTCTGTTCTTAAAGAGAACCATCTTAGAATTATCCAAACACCAACTAACCAGGTGATATATAATATATATATATATATATATATATATAATATATATATATATATATATATATATATTTGGAGAATATGTGCTTAATTGAAGTCGTACCTAATTTTGAAAGCTAATTAATTAATAATTAATTAATTAGCGGGCAAATCGAGAAAAATCAATCTTCTGTATGTACATTTCGGCCTATTAGGCATCATCAGCAGAGGTATAGATAGGAAGACCGCCTGCTGATGAGGCCTAATAGGCCTAATATGCCGAAATGTACATACAGAGATTGATTTTTCTCGATTTGTTTAGCCTTAAATTTGAATAGGTATGCCCGCCTAATAATTAATTATCAATTAATTAACTTTCCAAATTAGGTACGACTTCAATAAGCACATATTCTCCCAAAAATTGTCGGCTAAAAAAGCCATATCAAAACACATCGTTTGTGTATTTACTTCTCATAATATATAATATATATATATATATATATAATATATATATATACATATATATATATATATATATATATATATATTATATCCGTACACACATAAGTATCTATACATTCATTTCATACATAGGCAATATCATAACTTTATAGATCACTGCCGTCCCTCACAATCCTATAACCCCACCCACCACCAGAACCTTTCCTCTCATGAGCCCTAAAATAACAATCAAACCCGCTGCAGATCCACAAAGTTTAGTGCAAATATGGCATAGGAAGGAACATCCTTCCTGTTGTATCAGATGGATCAGAGATAAAATTTATGCTTATGCACCACCATATGTCTTTTTAGACCAAATGCTGAACTTACTGACTTTGTTACAGATTGCACAAGACACAATGTTTGTTTCTGGAGTTTGCATGAATGATGTCCCTGATGAATTTCCCAATGATTGACATTTCAACCCCCCATGTCCTCTTCCCATATTGACAGGTGTTCCCCTTCGAAGTTGACGCTTGAGGTTTTCATACATACGTCATGGATACGAATGATTGAACTGGATATATATATATATATATATATAGGGGTAAACTATAGACAGTGTTTCGAGGTATCACCTGCATCAGCTATAGTTATACGGTTTTAGCAGCTGCCTCTGGCTGGGTTCGAAACCCGAACGAACTTACGCTCGCCCAAGCTTCTTACCCACACATCCACAGTCAGTCGCCAAGTATAGCAGGCTATTTAATTGCTATATTTTCTAAGGGGGAAAATGACCTTCACCTAGAGTTCTCAAACTATGTAAACAAAGTGAGATTTGCCGAGCCGAATACGCGTGAATCTGCATTATATACCTTCTAAAATAGAGTGCTCAAGCCGAGAAACGGGAAGGCGTATAAAGGGGTAAACTATAGACACGTGTTTTCGAGGTATCACCTCTCATCAGCTATAGTTTTTATACGGTTTTTTTTTAAGCAAGCTTCTCTGCCTGCTGGCTGCGGTTTCGATATAATTATTAAATGTATATAATATATATATAGTTGAATGAAGTGATAAAAAAAGGTTTAGTTTTTATTCATTTATTTGGGAACGATATATATATATATATATATATATATATATATATATATATATGACCTGTGGATATACTGCAGTACGATAATTTAATTATTACCATGTTTGGTATTTTTGCTTAAGAGCTACTGCTAGGAGTTTCAATATGTAAAACGTATAATAATCTCTCTCTCTCTCTCTCTCTCTCTCTCTCTCTCTCTCTCTCTCTCTCTCTCTCAACAAATCCCCAAAGGACCCACTTTACAGATAAAACTGGCGCAACATGGTCTTTCCCCTCATCTCTCTCTCTCTCTCTCTCTCTCTCTCTCTCTCTCTCTCTCTCTTATCAACAAATCCCCGAAGGACCCACTTTATAGATAAAACTGGCGCGCAACATGTTCTTAACTCCCCCCCATCTCTCTCTCTCTCTCTCTCTCTCTCTCTCTCTCTCTCTCTTCTCAACAAATCCCCAAAGGACCCCTTTACAGATAAAACTGGCGCAACATGGTCTTTCCCCTCATCTCTCTCTCTCTCTCTCTCTCTCTCTCTCTCTATCAACAAATCCCCGAAGGACCCCACTTTACAGATAAAACTGGCGCAACATGTTCTTATCTCCCCCCATCTCTCTCTCTCTCTCTCTCTCTCTCTCTCTCTCTCTCTGTGACCATCTGTCTTTGTTCTAAAAACAGGCAAGCTTGGTGAATAACTGTATGTTTTGTTTATTTATATTATTTATATTTATTTATTTATTTATCTATTTACTGGGCGTAGGTGAGTGGGGTGGGGCGCATGGGAAAGTGTGTTGTGGGGGGGGTTGTTGTATTTTTAATTCCTGCATCTGCATTGAAAGTCGATTTGCATATCAAAGACTCACATTCCGATGTATGTTTTCCCTTCATCCCCTGGGGAACAGAAGGAGGGATGAAAAACCCCTACCCTCCTATCCGACCACCTACCGACCACCGCCACCAGCGCCTCTGTTTTTGCTACAAATAGCCAATCAGATCATTTCCATATTTTCCATATTTTCCATATTCTATTTTTTTCTTTTTTTGACGTTCCCTATTTCCGATTGTTTCCGACGCGGTCCGATCTCAATAATAATTCATGACAATTGGGCGTCGTCATGGAAACCAATGATTGAACTCGATATATATATATATATATATATATATATATATATATATATATGATTTTTGGATGTTTGTTTGTTTATAGAAGCATTGTTGAATAAATTATTATTTATATTTTGCTTGAAGGCAATTATAATGCATGTATCGCATAAAATTCGATAATTATAGAAAATAATCTTGACAAGTGAATCCCGGCAAAGGATGGCTCGCTATGCAGAACACCGTACAGACTGTTTCGACTTTATTAAGTCTCTTCAGCGATGTATACTAACGACTCCCCTTCGATTCCTTTGTCGGGATTCACTTGTCAAGATTATTTTCTATAATTATCGAATTTTATGCATACATGCATTATAATTGCCTTCAAGCAAAATATAAATTATATTATATATATATAATATATATATACATTTTATATATATATATATTATATATATATATATATATATATACAATTATATATATATATATATATAGTATTAAACAAAAGGCACGTCTCCTATCAGCCTCCACACCTCATAATTATTCTCACTACTACTAACTTGAAAAAAAAGGAACACAAACACATCACCCCTGATGATGGGACTTCGAAGTGCCGAAAGTACTTGGGATAAAAACCTCTTTGAAAAAAAGGAGACGGTTTGAAATATTTCAAACCGTCTCCTTTTTTCAATCCTCAAATTTTAAACAGACTAAATAACAAGGACTACCACTCGCTTTTCTCGTTATTCTGTGATAAAAATTTCTCATTACCTTCCATATATCAACAAATGCCCTGAAGATGATCTAATTAATAGATCGAAACACTGCAGCGTCGGCAAATAAACTCACCACTTAACTCATTTAAACCTGTGTTTTTTCATTCTTTCTTAATATACTACATACCGTCGGATTCACTTCCTTTTCTTCACATATATATATATACTTTTTGTAAGTAAGTAAAATTGTCGAGGGGGGCCTAAAGTCGGTATCAGCAAATCAGTGAGGGAGTCTATCCCCCTTTCACTAGCGTTAGACCAAGGAGATTGTTTTTGCGTCTGAGGTCGAGCGCCACACCTACCATCAACTCTTTACTTTACCGCATACATCCCTGTGCTACTCATAATTAATTAATTAGGCGGGCATACCTATTTAAATGTAAGGCTAAACAAATCGAGAAAAATCAATCTCTGTATGTACATTTCGGCCTTTTAGGCCTCATCAGCAGAGCTATAGATAGGAAGACCGCCTTGTGCGTGATTCGAAACCCGACTGTCAAGCTGACAGGCGAGGACCATTACCCCTACACCAACCGGACTTACTTAGATTTTTCGTTTTGTTTAGAAGTAGGTTTCTATTCCCCTTATAGTGACTTCTTCTACACGACAGTATGAGAAGTAAATACACATTAGCGATGTGTCGAAAACCTGGCACTGGCAGTAACCAGGCGCCCTTGACTCCATGTCCACCCTACCTGTCCTCTTTCAGGTTTTCTTTACGGGATTCACACGATGCCTGTTCTTTTCTCGTCTTCTGTGAGGGACTCACACGATCCTTGTCCCTTTCTGGTCTTCTGTGCGCGATTCAGGCGGCCTTGTGCCAGAACAGGCGGACAGGCCAGACCTAAATGATAGTTTAATTGCAGACAGGATCCTAATGGAAAACCTGTGGATAATTAGTTCTTTCCTAATCACTCCCATCTCTAATTAGTCTACTTAATTAAACCAACGTAGCAGAGTTCTTGCTTGGGCGACTGGCTGACGGCTACGCCCTGACGTCTCCCTCATTCACGAGGGACCCCCGGATAAAATGTCTTGAGCCAGCCATACTCTTGCAGCATCACAGGGCGCCGCGTCGTGGTTTAATGGTTAACAAGCTAGACTTACAGATCCATTACTATTGAATTGCGCGTTCGATCCTCGCTGGATGCTCCATACTTGAGGGATTGTGTCACATACTACCCGTGGCGAACGGGTTGGATAAAAAAGGCGTTCCATCGTGGTTTAGTATAGGGACTGACAAACTGAGCCTAAAATGCGTTTTTGACAAAATGACTTCAGCCCCCCCCCCCCTTACAGAAAATAATTTACCAAAAATCAGGGAATTATCGGATTTTAATGAAATTTTCAGTGTTTATTTATCAATGAATGATCTTTATAATGCATTATTTATTTTATTTCAAAACTTTCTCATTTTTTTTCAGGTCGCTTAATTTTGGACCCACTTATGTTGGGGGCGTAAAATGTTTTTTGAGTTCGTGATATATTGTACTAATTACAGTATAAATAATGAGATAAAAGACCGAGGTTATGAATAGGAACAAAAACATTTTTTTACGGTTACGCTTCTATGAGAAAATAAGTACCGAAAATCGAAAAATAAAATGTAGAAAATAATAAATAATTTGTTTTTGGAGATTTCTTTTTTACTCATTTCGATAATTATTTAATTGGCTATTATTTTATAAAAGAAAAAATATACATCGATGTTTTTTCTGCTTAAAAAGAGGAGGGGGTACATTTTCAATCGAGTTTTTCTTCAAAACGTATACTTTGTTTGACTAAAATAAGTTTTGCATTAAGTAGATATTTATTTTTAGAATCTAAAAATATAACATTTTAAACTTAAAATCCGAAATTTTTATTTTAAATGAATTTTATATATTAATTTTTCATAGCATTCCCTTCCTACCTTCTTTCCTTCCTTTTCCCCTTTCCTTCCTTTCATCCCCCCTTCCTTCCTTTCATCCTCCCTTCCTTCCTTTCTCTCCACTCTTTTGTCCTTCCTTTTTTCCTTTCCTTCCATTCTCCCTTCCTTTCCTTCCTCCTTCTACCCATCCCCCCTCCCTTCCTTTCCTTCCTTTCCTTCTACCCATCCTCCCTTCCTTCCTTTCCTTCCTTTCCTTCCTTCTACCCCTCCCCCTCCTTCCTTTCCTTCCTTTCCTTCCTTCCTTCTACCCATCCTTCCTTTCCTTCCTTTCCTTCCTTCTACCTACCCCCCTCCCTTCCTTTCCTTCCTTCCTTCCTTCCTTCTACCCATCCTTCCTTTCCTTCCTTTCCTTCCTTCTACTTCCTTCCTTCCTTCCTTCCTTCTACCTACCCCCTCCCTTCCTTTCCTTCCTTTCCTTCCTTCCTTCTACCCATCCCCTTCCTTCCTTTCTCTCCACTCTTTGTCCTTCCTCCTTTCCTTCCTTTCCTTCCATTCTCCCTTCCTTTCTTTCCTTCCTCTCTTTCCTCTCTTCCTTCCTTTCCCTCCTCCCTTCCTCCCATCCTCCCTTCCTTCCTTTTCTTTCCATTCTTCTGTCCTTCCTTTCCTTCCTTCCTTTCATTCTCCCTTCATTTCCTTCCTCCCTTCCTTCCTCTCTTACCTTCTTCCCCCCTTCCTTCCCTTCCTCCCCTTCCTCCCTCCCTTCCTTTACTCCCCCTTCCCTCCCTCCCTCCCTTCCTTCCTTCAATGTCCAATCCTTTTAATCAGCCAAACAGCGATCCATACAGCAGATCATTTCAGGTCACTACTGACCATTGGCCGTAGAAAAGCCCGCAACACAGTCCCCCCCCTCTACTTACGACCGCACCGGTTGTCGACCACTTGACTCTTCCTGTCCGTTGGTCACTCAAACACAGCGACACACGGACAGACGCCAAGTTATGAGCACTGTTTTAAACCAAATTTGAAAATTGGCTATTATCCGGAATGACACGTGACCTTACGAGAACCGCAACCGGGTGGACGAGGGGTTAGAGGGATTAAAATTTCAACAGGGGTTAGCCAGGGACGTTACAGGAAAGGAGGAAGATTCTTCGTCCTGATGATAGGTGGTATTAGTGTGGTAGTGGTATGTACGTGTTGAGGTATGGGTTATACATGATAGTGGTATTAGTGTGGTATTGGTATGTATGTGTGGGTACGGGGGTTACAAATTTTCCGCATGCTTTATTCCCTACTAATGAATGTTAGTACCAGCAAATGAGGTCCCGTGTTGATCAGGAAGTTCTTCACTTTCCCAGTCCACGTCCTTCGTTGTCCTTGACCCACTCAGGCCACCACCGGCGTCCAACCTCCACCAGAGCCCTCTCCTCCACCGCCACAAGTCGACGCCTCTACACTCTACGATTACGCCAAATCCACCAGCCAGCCAGCCAGCCAAATCTCCCGCCAATCAGCCCCACCCTCCTACGGTCAGCCAGTCATCTCGACCGCTACATCCCGCCAAACACCCCCCTTCCAACCTCAACTGTCCGCCATTTCTACCGGTCGTCAATGGTTCGCACTGTTTGACATAGGTGGCGCTCATGGTTGTTGTGACTGAATGGATTGACGCTGAGTGAATAATGTATTGGGGTCAGAGGTTACGGCTCGCGAAAGAGAGTTCGTTAATTTTACTAATCGTTACCGCTTAGTATTCGGGGGTATCGCGTATTTTATAACCATTTTCAGATTGCTACTAAAGTTCTTTGTCGAAGCTGTTTGCATTTCAAATAGTGCTAATACCCTTGGGAAAGGCATACATCTAACTATTCTCCCTCCAGTTATGGGTAAATAGTAGGGCAGACTAGGCTCTTTAAACTTGGTATAGCAACCAGTCTAGGAGTCTGTGCTTCAAATAGTGCTAATACCCTTCAGAAAGGTATACAGCTAACTATTCTCCCTCCAGTTGTGGGTAAATAGTAGGGCAGACTAGGCTCTTTAACCTTGGTATAGCAACCAGTCTAGAAGTTTGTATTTCAAATAGTGCTAATACCCTTGGGAAAGGTATACAGCTAACTATTCTCCCTCCAGCTATGGGTAAATAGTAGGGCAGACTAGACTCTTTAACCTTGGTATGGCAACCAATCTAGGAGAAGGAAACCCCTAAATTCAAGCCTGTTAAATTTCACTTATGAAATTGAACTTGTTTTTAGAATATTTGTAGATATTTGCAGACGATCTTTAATGCTATTTCCTCAAACAATGGTGCAAGTAAAATATCTAATGTTTGGTATCAGTATACTAATACACAACTTTCACATGGATGGACAATTTGATATTTTTAAAAAATATATCAAAAGAAATTAAACAATACAACCTAACGTCATTTTCTTTTAAAGATATATACATTGGACTTCATTTCATATTCCACTAACATCTGTCCGGTGGACAACGGAAAAAAATCAACCTCAGGTCATTTTCTTTTAAAGATATATACATTGGACTTCATTTCATATTCCACTAACATCTGTCCGGTGGACAACGGAAAAAATTCAACCTCAGGTCATTTTCTTTTAAAGATATGTACATTGGACTTCATTTCAGATTCCACTAACATCTGTCCGGTGAACAACGGAAAAAAATCAACCTTACGTCATTTTCTTTTAAAGATATATACATTGAACTTCATTTCATATTCCACTAACATCTGTCCGGTGGACAACGGAAAAAAATCAACCTCAGGTCATTTTCTTTTAAAGATATATACATTGAACTTCATTTCATATTCCACTAACACCTGTCCGGTGGACAACGAAAAAAAATACGCTCCTGAATTCACAGTTTACCCTTTTTGGGTTTCTCGTCTTTATTGTCTCTTTGTTTCCGTTCGTTTCTCTTACCCTCAAAAGTCGACACTAAGCCGTGTGTTTCTGTGTCCGCTTCCGTAAGAAATTATACAATACAACCCCAGGTCATTTTCTTTCATGTTTTTTTTGTTTTTTTTTTTTTTTGTTTATTTTTTTACCTACAAACTACAAAGAATTATCTCTGTTTTTTTTTTTTTTGTTTTTTTTTCTTTTTCCTTTTTTTCATCAAAGTATATTCTGAAGTAGTCTGTGTTCTCAAACCGGATGTACTCAATAGACAACGACTTCCAGTTGGCAAATCTTAATGGAGGGCCCAACCCTTTCCGTCTTCAGGCGTGGAAGAGAATCAGCCCATCAAACGCCCAAATTCTTAATCTTCACGAGACATGAAGGTACTTTTATAGTATGTGGCCTACCTTTTAAATGTGGCCTACGAAATCATGTCTCTCTTATAGTATGTGGCCTACGAAATCATGTCTCTCTTATAGTATGTGGCCTACCTTTTAAATGTGGCCTACGAAATCATGCCTCTCTTATGGAATGTGGCCTACCTTTTAAATGTGGCCTATGAAATCATGTCTCTCTTATAGTATGTGGCCTACCTTTTAAATGTGGCCTACGAAATCATGTCTCTCTTATAGTATGTGGCCTACGAAATCATGTCTCTCTTATAGTATGTGGCCTACATTTTAAATGTGGCCTACGAAATCATGTCTATGGAATGTGGCCTACATTTTGAATGTACGAAATCATATCTCTCTTATAGTATGTGGCCAACTTTGAATGTGGCCAACGAAATCATGTCACTCTTATCGTATGTGGCCTACCTTTTAAATGTGGCCTACGAAATCATGTCTCTCTTATAGAATGTGGCCTACGAAATCATGTCTCGCTTATAGTATGTGGCCTACCTTTTTAATGTGGCCTACGAAATCATGTCTCTCTTATAGTATGTGGCCTACATTTTAAATGTGGCCTATGAAATCATGTCTCTCTTATAGTATGTGGCCTACCTTTTAAATGTGGCCTACGAAATCATGTCTCTCTTATAGTATGTGGCCTACATTTTAAATGTGGCCTACGAAATCATGTCTCTCTTATGGAATGTGGCCTACATTTGAATGTGGCCACGAAATCATTCTCTCTTATAGTATGTGGCCAACTTTTGAATGTGGCCAACGAAATCATGTCACTCTTATCGTATGTGGCCTACCTTTTAAAATGTGGCCTACGAAAATCATGTCTCTCTTATAGAATGTGGCCTACGAAATCATGTCTCTCTTATAGTATGTGGCCTACCTTTTAAATGTGGCCTACGAAATCATGTCTCTCTTATAGTATGTGGCCTACCTTTTAAATGTGGCCTATGAAATCATGTTTCTCTTATAGTATGTGGCCTACCTTTTAAATGTGGCCTACGAAATCATGTCTCGCTTATAGTATGTGCCTACGAAATCATGTCTCTCTTATAGTATGTGGCCTAACTTTTTAAATGTGGCCTACGAAATCATGTCTCTCTTATAGTATGTGGCCTACCTTTTAAATGTGGCCTATGAAATCATGTCTCTCTTATAGTATGTGGCCTACCTTTTAAATGTGGCCTACGAAATCATGTCTCTCTTATAGTATGTGGCCTAACTTTTAAATGTGGCCTACGAAATCATGTCTCTCTTATAGTATGTGGTCTACCTTTTAAATATGGTCTACGAAATCATGTCTCTCTTATAGTATGTGGCCTACCTTTCAAATGTAGCCTACGAAATCATGTTTCTCTTGGCTAAGCATAAAAAGCATATTATAAGGTTATAATAATAAATGCTAACTCTAACTCTAACCCCTAAACCTAACCCTAACCCTAACCCTATTTCAAAATTTTAGAATTAAATAGATCTCTGATTCATGTAAATTCTTTTTTAATTATTCTTAATTACTATATACAGCTTATGACTGAATTGCATTTCTTGAAATTGAATATATGTGAAAAATAATTAGTTTCAATAAATTGCCTACTACTTATATCTATAAATATACTCTTACTGAGGTAGGACACATTCAAAACAGGTAGGTCACATACTATAACGGCACTGACACGAATTCTTTTTTCCCCAGACGTCACGTTTCTTAATAGAGGGCCCAACCCTTTCCTCTTTAGGCGCGGAAGAAAATCGGCCCATCAAACGCCCAGATTCTTAATCTTCACGAGACACGAATACATCTTTCCCCAGACGTCATTTTTCCATCTGTATATTAATACTCGTGTTCCTTAATTGTACGACCGTTATCATCTTGCAACACCCTTTTGATTAAAAATGCGTTATTATTAAATGGGAGAGGGGTTAAAATGCTCAAATTTGCGTTCTAACGTTCTAACTCACTGCTGACCCTCATCTATCGTTCACGATAGGAGAGTCCAGCACACACACACACACACACACACACACACACACACATATATATATATATATATATATTATATAGTTGAATGAAGTGACAAATAAAAGTTTTAGCTTTTATTCATTTATTTGGGAACGATATTACTACCAATGGTTTCCTGCTAAAAGCATTCATCAGGTAAACGATTTTTTTTTAAATGACAGAAATGGTGTAAATGGTCGGATGTGTGCATTTATATATATATAATATATATATATTATATATATATATATATATCAATGTGTATGGTTGGCACTATCATACTTGAAGAAGCGGTAGTAATCCAACGTACAGTGTTATTAGAAGAGTGCTCAATATCTGTGATAGAGCGTTAATAGATAAATAAAAAATGAATTAAAGGTTTAGGCTATATTTATTATAATTGGAACAATTTTGCTACCGTTTGGTTTCTTGTTCTATGGCAGTCTTCAGGCAACGAAAGTTTTTAGAAAAATGATGCAAATGGTAGCAAAATTGTTCCAATGATAATAAATATAAGCTAAACCTTATTTATTTATCTCTCTCTCTCTCTCTCTCTCTCTCTCTCTCTCTCTCTCTCCATTATAATATATATATATATATATATATATATATATTACTTTTATAACTAAGTAGCTACCTAAATGCTCTTATAGAATATTATGCAAGTTTTAGAAGACTGTATAGCGCCACTTTACATATTAGGATATTTACATTTTTACTTTACCGGTATTAATCTAGTAAAAAAGTAAAGTCGTCGGGGCGGTCTAAAGTCGGTATCAGCCAGTCAGCGAGGGAGTTTATCCCTTTTCAATAGCGCTAGACCAAGGAGATTGTTTTTGGCGTCTTAGGTGGAGCGCCAAACCTACCATCAGCTCCTTACTTTACCTCACAGATCCCTGTGCTACTCATTCACTAAGTTGGCGAGTACCGGAATCGAACTAGGAACCTTGTGATTTCTAGCCGAACGCTATAGCGACTGAGCTAACAAATAAACAAAAACAAAAAAACAAACAAACAGAGTGACATGTGTTACTATAATTTTACTGACTTTAAAGATAGTATAAATAAACAAAACAGTATTGTGTAGATTACAGGAAAAGGGTGCCGATTATTTACTTAGTTAGATGAAAGAGATCAAAGGCTTTTCCGCGGGGAAATAATATTTTACCCAGCCTATTCCCGGTAATACACCACCATCAAATTATTGACTAACCGACATCTACATTGAATTCATATGTCAGTTTAACTCATTCATTCATTATATATATATATATATATATATATATAATATATATATATATTTACCAACCCCTCCGCACGAGCAGGATGTGACACAAGATCAATTTCTTAAGCGGAGTTCGACAGGTTTGAATTCAGAGTTTTCCTTCTCCTAGACCGAATGCCTAACCAAGGTTAAAGAGCCCAGTCTGCCCTACTATTTATCCATAGCTGGAGCGAGAGTTGGATTCATACCTTTCCCAAGGGTATTAGCGCTAAGTGAAATGCAATTACCACAGGATTTGAACTCGGGGCGACGAGTCCATTTCCATGCCTTTAACCATTACACCACGCGCTTCCAACGATATATATATATATATATATATATATATATATATATATATATATATAATATTATATATATGAAATTATGGTGAGGAAATTAACCCGATAATATGAGAAGAAAATATTTTAAAAAATATAACAAACACAGGGACAAATGAAAGATGTTAAGTGTATAGTGAACATATACATACATACACTTAACATCTTTCATTTTGTCCCTCACATAAACATTACTTAACAGTGTCCTGAGATGGTACAATATACCGAAATGCTAAGTATTGACACATAAAATTGTTTCCCTTAATCATAACATCCTGTGTTTGTATATTTTTTAAATATTTTCTTCTCATATATATATATATAATATATATATATATATATATATATATATATTTCCGTTACTTAAGTTTCATGTGCTTAACACAATTCACAGACGTGAGAATAGTCAGAGTTAGCTAGAGAAGAAATTGACTTCAAACGCTTGAGGCCAAGACCCAACTGTCTCGGCCACCAAGCAAGTCACCAAGTGAATTAAAGGCGTTATTATTTTACTCACGATAAACCTTTTTTTCCTTTCTGTTTCGTCTCTCCTTTCTTCTTTTTAATTCAGCCAGGTCCATTTAGATCTCCATTCTATACGCGTACATCTTCCGACAATAAACAAACAGATAAATGAATAAATAAGTAAATAAATAAAAATTCTACGAATCAGACCCAGCTAAATTATCGCGCCTCGACCGTTTGTTATTAGTGCCACCATTTTCGTAGACATCTTCTTGGCCCTCGATGTCATTGTTTAAAAATGATAGAAGAAAGAAAAAAAAAAGGAAAAAAAAAGAAAAATCGACAAGCCAAAAAGAAAATAAATAAATAAGAAAAAATAAGAAAAAAAAACATACAAAAAAGGAACACACACACACACACACATACACAGATACACACACACTCACACACTCACTCACTCACGTTTTCGTCAATGTCTTAATTTTTCAAGCTCTCGTTGAGCTAAACTCTCGTCTTGTCTCGCCGCAATTCTCGTTTGTCACCCGTTTAATCCGAGCACTCATTTGTCGGTCGACCCGTTGACAGTCTCCCTGCCACCGTATTCCAACCCACTCACCCACTTCTTCTTCTTCTTCTTCTTCTTCTTCTTCTTCTTCTTCTTTTCTTATTATTATTATTATTATTATATTATTATTATTATATTATTATTTATTATTATTATTATTCGTTTTAGCGAGAGATTCATTAATGTGAGCTCTCTGTATGACATTAGGGGCTGGACACTCATATCATGGCAGAAACATCTGAATGAAATAAATAGGACAAAAAAGAAAAAGAAAAAGAAAAGCAAATGAAGAATATAAAAAAGAAGAAGAAAGAACGAATTAATAACGAATAAGATAAATAAAAGAGAATAACACATTTTAAAAGAAACAAAAAAACAATAAAAAAAACAGAACAAGAAGAAAATTGAAGATAGGGAAGGATTGAATGAAAAATAGAATGAGTGACGAAAAGAATGAATACAAGAATGAAAAAATGAATAAATGAATGAAGGTTTTGAATGAATGAGTGAAGGAGGGAAAGAAGAAATTAGATATAATTAATAAAATGAAAAATAAATATAGGGGAAGGATTGAATGAAAAATAGAATGAGTAACAGAAAGAATGAATACAAGGATTTTAAAAAATAGAATAAATGAAAGAATAAATAAATGAATGAAGGAAGGTTTTGAAGGAATGAGTGAATGAATGAAGGAAGAAATTAGATATAATGAATGAAATTAAAAATAAAGATAGGGAAAGGGTTGAATGAAAATAGAATGAGTGACGGAAAGAATGAATACAAGGATTTAAAAAAGTAGAATAAATGAAAGAATGAAGGAAGGAAGGTTTTGAAGGAATGAGTGAAAGAAGGAAGGAAGAAATTAGATATAATGAATAAAATGAAAAATAACGATAGGTTGAAGGATTGAATGAGAAATAGAATGAGTGACGGAAAGAATGAATACAAGGATTTTAAAAAGTAGAATGAATGAAAAAATGAATAGATGAATGAACGAAGGTTTTGAAGGAATGGGTGAATGAATGAAGGAAGATATTAAATATAATGAATAAAATGAAAAATAAATATAGAGAAGGATTGAATGAAAAATAGAATGAGTGACGGAAAGAATGAATACAAGGATTTAAAAAGTAGAATGAATGAAAGAATGAATAAATGAATGAACGAAGGTTTTGAAGGAATGAGTGAATGAATGAAGAAAGAAATTAGATATAATTAATAAAATGAAAAATAAAGATAGGGGAAGGATTGAATGAAAAATAGAATGAGTGACGGA
>JALAJA010000065.1:151110-166110 GCA_023376005.1 Doryteuthis pealeii
AGGGATCTGTGCGGTAAAGTAAGGAGTTGATGGTAGGTGTGGCGCTCCACCTCAGACACAGAAACAATCTCCTTGGTCTAGTGCTAGAGAAAAGGGCATAGTAAAGTAAGGAGTTGATGGTAGGTGTGGCGCTCCACCTCAGACACAGAAACAATCTCCTTGGTCTAGTGCTAGAGAAAAGGAGATAGTAAAGTAAGGAGTTGATGGTAGGTGTGGCGCTCAACCTCAGACACAGAAACAATCTCCTTGGTCTAGCGGCAGTGAAAAGGGGATATACTCCCTAGTTGTTTGGTTGATACCGACATTAGGCCGCCCCGACGACTTTACTTTACTTTAATTAGTGTTTCCCAACGTGTTCCGTACGGCCCACTAGAAGTGCGTTCGGCTTCATAAAAAGGGGGTTACTAAAATTGTTTCATAGGGAGCATTTAGTGTGCTATTTGTTTGAATTCTTATTAGACAGACAGACTGAGACTGAGGAGAGACAGACAGACAGACCAACTGAGACAGAGATAGAAAAGTCTTTTTGTCTTTTTTATTGGGGGGGGGGGTTGTTTTTCCTTCTTTCCTGGACGTTGCCGAGTACTCCTACTCGTAACTTTTAATTATTTTTAACAAGCCAGAACCAGTCCTGATGAATAGAGACAGAGAAAGAAAGCAGCGAGACACAGAGAGTGTGAGAGAGAGAGGAGAGAGAGAGAGAGAGAGAGAGAGAGAGAGAGAGAGAGAGAGTGAGTGAGGCCGCCCGACGACTTTACTTTACTTTTACTTAGTGTTTCCCAACGTGTTCCGTATGGCCCACTAGAAGTGCGTGAGGCTTCATAAAAAGGTGGTTACTAAAATTTTCATAGGGAGCATTTAGTGTGTAATTCTTATTAGACAGACAGACTGATTCAGAGAGGAGAGACAGACAGACAGACAGAGAGAGATAGAAAAAAACCTATTTTTGTCGTTTATGTCTTTTTTATTTGGGGGGGGGTTGTTTTTGTTTCCTTCTTTCCTGGACGTTGCCGAGTACTCTTGCTCGTAACTTTTAATGATTTTTAAAAGGCCAGAACCAGTCCTGATGAATAGAGACAGAGAAAGAAAAGCGGCGAGACAGATACAGAGAGAGACAGATAGACAGAGAGAGAGAGAGAGAGAGAGAGAGAGAGAGAGAGAGAGAGAGAGAGAAGAGAGAAAGAGGTGAGTGAGTGAGAAACGGGAACCCAAAAAAAGTATTTCTTTTGTGAAAAGGGACTTTGAAATTCAAACGGATCGCACACACTCCAAACCAGGAAGCTATCGATTCAACTCGAATCGGAAAGCCGTTTATTGCTGTGTCATGGCGTCGGCGAGTGTCGCCGGTGGCGCGCATGCGTAGATTAACGAGGCGGGAAAACTTGATTAGCGCAAGAAAACATGTTAATTTCCCCCTGTCACTAAAACGTTTCCACATGACCACCCTCAGCGGAAAAGAGCGGGGGGGGCGTAAGAGATAGGGAAGTGGGTCGAGAAACATGGCTTTTTGTTCGCAAGTAATGAAATTTTATACGCTTCTTATGAGCGAAAAAAGTAAGGTAATCCCTCCAAAGTGAAAGAATAAATAATATCAATTACTATAATAAACATAATAATAATGATATTAAATTCGGGAGGCTCGCCATGGAACAGTAGTTAGCATCTTAGTCTCGCTGAGATCATTAGAAATACAGTGGTTCGAACCCCGCTGGAGTCTCTATCTGTATGGTCTTCGTTTAGCGTAGCTTAATGTGAATTTATCCAACCCTTGTGTCTTCCTTATTATACTTTTTGTGTATCGCATTTCCCTTTCTTTAATCACTAGCAGCAGCTACCCTGGGTAGAGGGGGATTTTTAAAAGTTAGTCCCGCAGATCCATTATTACTGAATCGTGAGTTGAATCCCCGTGGGATGCCCCATTTAAATCCCTATGTAAAAAAAAAGACCTTGCATTGATCCAGCTACTCTGAAAAGAAATGTTAATGTCTACTATCTAAAATATTAAATTAAAAAAGAAATCCATGCTGTTATCATTTAAATTTTATTTTTTAATTATCTTCACAAATATAAATAAAAATCTCTATTATTTTGGCTCAAAAACCAAGCCCTGGTGTTATCTAATGTGTATATATATTTATTTTGTCGTTAATTGTTTTATTTTCGAAGTTTCCTCCGGACATACATATACACACAACTGCCCTTTATATATGTATTGATAACAGAATGTTCGATTATTTGACTATTAGGGGATGACACTTATAAGAATTAAGGTGGATAAGCAACACCAGATAATCAGGATTAAAATTTTGGCATTTCATCATGAAGATTACGGAAGAAGAGTATTATTATTATTATATGCATGGTCTTACCTTAGCTTAGCTTAGTGTGAATTTACCCAACCTGCTGGTTTTCCTTCTTCTAGATCAACTAAAATAGCTGTTATTTATGATAGGAATTTTCAGATTAGCGTTATTGTTTCCGCGTGCTCACTACCTTTCTCTATTTTTTACCTACTTTTTTTTTACCTTCTTTCTTTCTTTCTTATTACATTTTTTTCTTTATCGCATTTCTTTTTCCTTCCCTTTCTTGCTTTAATAATAAAACGGAATGGGCCATTATTTTACTATTAGGGGACGACACACATAAGAAATAAGAATTATGTGGTTAAGCAACACCAGATAACCAGGATTCAATTTTTTGAATTTTATTTTGAAGATTAAAGATCAAGATTATTAATATTATTGTTATTATTCTGTTTAATTTTCAGCTTTAATTTCAGTTTCTTACAATCGATCATCGGATCATTACCCAAAACCTAGCGTGAGGGAAGCTAGAGATTATATGCATTCTATGTATTTATGTTTTGCTGGCTCTTAGTGGCGTTATCTTTTCAATTACATTTTAGTACTCTCCTCAAGAAAGGAGGAGCACTTTCATTATTATTATTATTATTATTATTATTATTATTATTATTATTATTATTATTATTATTATTATTATTATCATTATTGAGTTTTTTCACACCCGCCTTTGGGACCGTTCCAAGGGCACCAATTACAATTGGTACGACCTTCCTCTTCATGTTCCACAGTTTCCTCAGTTCTCTGGCTAGGTCCAAGTATATGTCTATCTTTTTACTCTCTTTCATTTTCACTCAGTGGTCGGCCAGGACAGCAAAATCCACGAGATTATTATTATTATTATTATTATTATTATTATTATTATTATTATTATTGTTATTGTTGTTGTTGTTGTTGTATCATGCCTTGCGAATTTTTCACATCAGCGTTAGTTAGTGGTCTTTCACTGGAGTCCGATTGACAGCAAATCTCCTCAGGTCTCCAGGACTCTTCTGAGTATTCTAGCCGATCTTAACAATTCTGTTTGAATGGTCTCGATTTTTTCTCTGATTTACAATTCTTCCTAGGAAGAATCGGGACCATCCAAATAACATTATTATTATTATTATTATTATTATTATTATTATTATTATTAGCAAAATAAAAAAAACACCCTCCAGACGATGTAAAATAGATTTTTGAAACATATTGCCTGAGGGGTGGGAGTAAAAGAATTCAATGTCAGCGAGTTTGTACCCTAAGTAAGTAAAATCATCAAATTCATTAAAGGATAAAAAAATAAAACAATTTGAAATGTAAACTTTAAATATGTATTAAAATAAAACAAACTATATATAGATATATAATACCAGTCATGTATTTATTAAAACTTGTTTTAAAAAAAACAATGAGGACTGTCTAATGTTGCATGTTCAAATTTTGAGTGTATTTATTCTATGTTATGACGATTTTGGGTAACGTGACGTAAGCAGTGACGTAGTTTTTGTTACAGACAAAAACCGGAAGCGAATCTCCATTATTAATAGATCATTATTATTATTATTATTATTAGTAGTAGTAGTAGTAGTAGTAGTAGTAGTATATATGTATGTATGTATGTATGTACCTAATCTCTCCGCATGAACAGGATGTGACACAAGGTCAATTTCTTAAGCGGAGTTTAACGGGTTTGAATTCAGAGATTTTCCTTCTCCTTGACTGGCTTAAGAGCCCAATCTGTCCTACTATTTTACCCATAGCTGAAGGGAGACTAGTTGGTTTTATACTTTTCCCAAAGATATTAATTAGTATAATCTGGATTTGACTCTCTCTCTCTCTCTCTATATATATATATATATATATATATCTTTCTCTCTCTCTCTCTCTCTTTCTCTCTCTCTCTCTCTTTCTGTCTCTTTCTCTTTCTCTTTCTCTTTCTCTCTCTCTCTCTCTCTCTCTCTATCTCTCTCTCTCTCTCTTGCTCTCATTTTTAACCAGAGGGTGTTGCAGCATGATGACGGTCGGAAGATTACGGAACAAGAGTATTAATATAGAGATTAATTGGGAGTTATTGTTTGGTAGGGGTGACAGGACTTTTGGACCACCATGTATTTTCGGCTGACAACGCTACAAAATGAAAGAGAGTATTCATTGTTTTCTTCAAGCGAAGGAAGGAAAGAAGAAAGGAAAGATGAATAACATTGAAAGAATTACAAAAAAAGTTAATAAAAGTTAATAAAAGAAAGACAGCAAAAAAAAAAAAAAAAAATGGCGAAAATAAGACGAATTATCCCCCAGCCCCAATAAATAAACAAACAAACAAACGAATAAAAAGACCCTCTTTTCTTCCTTCAACTCCCCCTCCCCCCGCCATCCGCCAGTAAATTGAACGAACACAAACAAAATTAATAAATGAATGAATGAAGCGGTTTAATTTTTCAGCCATTCTGTTCTGTCGAAAAGTGGCGCACGCTACATTAAGCAGACGATTCGTCAGTCATCCGCCTTTGCGCATGCGTGCGTGTGTGGTGTGTGGTGTGGTGGTGTGGTGGTGTTTGTATCCACGCCCTGTCGTCGGGCAAATAGCTCGTCAAATCAAGGATTTTCTCTCTCTCTCTCTCTCGCACCCCCCTCTCACTCTCTCTCCCTTGCTGAGTGTCGTGTAGCCTGATTTTGTTATCAGACAAAAATGTCATTGGATGATACTGAGATTTAGCGCCCAATTGAAGAGTAATAGTTTTTTATTGGGAAGCTTAAGTGCTTATATATATATATATATATATATATATATATATATATATATATATATGTGTGTGTGTGTGTGTGTGTGTGTGTGTGTGTGAGTGTGTGAAAATAAAATGGAAATTAATTCCGACAGTGTCAATATCATATATTGAAAAAAACAAAGGATGTTTACAAATGCATGGACTCATCAGGAGAGAATGTGCAAACCGTTTCGGGGCCTTTCTCTCGACGGTTTATAAAGCAACACCGGCCTACCTCACTGATGCAGATATTGCGTGCGAGGGTCCTCACATCAGTGAGGTAGGACCGGTGTTGCTTTAAAAACCGTCGAGAGGAAGGCCCCGAAACGGTTTTGCACATTCTCTCCTGATGAGCCCATGCATTTGTAAACATCCTTTGTTTTTTTCAATATATATATATATATATATATATATATATTATATATATATATATTTGGAGGATATGTGCTTCATTGAAGTCATACCTAATTTTGAAAATTGATTAGTTAATAATTAATGAATTTAGGCAGGCATATATGTTCAAATGTAAGGCTAAACAAATCGAGAAAATGTTGCTGATGAGACCTTATAGGTCGAAATGTACATTCAGGGATTGACATTTTCTCGATTTGTTTAGCCTTACATTTGAACATATATGCCCGCCTAAATTCATAAATTATTAACTAATTAATTTTCAAAATTAGGTATGACTTCAATTAAGCACATATCCCCAAAAATTGTCGGCTTAAAGCCATATAAAAATAAACACATTTGTTTGTTTACTTAACCTAATACATATATATATAAATATATATATTATATATATGTGTGTGTGTGTGTGTGTTGTGTGTGTACATAGAGATAATTTGATTTAATTAAATAATCACGACAACCAAACTCGGCGAATATCGTGTGCTGATAAGACCTAATTATGTCGAAACAGCTGTCCAGTGTTCCGCTCGTTGCACACACGCTATTCGCCGAGTTTCCTTGTCATGATTTGTTAAATAAATATATCTATGTATATATATATATTATTTCTCTGAATATTTGAGATGAGGCGTTATAATTTGTATTCTTTGGATTATTCGGACCATTGTTCTCATCTTTATTGTTATCTGTACAACGTTTCGACCGATGTATCCTCCTTCAGGTAGTTCTTGTCGGACTCGGAAGTGTTCTCGAACTCGGGGAACCTTCTTTTCGAACTCAGGAACCCTTAGCCGTAATCGGAGAAAAGAGCTGCAAATATTTAATACTAACTTAATAACTTACGGAGGAAGAACATTTCCTAACGTGATGGGCGAAGTTGATGAATTTTGATAAGTTCATGAATATTGGGTTTAAACTTCTTAAACTTCTAAGAATATATCAACATGAGTTCTCCAGGATTCTCGTGGAATTAATTTCTTCTAATTACTAAGAAGGCTTAGTAGTTTTTTTTTTTTTTTTCATAGACCCTTTGTAGACCCCCGAATACTTACAGATCCCCAGATTTTTTTGTATAGACTCCAGGAGGTTTATGTAGACCACTTTGAGAAACACTGATTTAGACCTACTTTTTCTGGCGCAAGTAAATATATATTACACTTAAAAACCGCTTCACTTTGCTTCAAACGTAATCTGTCTAAAACGCTGGGACATTGTGTTCGTTCGCCGTGACCGGTAAACGAAAATCCCAAAGGTCAAACGAAGACACACACACACACACACACATACACTTATTTTCTTTCCTTCGCTTTCGCTTTCTTTATATTCTCATTTTCTCTTTTCTTTTCCTTTTCCTTTGTCCCCTCTCAACCCCCTTCTCTCTCTCTCTCTCTCTCTCTCTCTCTCTCTCTCTCTCTCTCTCTCTCTCAATATACCCACACTTTTTTTTTTTTCTTCGCTTTTTCTTTCTTTTCATTCTCACCCTGTCTGTATTTTTCTTTTGCTTCTCTTTCACTCACCTTTTTTTCTTCGTTTTTTTTTCTTTTTTTTCTTCGCTTTTCTATCTTTTCATTCTCACACATGTCTGATATTTTTTATTTCTCTTACCATGTTTTTTCTTTCGTTCTTTCTTTCTTTCTTTCTCTCTCTCTCTTTCTTTTCTTCACCCTTTCTTCTTTCTTCTTCGTTTTCTCTTTCTTTTCATTCTAACACATCTCTGTATTTTTCTTTTGATTCTCTCTCTCTCTCTCTCTCTCTCTCTCTCTCTCTCTCTCTCTCTCTCTCCCTCTCTCTCTCTCTCTCTCTCAACACACACACTTTTCCTTTTCTTCACTCTTTCTTTCTTTTTCATCACTCATCTCTTTCTTTCTTTTTTCTTTTCTTCGCTATCTCTTTCTTTTTATTCTCACCCCTCTCTTTCCTTTTTTCTTTTACTTTTTTTATCTTCACTTTCTCTTTCTTTTTTCTTTCCCCCTCTCTCTTTCTTACTCTCTCTTCATTTTTCTCTCACTCTTTCTTTTCTTATTTTGTTAGATTTTCTTCTTTTTTCTATTTCATTTTCCTCTCTATCTTTCTTCTTTTCCTTACTCTTTTTCTCTTTTTCTCTCAGTTCTTCTTCTTCTTCTTCTTCTTCTTCTTCTTCTTTCTTTCTTTCTTTCTTTCTTTCTTTCTTCATATTGTTTTGTTTTTCCTTCTTACTTCATCACGTTCTTTCTTTCTTTCTTTCTTTCTTCATATCATTGTGTCTTTCATTCTTACTCATCAGTTTCTTTGTTCTTTCTTTCTTCTTTCTATTGGTTACTTTTTCTATCAGGTTCTTTCTTTCTTTCTTCTCCCCGTCTCCTTTCTTCCCGTTTTTCTTCTTTCTTTTTCCTTCCTGAAAAGATAAATAAATAAAAGAAAAAGAAAAAACAATGTCAAAAAAGATAGTTAGCTAACGCGCATGCGTAGAGAGGCGACGTACATGCGTAGATTGTTCGGTCGGTCGGTCGGTCGGTCGGCTGTGCTCGGAGACAATCAAGATATCGTGAATAAAAAGGAATGAATATTCCGAGGACATTCCGAATCGAACGTCCCGAACTGACAGACGGGAGACCGGACAAGGGAGAAGGAAAAGAAAAAAAAGAACTTGAATTCATCAGTGGACAACTGACAGGAGAACGTTGACCATTTATAAAAGATACGCAGGAGTGTATTTATTTATTTATTTAGGATAGGGGGAGGTTTGGCTATAGAGGATGCTTTTCAGAAAAAAAGGCTGCCTTTGTGGGAAAGATGAAGAAGAGAGAAGTAAAAGAGAAAGGAAATAAATAGGAGAAACACATATATATATATGTGTGTGCGCGTGTGGGTGTGTGTGTGTGTTGTGGAGAGAGAGAGAGAGAGAGAGAGAGAGAGAGAGAGAGAGAGAGAGAGAGAGAGAGAGAGAGAGAAGAGAAACTACAACAACAATATATTTATTTATTTAGGATAGGGGAGGTTTGGCTATGGAGGATGATTTTCAGAAAAAAAGGGTGCTTTTGTGAGAGAGAAAAAAGGATAAAGATGAAGATGAAGAAGAGAGAGTAAAAGAATAGGAGGGACATATATATATATATATATATATATATATATATATATATATATATATATATATGCCTTTAAAGTAATAAAGAATTCATCATTCGCATCTGATGAGTCGGGAGAGTTAGACACTTTGTCGAAGCTCCCTGAAATAGACTATAATGCTAAATCTCTAAGTCTTTTGTTATTTCTTTACTTATATATATATATATATATATATATATATATATATATATATATGAGAGAGAGAGAGAGACAGACAGACAGACAGACAGAGAGAGGGAGAGACAGACAGAGACAGACAGAGACAGACAGACAGAGACAGACAGACAGACAGACAGAAGAAGAAGAAAAAAGAAAAAAGTTAAGAATGGAAATAAGAGGAAGAAAAAACAAAAATTAAAAAAAAAACTTGTTTGAGCCCCAGGAAAAACGTTTGTTTTGGCGACACAAAAATAAGAAAGAAAGAGAAAAAGAAAAAGCAAAAGTCAAGCTAGAAAGACAATTTTAGAAAGAAAAAATGAATGTAGGAAGGAGAGAATGAAGGAAAAACAAAGCTTAAGAAAGAAAGAAAAAGACAGAAGAAAGAAAAAAAGAAGGAAAATAGGGAAGAAGGAACGAAGAAAGAAGAAAAAAGAAAAAGAAAAGAAAAAGAAAAAGAAAGAAAAAAAGCGATAAGAAAGGAAGAATGAAAAAAGGAAAAACAAAAATTAAAGAAACTTGTTTGAGCTCGGGAAAAACGTTTGTTTTGGCGACACATATTTTATACCTTTTTTTTTTTAAGAACCGGACCCGGACAAAACAAACACAAACAGACGCAGCAAATATAATCCTATAGATACTAACGCTACCATGGAATTTCCATACGTTCATCGAGTATCTATAAATATACGCGCCCCCTGGTGGTCATAAAGCGTTCGTCGTCGATTCAAAAAGTGCAAATGGGCATAAAATGTTTCGTATTCCTTAATTTTCCTTTCCAGTTCCCAATCTATAATCGACGTATGCACTCGCGAGAACGGGAACGACAGCGAGAGCGAGAGAGAACGAGATCCTATGTGAGAAAGCGAGAGTGAGAGGGGTTCATGACCAGACAACTTCGCTCGTGTCGAGACTTGCGCAGGCGCAAACACACACGGGGTCAGAGTTGCAGGAGATTAACACATATTGAAGATATTGCTTCAGATGTTGCCTACTGGGATCGATAGTGGCCGGGAAAGAAAACAAAAAGAAGGATGAAAAAAATAAAGATGGAGAGAGAAAGAAAAAAGAAAGAAGGAAGGAAGGAAGGAAGGAAGGAATGTCAAAGAAAAAGATTAAAAAGAAGAAAGAAAAGGCTTGGGTATGTTCTTTTTTTAAAGAAACAAGGAACTGCCGTGAGAGGAGAAAGACGAAGAGAGAAGTAGAAGTTAATAAATAGGATAATATATATATAATATATATATATATATATATATATATAGAGAGAGAGAGAGAGAGAGAGAGAGAGAGAGGGAGAGAGAGAGAGAGAGAGAGAGAGCGAGAGAGAGAGAGAGAGAAAGAAAGAGACGGAAACAAAGAAGAAGAAGAAGAAGAAGAAGAAGAATGAACGAATGAGGGTAAACAAAATGGAAGCAAGAAAAAATTAAGGTGAAAACGATGAAGAAAGAGGGAAGGAAGGACGGATGAAAATGAAGAAAAAGTTCAATGAAGAAGAAGAAGAAGAAGAAGAAGAAGAAGAAGAATGAACGAATGAATGAATGAACGAATGAAAGAAAATGAACAGAAAGCAAGATAATTTTAAGATGAAACGAAGAAAAAAAGATGGAAGTAAAGAAGGAAATGTGGCCAAAAATGAAGAAAAACTTTTAATGAAGGAGAAGAAGAATGTTATGAAAAATAAAGAAAACTGAAAGGAGTCCAGAAGAATATAAAAAAGAAGAAATATTAAAAGAAAAAATAATAATAAAAGAAGAAGAAGAAGAAGAAGAAGAAGAAGAAGAAGAAGAAGAAGAAGAATTCTATAAAAGAAAAAGAAAACTACAATGAGTCCAGAAGACTGGATATAAAGAAGAAGAAATATTAAAAGAAGAGAAGAATGAATGAATGAATAAACGAATTAATGTAGGAAAGCAAAATGGAAGCAAGATAGAATGAGCCAATTAAGGTGAAACGAAGAAGAAGAAGAAGAAGAAGAAGAAGAAGAAGAAGAAGAAGAAGAAGAAGAAGAAGAATGGGGAATAGAAGAAGAAGAAGAAGAAGAAGAAGAAGAACAACAACAACAACAACAACAACAACAACACTTATTGAACATATTGCCTCAGATGTGCCTACTGGGATCGATTGCGACCGGAAAAAAAATTACGGAAAGTTTTCGTGTATCGATTTTTTTCGGGAGAGGGGGGGAGGGAGGGAGAGGACATGAATGTTAGATTTGGACGGAATTACCATTGTGAGGAATCTACGAGTGTAGAATTAATGATAGCACCCCCCAGCCCTACCCCCCATCGAGCAGCATCAAAAGGGCTTCTGCAACGATTCAGGATAAACATTGTAAGATAGAAAGTAAGAAAAAAAATGATTACCTCCCCTTAAAAAATAAAAATAACAAGAAACAATAACAAAAAAACAAAAAACATGTAAGGAAGGAACCTCAATAGAGTAGATCGTAATCATAAATAGTTCAGTACACAAGTGGGAAATAACTGATTGCGCGAGTACAGTGTACACACACATGTACACACTTGTATGTGAATACACACACACACACACAAAGAGAGAGAGAGAGGGGGGGGGGTTATAGTATATATTAGATCGAATAGGCTAAACTTAGATAAATAAATAGATATGAAAAAAATACATATATAGGTAGATAAATAATGATCAGACATACATATATATATATATATATATATATATATATATATATATATATATATACCACAAGGTTCCTAGTTCGATACAGACCCTCGTCAACTCAGCGTATGAGTAGCACAGGGATCTGTGCGGTAAAGTAAAGAGCTGATGATAGGTGTGGCACTCCACCTCAGACACACACAAAAAAAACAATCACCTTAGTCTAGCGCTATTGAAAAAGGGATAGACTCCCTCGCTTATTGGTTGATACCGACTTTAGGCCACCCCGACGACTTTACTTATATATATATATATATATAATCGTCGGGGCGGCCTAATGTCGGTATCACCCAGACAGCGAGGGAGTCTATCCCCTTTTCACTAGCGCTAGACCAAGGAGATAATTTTAGCGTCTAAGGTGGAGCGCCACACCTACCATCAGCTCCTTATATATATATATATATATATATATATATATATATGAGATTGATACAGACACTCAGACAGATATATATATATATATGTAAGCGTGCGTGCGTATGTGTGCGTGCGTGCGTGCGTGCGTGTGTGTGTGTGTGTGTGTGTGTGTGTGTGTGTGTGTGTGTATGTGTGTCTGTGTGTGTGTAAGAATACGGACATATAAATGGGTCAGAATGAACTAAAGCAGATATGAATAGATAGATACATAGATAATGACCCGACTGATGTATATATATATATATATATATATATATATATATATATATATATATATATATATTGGACAGATAGATCGATAGATATTAACACAGACAGACAGACAGACATATAATAGATAGGTCGGTAGGTATTATCCCAGACAGATACATAGATAGTTAGACAGATGGATAGATTTGAACCGACTGTGACAGATAAATACAAATGCACGTAGCTAGATAAGTAGATATGAAAATTCTAAGATAGATTGATAGATAGATATGAACATTGTAAGATAGATAGATAGACAGATAGATAGATAGATAGATATGAACATCCTAAGATAGATTGATAGATAGATATGAACATTGTAAGATAGATAGATAGACAGATAGATAGATAGATAGATATGAACATCCTAAGATAGATTGATAGACAGATAGATAGATATGAACATCCTAAGATAGATTGATAGATAGATATGAACAAAGATATATTGATTGATAGATAGATAGATAGATATGAACATCCTAGTATATATTGATAGATAGATATGAACATTGTAAGATAGATAGATAGACAGATAGACAGATAGATAGATATGAACATCCTAAGATAGATTGATAGATAGATAGATATGAACATCCTAAGATAGATAGATATATATATAGATAGATATGAACATCTTAAGATAGATAGATAGATAGATATGAACATCGTAAGATATATTGATAGATAGATAGATATGAACATCGTAAGATATATTGATAGATAGATAGATAGATAGATAGATATGAACATCCAAAGATATATTGATAGATAGATATGAACATCCTTAGATAGATAGATAGATAGATAGATAGATAGATAGCAAAAAAGTGAGAGAGATAGGTATATGGATTGAAACGATTGAGCTATTGATTAAGGAGAAAAAAAGAAGTGAAATTTTAAGAAAAATGAATAATCTTCACGAGAGTGAGAGAGACAGATAGACAGACTGTAAGAAGAAGAAGAAGAAGAAGAAGAAGAAGAAGAAGAAGAAGAAGAAGATTAAAAAAGGAATGTTGCTTAAGAAAAAAAAAATGAAAAGAAATAAGTTCAGCATAAATTCCATCTCTTTCTTTCTTTCTTTCTTTTTTTTTTTTTTTTTTTTTTTTTTTTGCCCCCGGGAGGATTGCAGTCATTTTTACCGCCATCCATTCACCCTCTCTTAACATCATAAACATCCAGCGTCATTTTCTTTCTGTCTTTGTCGTGCCGTTACAAACGATCACAAAAAGCAGCAGGAGCAAGGAATAAAGCCCTACCTACTAACCCAGCCCTACCCACAGTCTGCCTCAGCCCTGGCTGGCCATTATACCGTTATGTGTGTAGGGGGGAGTCGAATGGGGTAGCGAGGGGGCCCCCCAGCCTATTATGACTACGTATCACTAGCCTCTTTATTTGATCGACTTCCATAAAAGACTCTCGCTGCTACGGCCAGCTTTCTATTGCAATCAAACAGTAATATGTTATAGAACTTAAACATTATAGAACCTTTTGACGAGCTGAACGAAGCCCCCTGTCCCATCCCCCAGGTCTCCACCCAACAATCCGACCCAACGTTTCTCTTCTTCTTCTTCTTCTTCTTCTTCTTCTTCTTCTTCTGATGCTGCTGCTCTTGGTCTTTTTTCCTCTCCCAGGGCCGGGCAAGGAACGTCACCGACGTCCCTTCTTTGCCATCAATGAACAACCTCCAATTTTTCGTTCTTGTTGTAGTCTAATTGTCCGACAATGGACGGTATCCCCGGGAAAAAATGTACGAAAAAAAGTAAAGAGGGAGAAAGAAAGAAAGAAGGAATGTCCAAGGAAAAGGGGGACAGAAAAAGAAGGAAAGAAAGAAAGGAGAGAGAGAGAAAAAAAAGAGAAAGAATGTTGAGATGTGGTTTTTAAAAGAAACTAAGAAATACCGCGAGAGGGGAAAAGAAAGGGAAGGATAAGAAGAGAGGAGTCAAAGAAAGGGAATAAATAGGATAAAAAGATATATATATATATTTAGAGAGAGAGACAGACAGACAGACAGACAGAGAGAAAAAGAGAGATAGATAGGTAGAGAGAAAGAGAGAGACACAGAGAGAGATAAAGACAGACAGACAGATAGAGATAGATGGATAGATAGATAAATAGATAGATAGATAGAGAAAGAGAGAGAGAGAGAGAGAGAGAAAGATAGGTAGAGAGAAAGAGAGAGAGAGAGAAAGACAGACAGACAGATAGAGATGACTCTCTCTCTCTATCTATCTATCTATCTATCTGAGAGAGAGAGAGAGAGAGAAGGGGGGTCAGAGACAGACAGAAACAGAGACAGAGACAGGGACAGATAGAAAGACAGAGAGACAGGGTGAAGAAGAAGAAGAAGAAGAAGAAGAAGAAGAAGAAGAAGAAGAAGAAGAAGAAGAAGAAGAAGAAAGCGTCGTGAAGGAGAATGAATGAGACTAAATAAAAAGTGAAGGAATCCAAACCATTGAAAGAGAAGAAGAAGAAGGCCGTGAAGCAGAAAAAAATTGAAGGAAATCAAAAGAGATAGAAGAAGAAGAAGAAGAAGAAGAAGAAGAAGAAGAAGAAGAAGAGAAGAAGAAGAAGAAGAAGAAGAAGAAGAAGAAAGTTAAAAAGTGGGAAACGATTGAAACCATGAAAGAGAAGAAAAAAATAAAAGGGGACGAAAGAAGAAGAAGTAAAAGAACTAAAAGTCGGGAACGATAGAAATCAAAAGAAAAAATGAAGAAGAAGAAGAAGAAGAAGAATGAACGAATGAACGAATGAACGAATGAAGGAAAACGGAAAGGAAGCAAGGCAGAATGAAAAATATTAGGTGAAATGAAGAGAAAGAAAGAAGAAAGGGCAGACAAAAAGAATATAAGGAAGAATAAAGTTAA
>JALAJA010000065.1:171110-173610 GCA_023376005.1 Doryteuthis pealeii
ACAAAATAGTAAATGTAGACTTTGCGGTAATAGAGATGAGACTGTAAACCATATACTCTGCGAATGTAGCAAACTAGCACAACGAGAATACAAAACTAGACACGACTGGGTTGGAAAGGGGATCCACTGAGAATTATACAAAAAAATTAATTTTGACCATACAACAAAATGGTATATGCATAAACCAGAATCTGTTCTTGAGAACGAATCGCATAAAATTCTCTGGGACTTTGAAATAAAAACGGATCACCTTATCCTAGCAAGAAGACCAGACCTAGTGTTGATAAACAAAAAAGAAAGAACTTGTCAACTGGTGGATTTTGCAGTGCCAGCAGATCACAGGGTGAAGCTAAAGGAAAATGAAAAAATAGACAAATATCTGGACTAACACTAACTACCTGAGCTTGATATTTCTTGTGGTTAGAGGAAGCCCACTCAGCCCTATCTGTGTTAGTAGCTAAGCTATCTCCCTCCCACACAGCCATATCTAGCCTAGTCTCTAAAACTTTTGCTCCGCTAGACTATCTAACTTGAGTCTTCTACCAAAATCGGCAGCAAAGGATCTAATGTGTGGACCATATGGAGTAAGGGATGATACAATCAAGTCCATGATACGACAATGCAGCAAACTGACCTAGAAGTGATATAAAGGAAGGAATGATTGGGTGGGGAAGGTGATCTACTGGGAATTGTTCAAACGATTGATGTTTAACTTTTCAGACAACTGACATATGCACATTCCTGATTGTGTCCTGGAAAATGGGGTCTGAAAAGTGATTTGAGATTTTAAGATAAAAGAAAACAGATCCTACAATGCCGGCCCGGCTTGGTTTTCAACCAGATCTTTTTATATAAACGTTGCCGACATTAAATGACCCACCGAGGGTTGATATGCCGTAAAACGAAAACAAAAAACTAAGCAAACAAAAAACTAGATCCTTTCTCGAAATTGCTCTTCTCCAAAAATACGATAACAAAACTATAACTGCGAACAATCTATTGTTAAAATCAAGAAAAATCTTTGAAAAAGAGATAATGATAAATTTGACCATCCCTCACAACCGACAGCTTAGCATAAAATAACCCTGGATGGGTTGGCAATCAATTCAATATTAGTGAGAATGTCATTCCATAGGAGTAAGGTATTAATAAAATAATTCTAGATGGGTTGACATGTCGTTAAATTCAATCAATCCATCATTAAAGTGATTTCCAAAATCAATAAAGATCCTTGGAAAAAAAGACATAACAATAAATTTGACCATCTCTCACAATCTATCACTTGGCACAAAATAACCCTGGATGGGTTGACATGCCGTTAAAATTAGCCAGTCTTCTTCCTTATCTTTTACTTCCTTTCTTCATTCTTTCTTCTTTTTATTCTGTTCTTCCTTCATTGCTCTCTCTCTCTCTCTCTCTCTCTCTCTCTCTCTCTCTCTCTCTCTCTCTCTCTCTCTCTCTCTCTCTCTCTCTCTCTCTTTCCTTTTTTTCTCTTCTCTTTCTCTTTTTTTGCTCACATAAGAAACCATTATTTTAAATTTTGCAAAAAGCAAACAATATGAAGGATCTGCTTGAAAATGTCAACATAGAGGATATTCTCTCCTTTTTGAGGGAAACAAAAATGTACCATAGAATATAGACATGAAACAAATCAATACCATACAATATAATCCCCAATAATGCTGACACATTGTTTAAAACCAATTACTAAAAAAGTATAAATATAAATACACGATTAGTATTATTAGCGTTATTCGGACTATTGTCCCCATCTTCATTGTTATTTGTACAACGTTTCGGCCGATATACCCTCCGGCCTTCTTCAGGTATTTCTTGTCGGACTCGGGAACCTTCTCGGACTCGGGAACCTTCCTTTTCCCGAGTCCGACAAGAAATACCTGAAGAAGGCCGGAGGGTATATCGGCCGAAACGTTGTACAAATAACAATGGAGATGGAGACAATAGTCCGAATAACGCTAATAATACTAATCTTCAAGTCTCATCTCAAACATTCAGAGAAATGAAATACACGATATTTATTACTTCCTAACCGTTTGGCATGACATAACCCCAGACGGGTTGCTGAGGGTCTACATGTCCTGGGAATGACGTTAAACTCTATCTGATGGTGAGGTTCAAGTTTTAGAGGTTTGGGGAATGTGGAGCACCCCTTTATCACCATTGCTTCCTGGTCCACTCTGCGCCGGAGTGGTAGTACCTGTTAGGGTCCCATCTATGGGTTAAATAGAAAAATGTATTTATAAAAAAATTGTATTATCCATTAAGAATTGATTTATTTCAAACTTGGCATTAAATGACCCACTGAGGTTGATATGCCGTAAAACAAAACAAAACAAACAAAAAAAAAACAAACAGAACAGGTTGATATGCCGTTAAAATCAATAAACAAACATCTTTCACTTTCATCCTTCCTTCCTTCTTGCTTGCTTTCTCCCCCATCCTCTATTCATTTTCTTGCCCTCGTTTCCCGCTCTTTTCT
>JALAJA010000065.1:181110-188610 GCA_023376005.1 Doryteuthis pealeii
ATTTTTGTCTTATCGATTTCAAAGTAAACTTTATCTTCAGAGACGAATATCAGAAATGTATATATATATATATATATATATATATAGAGAGAGAGAGAGAGAGAGAGAGAGGAGAAAAGAGAGAGAAAGAAGAGAGAGAGAGGGAGTGAGAGAGAAAGAGAGAAAGAGAGAGAGAGAGAGGGAGTGAGAGAGAGGGGAGAAAGAGAGAGAGAGAGGGAGTGAGAGAGAGAGGTAGGAAAAACAGAGATAGATAGATAGATAGATAGATAGATAGATAGATAGATAGATAGATAGATAGATAGATAGATAGATAGATAGGTGTACTCTGGACATAGAGTCTACTTAGAGTTATGTTATACATTTAAAACTAATATATATATATATATATATATATATATATATATATATATATAGAGAGAGAGAGAGAGAGAGAGAGAGAGAGAGAGAGAAGGGAAGAGAGAGAAGAGGAGAAGAGACAGATAGATAGATAGATAGATAGGTGTACTTTGGGACATACTTAGAATTTTGCTATACATTTAAACCTTATATATATATATATATATATATATATATATATATATATATAAGAACAGTGATATATATATAGAGAGAGAGTGAGAGAGAGAGAGAGAGGGGAGAAAGAGAGAGAGAGGTAGGGAGGAAACAGATAGATAGATAGGTGTACTTTTGGACATAGATTCTACTTAGAATTTTGCTATACATTTAAACCTTATATATATATATATATATATATATATATATATATATATATATATATTATGTGTAGGTAGGTAGTTAACGAATGCCTTGAGGCTTGTAAAATCCAGGTGGTGTGGTTATCAATTGAAACGAACCCGGTCGAATTGGATTCGCTTGGTGTGGTTGTTTGGTGCAAATTATTAAATTTCCAGATGGTTTCAAAATTTTCTCCCAGGTCTGCAGATGTAGTTTGCATATGATTTGTCTTCAGGCTGACGAGTGTAAATACATAGATCTTTATCATTTAACACATACACACACACACACACACAAACGCATATATATATGTGTGTGTGTGTGTGTGTGTGTGTGAGTTTATGTGTGTGTGTGAGTGTTAGTGATTATGTATATTTAGATATAGCTAATATTGCATATCTATATCAATTTATATATATATATATATATATATATATATACTCATTATGTATGTATATGTGTGTGTGTGTCTGTGTGTGAGTGTGTGTGTGTGTGCGTGTGTGTGTGTGTGTGTGATTTCACCCATTTATTCTCACAATCACAAATTGCCAAAAATATATATTCATATATACATAATATATTCATATATATAGATATATAATATATTCATATATATATATATGTGTATATATATATATATATATATATATATATATATATATATATATATATGATCATGATGTGTGTGTGTATGAATATAAGTCCACCATTCATTCTCACGATCACAAATATACCAAAAATATAATATATTCATATATATGTTCATATATATTCATATATATGTATACATATGTTCATATATATATATATATATATATGTGTGTGTGTGTGTGTGTGTGCATGAGCGTTTGTGTTGTTCACGTACACACGTACACACATATTTCTATCTATCTATATATATATATATAGATATATAGATAGATAGAATAGATATGTGAGTAAACACCAGTATTTATAATTCAAGCCTCAAGTATATATTCATATGTATATATGAATTATTCAAACATCTCATTTCTATATCGACAGTTCTATATATATATAATATATACATATATATATATATATATATGTGTGTGTGTGTGTGTGTGAAAAGAGAGAAGTGTGTATGTATGAGAAACGAGAACAATACGATTATCTAATTTGATTTATTCATAGGGTTGATATATATTCCGAACCTTTATATATATATATATATATATATATATATATATATAGTCATCCACGTGTTTGACTGATCAAGTCTCTTCATGTGGCTAGACATTTTGTAAGCTATATATGAAATATATTACGTATTCTTTGTGTCTATGTATGACGTTAAATTGCATCTAATAATGAGGTTCCAGTTCCGGAGCTCTGGGGAGTGTGGAGTACCTCATTCATCGCCATTACTTCTAAGTCTACTCTGATCCGGAGTGGTAGTACCTATTTGGGTTCCGTCTATGGGTAAAATTGATAAAAAATGTGCTTAAAAATTGTGTTTGAAATAAGAATGAATAAAATTGATCTAAAATTATTATTAAATTCTTTTAGCTCATTCGGTAGAGCGTCCGCCTAGAAACCACAAGGTTCCTGGTTCGATACCAGTACCCACCAACTCAGCGTATGAATAGCACTGGGATCCCTGTGGTAAAGTAAGGAACTGGTGGTATGTGTGGCGCTGCAGCTCAGATGCTAAACTATTTCCTTGATCTAGGGGTAGTGAAAAGGGGATAGACTCCCTAGCTGTCGGACTGATACCGACTATAGTCCACCCGACGACTTATATCTACGTAATATTCAGTGATGTAGAGTTTTAAAAAAAATATTAATAATAATATCCGTTTTTATTGTATCGTAAGTTGACGGAGTGGCCTATGTCGATATCAGCCGACAGCGAGGGAGTCTATCTCCTTTTTCGTTGGTGCTAGACCAGGGAGATTTTTTAGCGGCTGGTGTGCAGCGCCACAGATACAATCAGTTATTATGCTAAGGTGGAGCGCACACCTATCGTCAACTCCCCACTTTACCGCACAGATCAGATTACCTAATCTGTGCTACTCATATGCTGAGTTGGCGGGGACTGGTATCGAACCAGGAACCTTGCGATTCCTAGTCGAGTGCTCTACCAATTGAGCTAACTTGTAATCTTAAAGGAAAATGAACTTTTTATTTATGGAAGATACTGTAAATAATACCTAATGACATCCGTTTTTATTGTATTTCTACTTGGAAATGATTAGATTCTTATATCTACATATTTTTGCTCTCTGCTGTATATCTTCTTATTATAATGGAGATTGTATGTTTTTCTGTCTGTAACCGAAACTATATCACTACACAAGTCATAAATCCGTTAGTTATTGACGTCACATTCACCATGAATTTATTTTTATTTTAACCTCAATTATTAATAAAATTGTTTTACATTATTAATATTGTTAACCATATCTACATACTAATAACATGCAATTGTATTTATAGATACAACAAAATAGCGGTTTACAGTGTGAGCGGAAGGCTAATTTGCATATTGATATTAAAAATGATTTTAATAAATATGTGCTTAGTATTATTGATTTCTAACTGCTTGGTTTTATTTTGATGAATATAAGCAAAAATCTCTTCAATGAATCTTAAATGAAATCCATTAACAAGAAAAAATATTATTTTATTCTTTACTTCCTCTTTTAACTAAATTCTTAAATTAGAAAAAATAACAATGAAAGACGAGAGTGATGGAAGAGTAAGTTTCAGTTGTTCCATTTTTCGATTATACCCCTTCTGTTTCAAATCTTTTTAACTGCATTCTTATTTAGTTTTATTAGCCTTTCTAATCTAATCTAATATTTTATTACATTAAAACTTAAATACTTGCACCCGGAGGGTGCATATATTTGCTAGTATATATATATATATATATATATATATATATATATATATATATATATGTATGTTTTTTTTATTCTGACTATACAAAGTCTATACTCCATCTTTGTTAGTTTTTCTTTCTTTCTTTCTTCTTTCTGTCTGTCTGTCTGTCTGTCTGTGTATTCTTATTTAATTTCCGATTTTGATGAAGACAGATAGATCTACACCGGAAGGTCATGCGACTTATTTTTTCGCTCTCCTCGTCAAAAGAGTTCTTATTAAAAAAAAAAAAGAAAAAAAAAGAAAAAAAGAAATACAGACTGTAAATAAATAAAGTCCACGGTTTATTTAAATCGTGAACCCCTCATCAACCTATTTCTTCCCCTAAACATCCTTCCAAGATTGCCGGAGAGAGCAAAAGACAAGGGGACAGGGTATTTCCTCCAGAAGATATATTTAAATATACTCAATGGCCTCGTTTTCGTTTACCGCCAGATTTCTATTCAATATGGCGGCTGATTAAGCAGCCGATGTGTTGGACCGGCGGGAGGGGGGGAATCAAAGATTAGATACTGGATTACCGTATTTGACTGCATATATATATATAATTACCAACCCCTCCGCACGAGCAGGATGCGACACAAGGTCAATTTATTAAGAGCTTAACAGGTTTGAATTCAGAGTTTTCCTTCTGCTAGACTGGTTACCTAACCATGGTTAAAGAGCCCAGTCTGCCCTGCTATTTACCCATAGCTGGAGGGAGAGTAGGATTCATACCTTTCCCAAGGGTATTAGCGCTAAGTGAAATGCAATTAGCACGTCCAGGATTTGAACTCGGGGTGACGAGTCCATTTCTCATCCCCATATAAGACGCACTTTCTTTCCAAAATTTTGGCTCAAAATATTGCCCTGCGTTTTATACATCGTAGGAGAAGTTAGAGACCTCCCGTAGGCTATCTTCTTGCTTTATGTACTGCTGTCTTTATTTTCGTATCCAAATTTTTGTTATTATTATTATCATTACTAATACTACTATTATTATCATTTCTAGCAACAGAAAACACCCTCCAGGCGTCGTAAAAATTAATTTTTGAAAGACCTTGTCTGAGAGAGTGGAAGTTAAAAATTCAATGTCAGAGGGTTTGTATAATAAGTAAGACAAATCCTCATATTTATTAAAGGAGTAAAAAAAATAAAACAATTTGAAATGAAAACTGAGCCCCGTCCCTCTCAAATAAAATGTTGCGTGCATGTAATAATCAAACAATTATTTTGAATATTTTCCACATCAATTTTCCACAAAATTGTAAGTTTATTTGTAAACTTTTTAGTTAACTTCTTGTTACTGTAAAAAAAAGAACGAGAGTAAAAAACAATTTTAAAAATTGCTTACTCAAATTTTGGGTGTATATAGCATAAGAATATTGTGACGTAAGCTGTGACGTAGAGCTATGACGTAGTTTTTGTTACAGACAGAAATACAGACAATCTTCATTATTATTATTATTATTATTATTATTAATAATAATAATTTTATTATTATTTCCTGCTATTGAGATATCTTGTGTATGCGTATGGCTTGCCTGTACTGACAAATTGCTTTTATACAGCTATGTTTCTGCTTGTGTAATGCACAGCTAGACTGTTTTCAACAATATATGCTTAAATACACTAAAAACTTTTTTCCTCAATCTGACCTGCTGAAATGGGGGTGCGTCTTATATGCCCGTGCGTCTTATATGTCGTCAAATACGGTAATATGTCGAAAAGGGGGGTCGATTGATTTTAACGGCATATCACCCCGTCTGGTGTTATGTCATGCCTAGCGGTTAGGAAGTAGTATATGTTGTGTATTTATATTTACACTCTTGAAGTAATTGGTTTTAATAATGTGTTAGCATCATTGGGGATCATATTGTATGGTATTGATTAAGTTCACGTCTATATTCTATGTTATAATTTTATTTCCCTCGAAAAGGACAGAATGTCCTCCATTTTGACATTTTCAAATAGGTATTTTCATATTGTATGCATTAAAATAACGATTTCTGATGTGAGCAAAAAACCTGCATTCCATGAATAAGTGTTTAACAGTCAAAGGTGTTTGACATGTTTCACATTGCTGTTGTTGTTCTTGCTTAAGTATATAGGAGTGCGTTAGTCTTGTGTGACCAATGACCGGGACACAATGACTTTTTCCTTTCTAGACTTCCTTAAAGGTGGTCTGCAGCCAACCAAGATGGGTTTGATTAGGAAGAGTTTATTGTGGATACAGTTATTCCAGTGTTGTTGCCATTTTGTATGAAGGGATCTATTGATTTTAGGTTTCAAGTCAGTATATGGTATCTGAAACTTATCAGGAATTAAATCTAGAGCCGATTTAGCTGCAGTCTCCCATGTATGTCGAAAAGGGAGGGGTCCCTTAAAACATTGTCATATTGTAAAAAGTATTTTGTACCTCTAAAGTCATGTCTGTCCTATTATTTATCAATAGCAAGAGGCCGAACAATTTTAGCTCGTGTACAGACATCATCACCAAATGACCACCCCAACCCCTTCTTCTTCTTCTTCTTCTTCTTTTCTTCTTCTTCTTCTTCTTCTTCTTCTTCTTCTCTCTCTCTTTCTCTCTCTATCGTAATTCTATTTAGTCTCTTCTTCTTCTTCCTCCTCTTCTTCTTCTTCTTCCTCTTCTTTTTCTTCTCACCTTCTTTCTATCTATCTATCTATCTATATATCTATCTTCTTCTTCTTCTTCTTCTTCTTCTTCTCTTCTTCTTTTCTTCTTTCTTTTCTCTCTCTCTCTCTCTCTTTTCTCTCTACCTATCTATCTATCCATCGATCTATCTATCATAATTCTCTTTAGTCAGTTCTTCTTCTTCTTCTTTTCTTCTTCTTCTTCTTCTTCTTCTTCTTCTTCTTCTTCTTCTTCTTCTCTCTCTCTCTCTCTCTCTTCTCTCTCTCTCTCTCTCTCTATCTATCTATCTATCTATCTATCTATCGTAATTCTCTTTAGTCAGTTCTTCTTCTTCTTCTTCTTCTTCTTCTTCTTCTCTTCCCTTCTCACCCCTTCTTCTTCTTCTTCTTCCCCCCTCTCTTCTCTTCTCTCTCTCTCTCTCTCTCTCTTTCTCTCTCTATCTATCTATCTATCCATCGATCTATCTATCGTAATTCTCTTTAGTCAGTTCTTCTTCTTCTTCTTCTTCTTCTTCTTCTTCTTCTTCTTCTAGACCGACCCCAAGTTGTAAGAGAGGATCTAATTACCTTTAACCATCCCATCACGTGACGTGTTGAAATGCTAACTGTCCATGTCATTGGGACTCAAGTGCATTAAATGGCGGCGGATGAAGGGGGTGGGGGGGCGTTCTTCTTTCTTTTTTTTCTTTTTCTTTTTCTTTTTCTTTTTATTTTTATTTTTATTTATTTATTTATTTTCTGTCCTTTTCATTTAAATCTACCTTCTTACAACCTTCGTCTTTTAAGAGAATGTTCTTTTTTTCCATTTACCATTGTCTCTCTAAACGTATTCAATTTTATTCTCTTTCTTTCCTTCTTTTTTTCTTTCTTTCTTTCTTTCTTACTTTTTTCTTTCTTACTTTTTTTCTTTCTTTCTTTCTTTCTTACTTTTTTCTTTCTTTCTTTCTTACTTTTTCTTTCTTACTTTCTTTCTTTCTTACTTTTTTCTTTCTTTCTTACTTACTTACTTCTCCTTTCTTTCTTACTTTTCTTTCTTTCTTTCTTACTTACTTACTTACTTCTTTCTTTCTTTCTTACTTTTTCTTTCTTTCTTTCTTACTCTTACTTCTTCCTTTCTTTCTTAATTTTTTCTTTCTTTCTTTCTTACTTACTTACTTTCCTTTCTTCTTTCTTCTTTCTTCCTTTCTTACTACTTACTTCTTCCTTTCTTTCTACTTTTTCTTT
>JALAJA010000065.1:199076-206576 GCA_023376005.1 Doryteuthis pealeii
ATAGTCTTACCAAGAAAAATATCAAAATGTTTCCTAAATTGTGCTTGCGCATTATTTGAACTTAATTGTTATTAAGAGTACATTTTATGATATTTTCGTGTTTACGGTGAAATGAAAATGGCCGACCAAACATATAGCTTGTAAGTGCTTCGTCAATGATTGCAAATGGATGTCTCTCAGTATTAGTGATTAAATAGTCGACCAGCCACGCATTCGGGCTGTTGATTGGCTGAGATTTAAACCACGTGATCTCGCTTAGTCTTTAAATTTAAGTGGTGTATCGTAGCACACCTTATATACAAAAGATTCCAACAAGCAAAGAAAAATATGAGAAGGGAAATGTGGAAGTTGATGTTGAATTAAATTTAAAGTCGAGAGAAAACGTTTGCAAAAAGAAAAAAGAATTTATAGAAAGAAAAAGAAAAAAAAAAAAGAAAGTACAAAGAAACACGTAAAAAAGAAAGTAGAATAAAAAAATTAGATATAAACTAAAAAAAAAAAAAAATAAAAAACGAAGACACCAGCGAATAAATTGCATTAAAGACACGAAACAAAAAAAGATAGGAGAGTGAAAGTGAAATTTGAAATTGACTCGATGGAGAAAGTAAAGAGAAACTAAAGTAAGTAAAGTAAAGTCGTCGGGGTGGCCTAAAGTCGGTATCAGCCAATCATCGAGGGAGTCTATACCCTTTTCAATAGCGCTAGACCAAGGAGATTGTTTTGGAGTCTGAGCTGGAGCGCCACACCTACCATTAGCTCCTTACTTTACCGCACACATCCATGTGCTACTCATACGCTGAATTGGCGAGGGCCGGTATCGAACTAGGAACCTTGTGGTTTCTAGCCGAACGCTCTACCGACTGAGCTAACCCGGCCCTAGTAGTACTCTTTTATCAATAGCTGTAAAATAAAGGGGTTCATACCTTTCCCAAGAGTATTAGTCTAAAAGTGAACATAATGATGTGGCTAGGGTTCATACCTTTCCCAAGAGTATTAGCCAATGATGTGGCTAGGGTTCAAACTCGCTTACAACAATGCTGCAGTCCAGAACTATGCGATTTTCTTTATCTTAAAGAAGCTAAAAAGGGAGAAAATTAAAAGAAGAAAAAAAAAATGAAGAAATAGAAAGCGATTAAATTGCTTTAAAGAAAGCAAAGAAAAATATATAAGAAGAGAAACGTGAAAGTCGACATTGACTCAAATCTTAAAGTCAAGAGAAACGTTTGCAAAAAGAAGAAAGAAAGTAAAAACAGAAGAAAGAAAGAAAGAAAGAAAAAAAGAAGAAAGAAAGAGAAGAAATAGAAGGAAAAAATAAAATAAAATGAAGAAATAGAAAGCTAATAAATTGCGTTAAAGACTTGAGAAAGCAAAGACAAATATAAGAAGGAAAATGTCAAAGTTGAAATCTTATTATAATGGAGATTGTGTGTTTTTCTGTCTGTAACCGAAACTATATTACTACTCAAGTCACAATTCCCTTAATTATTTACGTCAAATTCTCCATGATTTCATTCTTTTAAACCTTCAGTTATTAATAAAAATTGTTTTACATTATTAATACTGTTGACCATATCTACATACTAACAACATGCAATTGTATTTATATATACAACAAAATAGCGGTTTACAGTTTGAACGAGAAGGCTAATTTGCATATTGATATCTAAAATTTTATTTTAATAAATATATGCTTGGTATTATTGATTTCTAATTGTTTGGTTTTATCTTAAGAAATATAAACAAAAATCTCGTGGATAAATCTTAAAAGAAATTTATTTATAAGAAGAAATAACTGTAATTTTATCTTTTACTTCCTATTTTAACTAAATAGTTAAATTAGGAAAATTTACCAATGAAAGAGGGGAGTAATGGAAAATGATGGAAGAGTTAGTTCCAAAGTTGTTCTTTTTTTCAATCATACCCCCTCTGTTCCAAATATTTTTATCTGAATTCTTATTCAGTTTCATTAGCCCTTCTAATCTAACATGATATTTTATTATATCAAAACTTAAATACTTGCACCCGGAGGGAGCATATATTTGCTAGTTAACTTAAAGTCAAGAGAAACATTTACAAAAAAAATGAAAGAATGTATAAAAAAGAAAAAAGATGAAAAAAAAAACACAAGTAAGGAAGTAGAAAGAAACACGAAAAAAGTAGAAGAAGAAAGTAGAAAGAATCTAAACCAAAAAATAAAGAATAAAAACGAAGACACCAGCGAATAAATTACATTAAAGACACGAAAAGAAAAAAAATAGGAAAGTGAAAGTGAAACTAGAAACTGACTCGATAGTGAAAGTAAAGAGAAACGTTTATAAAAATACAAGAGAGAAGCTAAAAAAGAAAAAAAATGTTAAAAAAATAAAGAAAACAATAGAAAGAGACGTGCAGAAATAAGAGGACCCCCCCCCGGCCAAAAAGAAGAAAGTGAAGAAATAAAAAGCGAATAAATTGCGTTAAAGAAAAAGAAAGAAAAAAGAGAGAAAGAAAAATATTTAAGAAGGAAAATGTGAAAGTTGACATTAACTCAAATCTTAAAGTAGCAAAAATACGAAAGAATTTACAAAAAAGAAAAAGGAAATAAAACCAAGAAAGAAAGTAGAAAGAAAAGGAAACTAATCTAAAAAAGAAAGAATAAATTGCATTAAAGACACGAAAAGAAAAAAAGATAGGCAAGTGAAAGTGAAACTAGAAACTGATTCGATAGTGAAAGTAAAGAGAAACGTTTATAAAAAACAAGAGAGTGGGTAAAAAAGAAAAATGTAAAGAAGAAAAAAAGAAAAAAAGATAATAGAAAGAAATACATAAAAAGAAGGAGAAATAGAAGAAAAATATATAAAAACACATCCTCCAAAAATAAAGAAAAAAGCAAAGAAATGGAAAGCGAATAATTTGTTAAAGAATCGAAAGATAGAAGAACAAGATAGAAAAGTGAAAAACTCAAATGTTAAAGCCGAGAGAAACAGTTGCAAAAACAAGAATGAATGTAAAAAAAAAGAAGAAAAAAAAAGAAAAAAGAAAGAAAGTAGAAAGAAACGCACAAGAAGAAGAGTAAATAAAAGAAAAAAAATAGAATAAATTTGCATTTAAAGACACGAAAAAAAAAAGAAGATAGGAAAGTGAAAGTGAAACTAGAAACTGACTCGATAACAAAAATAAAGAGAAACGTTTATAAGAACAAGAGAATGGATAAAAAAATGTAAATAAGAAAAAAAGAAGAAATAAATAATAGAAAGGAACACGCAAATTTCTTTTCATCAGCTACACTTTCATTAAAAACAACCTTAATCCACAAACCCCTAAACCATAACCCAATTCGCAAAAAATTCATTCAAAGACTGTAGTTAAACTGTCATGGGGTACCACCAAAAAACTTTCCGTTTTAATTTTCCGACCAATTTTCAAGTTTAGCCCTTAAAACCACCCAAAAAACAACAGAAATAGTTACATTGAAATGAATCTTCTTATTAAATTCATTGTAACCAATTTATTTGTTTTTAAAAAATATCGAATATTTTTTCATATTTACTTACAATGGAGGGCCAATATCACTGAATAAATATTTTTTTAATGTTTTATATGGAGAATTCATGAAAAAGTTTTGAACTATGAAATGTTAATTAAGAAGAAAAAAGAAAAAAAGTTTAAATAAAAGAAAAAAAATAACAGAAAGAAACACGCAAAAATAAGAGAAATAGAAGACAAATGTATAAAATGCCCCCCCACCCCGAAAAAGGAAGAAAATGGAGAAATAGAAAGCGAATAAATTGCGTTAAAGACTTGAGAAAGTAAAAAAAAATATAAGAAGTTAACTGTGAAAGTCGACATTAACTCAAACCTTAAAGTCAAGAGAAACGTTTCAAAAAGAAGAAAGAAAATAAAAAAAGAAGAAGGCAAAAAAGAAATAGAAGAAGAAAGAAAGTAGGAAAAAGCATACAGAAAGGAAGAGAAGAAATAGAAGGAAAAAGTAGAACTCAAAAAAAAAGAAAGAAGTAATAAAAACGAAGAGACCAGTGAATAAATTGCAATAAAGTCACGAAAAGAAAATGAAAAAAAAAAAGATTAGAAAACGAAAGTGAAAGTAGAAATTAACTTGATAAAAAAAACAAGAGAAAGGTAAATAAAAAAGAAAAAAAAAGAAAATAGAAAGAAACACACAAAAAAGAAGAGAGAAATAGAAGGAAAAAGTAGAACTTCAAAAAAGAAAGAAGTAATAAAAGCGAAGAGACCAGTGAATGAATTGCAATAAAGACACGAAAAAGAAAAGAAAAAAAAGAAAGATTAGAAAGCGAAAGTGAAAGTAGAAATTAACTCAATAGTGAAAGTAAAGATAAACGTTGATAAAAAAAACAAGAAAGGGTAAAAAAGAAAAAAAAGAAAATAGAATGAAACATACAAAAATAGAAGAGAAGAAATAGAAGAAAAAAATATAGAAAGAAACACCTCAACCCCACCTCCCCCAAAAAAGAAGAAAGTGAAGAAATAGAAAGCGAATGTCTGACAAATACATGTTTGAAGGGCAAATCCATTTCTGTCTATTTAAACCTTGTCGCTTGTATGTAAGTGCACGCCTCCCGCCCTGGGACAAGGCCATACTTATTAAGTTCAATTGACAATAGAAAGTGATAGGCCCACCTGGGTCGTTCGGGAAGAGGGCCGTGCACTGAATGGTATAGGGAGTGAAAACAGGACTGTTGGTTGGACGAAGGGGAAAAAAGGGATGAAGTCAGTGAAGTTTGCGCATGCGTGTGCTTCTCTCGTCTTATTCAATCTCGGAGAAAGAAAAAAAAGTGCTCACGTGATTGATGGAAGAACGATTTGACAGCGGGTCGTTTTTGTGGTTCGGCTGCTACAGCGGCGGATTTTTTGGGACCGAGGGTCACGGATAAATAGCCGAAGAATGGAAGAAAAAGAAAATAATTTTGTGAAGAAGAACAACAACAAGAAGAAGAAGAAGAAGAAGAAGAAGAAGAAGAAGAAGAAGAAGAAGAAGAAGAAGAAATAGGTGATATTTATGTGATGATATCTTGGACTGACAGAAAGAATGAAAGAAAGTTTAAATGAAAAAGAATGAAAAACAAAAGTAAAGTAGAAAAGAAGAAAGAGAAAAGAAACGATGAATGAAAGAAAGGATCATCATCATCATCATCATCATCATCATCATCATCATAAGAAGAAGAAGAAGAAGAAGAAGAGAAGAAGAAGAAGAAGAAGAAGAAGAAGAAGAAGGAAAATGGATCATATCTTTATGGTGAATGGGAGTTAGTGGTTGTGGTATTAGGTGAACTGAGAGAAAGAATTAAAGAAAGAAAGAAATTAAAGAAAGAAAGAAAGATAGATTAAATGGAAAAAGAATGAAAAACAAAAGTAAAGATAAAGAGAAAAATAAAAATAATGAATGAAAGAAGAAAAAGAAAGAATATTCGTTTCATTTAATCGTTGGATAGACTGAAAAGAAAGAAAAAAGAAAACCAAAGAGAAAAGAAGGGAGAAAAGAAAAAAAAATATATGTATGTGTGTAGGAAGTGCGTGGTGTAATAGATAAAGTCATGGTAAATGGACTCGTCGCCCCGAGTTCAAATCCTGGACGTGGTAACTGCATTTCACTTAGGGCTAATACCCTTGGGAAAGGTATTAATTCTACTCTCCTTCCTGCTATGGGTAAATAGTAGGGCACACTGGACTCTTTAACCGTGGTTAGGCAACTGGTTTAGGAGAAGGAAAACTCTGAATTCAAACCTGTTAAACTCCGCTTAAGAAATTGGCCTTGTGTCACATCCTGCTCGTGCGGGGGTTGGTAAATATATATATATATATATATAGTAATCCACAGACACGTGTTTCGACTTATCAAGTATCTTCAGTGTGGTTAGACATTTGCAAGCTACCTACAACCGGGTTTGAAATCGGATCGGTTCAGTGTCAGTCAACCACCTTAAGAGCTAGGCTATATAGTCATTCACAGAATGCGAATTGGATTTTAATTGTTTTAATACACACATCTATGTAAAGGCCGCCATAGTGCTCTCTCTCTCTCTCTCTCTCTCTCTCTTTCTCTCTCTCTCTCTCTCTCTCTCTCTATATATATATATATATATATATATATAATATATATAAGCGTGTCGAACAGGTAACGAGATTTTTTGTACTTTTTGACGCACCTTGTATTCTGAAAGATTATCGGTCCATTCATTCTTCATTTCTATCCTGGTAAATACATCTTGGTAAATAAAATCTGTACTTTTTGACACACCTGGTATTCTAAAAAAAATTACATTTATTGTTCATTCCTATTTTAAATCTTCATACTTTTTTGACACACCTTATATAGATATATATATATATATATTATATAGAGAGAGAGAGAGGAGAGAGAGAGAGGGAGAAAGAGAGAGGGGGAGAAAGAGAGGGGGGAGACAGATAAGACAAGTGTAAAGTATTTGCATATATATATATATATTTATACATATATATATATAAGTGTTTTTTTAATAGATTTTTAGTAGCATTGTATGTATGTGTAAATATAAATTTGAAGGTACAATGCAATGTAATAGTGTTAAATGATGTTTTTTTACCTAAATATTTTCGAGAAATTCTCATCCGAGGCAGAAGCATCCGTGTGTTTTTTTAAGCACCGAGCCGGTGTAATCTTTATTTAAACAAAAAGAACTAAAAGAATTTCGAATAATCAGCACGAGCGCATATACAACAGTCCGACATGCCATCACGGAAAATCCCGAACATTTCAAATATCTGACGTTCCTCAAACTTAATAACAACAGAAGATTACACCGTCTCGGTGCTTAAAACACACACACAAGGATGCTTCTGCCTCTGAAGATGAGAATTTCTCGAAAATATTTAGGTAAATAAACATCATTTAACACCTATTACATTGCATTGTAAATTGCCTTCAAATTTATATCATATATATATATATATTTATATATATATTATATATATATATATATATATATGTGTGTGTGTGTGTGTTGTGTGTGTGTGTGTGATAAAATGTTGGGGAGAACAATGGATAAAACACAAACAATCTTAATGAAATAATATATCGCCATCGTAAATTTCTGAAGAATCCTCGTAAATTCACAGAGGTGAAATATTCATTGATTGAAATTGTTTGATTTTTATTCACAGTGTTTCTGAAATTTTAATCACACACACAACACAGACACATACACACACATACATACACACACACACGAATATATATATATATATATATATAAATTTATCACAGAATAACGAGAAAAGTAAATGATAGTCCTTGTTTATCAGTCTGTTCAAAATTTGAAATCTGAAGAAAGGACGCTGAAAAACGGACGGTTTGAAGTGTGACGTCAACTATTCTCATTTACGGTGTGAGTATGAGAGTGTGTGAGTGTGTGTATCGAAAAAAGGCATTGTGCATTTTTTAGGTGTTGTGTGTGTGTGGTTGCGCGTGTGTGTATAAATCTTTTGCGATAAACGACATCGAAACAA
>JALAJA010000065.1:209076-234076 GCA_023376005.1 Doryteuthis pealeii
TTAACAGTCTTAATGATGTAAAACAATTTTACTAATAATTGAGGTTTAAATGAAAAATAAAATCATGGAGATTGTGAATAACAAAGGAATTGTGACTTGTATAGTAATATAGTTTCGGTTACATACAGAAAAACCCACAATCTCCATTATAATAAGATAACCATAAGTAATATATATATATATAACACAAGAATAGGAAAGGCATGGTTGACCACCAATAAACTATCAGTCGTATGGAAATCTGACCTCCCTGGCAAGCTAAAGAGACGATTCTTCCAGGCTGTGGTCATATCGGCACTGCTGTATGACTGTACCACATGGACCCTAACGAAACGCCTTGAGAATAAGCTAGATGGGAGCTGCACAAGAATGCTGCGAGTAGTCCTGAATAAGTCGTGAAAACAGCACCCAACCAAGAAGCAACTGTATGACCACTTGCCTCCCATATCACAAACCATACGAGTAAGGAGGGCTAGACATGCGGGGCACTGCTGGAGAAGTAGGGATGAGTTCGTAAGCGACGTATTACTGTGGAGGCCAACACATGGACATGCTAACGTAGGCCGCCCAGCCAGAACCTACATTGACCAACTATATAAAGATACTGGATGCTGCGCGGAGGAGCTCCCAGAGTCGATGAGTGATAGGGAGGGTTGGCGAGAGACCGTCATGGATATCCGTGCAAATTGCGCGACATGATGATGATGATGATGATATATATTATACATCTTATAAATTTTATAAAAAATCCTTGAATGAATATATGTTTGCACCTACAAGAGCATACAGTTTGGTTATACAGTGAGATTTTGATGATCCCAAATAGAATCATCCCTTATTACCAGTCATTTGGAGACCTATATATATATAATATATATATATATATATATATTATATATATATAATATATATATAAATTACGTAATAACGCATTGGGTAAAATCTAAAAATATGATTAAAAGTTGAAGAATAAAGGTGAATGACATATAAACAATTTCATTCAATTCATATTTCGGTGTATGAACGAAGCTTTATCAGAATTATTAACTACTAGCAACGACTACCCGTCGTCGCCTAGGCAGAGGGGGGATTTTGTAAACTTAGTCCCGCCGATCCATTATTACTGGAACGTGAGTTGAATCCTCGTGAGATGCCCCATTTAAATCCCTATGTAAAAAAAATAGACCTTGAATTGATCCAGCTACTCTGAAAAGAAATGTTAATGTCTACTATCTAAAATATTAAATGAAAAAAAAATCCATTCTGTTATCATTTTAAATTTTTTTTTTTACAAATCCCCCTGCAGCTATGGGTAAAATAACCAAAATACATGATATTGAAAATCCTCCTTGTCTCTAATTAAAAACACTAACATCATAATAGATATGAACAGACTGTGATAGATAGAAAGATAGATAGATAGATAGATATGAAAAAACTGAGATCGATAGATCGGTAGATAGATAGATAGATAGATAGATAGATAGATATGAACAGACTGAGATAGATAGATAGATAGATAGATAGATAGATATGAAAATACTGAGAGAGAGAGATAGATATGAACAGACTGTGATAGATAGAAAGATAGATAGATAGATATGAAAAAACTGATATAGAGAGTTAGATAGATAGATATGAACAGACTGTGATTGATAGATAGATAGATAGATAGATAGATATGAACAGACTCCGATAGATATATAGATAGATAGATAGATAGATATGAACAGACTGAGATAGATAGATAGATAGATAGATAGATAGATAGATAGATATGAAGATACTGAGATAGAGAGATAGATATGAACAGACTGTGATTGATAGATAGATAGATAGATAGATAGATAGATAGATATAAACAGACTCTGATAGATAGATAGATAGATAGATAGATAGATAGATAGATGTGAAGACTGCTATTAGAAATGAAGACTGAGATAGATAGATAGATAGATAGATAGATAGATAGATATGAAAATACTGAGATAGATTGATCGGTAGATAGATAGATATTAAGATAGATAGATATGAAAAGACTGAGATAGATAGATAGATAGATAGATATGAACAGACTGTGATAGATAGAAAGATAGATAGATAGATATGAAAAAACTGAGATAGATAGATAGATAGACATGAAGTGACTCAAATAGATATAGAGCGACAGATAGAAAGATAGAGATGAGAATACTGAGATAGATAGATAGATAGATAGATATGAAAATACTGAGATAGAGAGATAGATAGATAGATAGATAGATAGATATGAACAGACTGTGATAGATAGAAAGATAGATAGATAGATAGATATGAAAAAACTGAGATAGATAGATAGATAGATAGATATGAAGTGACTCAGATAGATATAGAGTGACAGATAGAAAGATAGATATGAAAATACTGAGATAGATAGATAGATAGATAGATATGAAAATACTGGGATAGATAGATAGATAGATAGATATGAAAATACTGAGATAGATTGATCGGTAGATAGATAGATAGATAGATAGATAGGAAAATACTGAGATAGAGAGATAGATAGATATGAATAGACTGTGATAGATAGAAAGAAAGAAAGAAAGATAGATAGATAGATAGATAGATAGATATGAAAAAACTGAGATAGATAGATCGGTAGATAGATAGATAGATAGATAGATATGAAGTGACTCAGATAGATATAGAGACGTTCAAGATGTCCGTGACATTGTTCAAAATATGGCGTTGAGGACCTTTCCTAATGACCCACTCAAAAATGGCGGCCAGGACTTTAAAAACGTTGAATTGAGGCCAATTCATCACTGCCATTGGATAATGAAGGCACGTAGTGTAATGAGCATGCGCAGAATGATAAAAACAAGAAGGTTAGGCGATGAGTAAGGCGGCAAAATCAGTCTAAAAGGATTACGAAGAGTTTATGGGGGTCCATTCTTTGAGGAAACGGATCGGACGACGACCAACAAGATTGAAAGGGAAGGGAATTTTTAGAAAAATCTGCTCTGTCTTTATTTGGACTTTTTAAAAACTTTAGTGTCTATCATATTTAACATATATTTTCTGTATATCTATCTATCTATCTATCTATCTCAGTTTTTTCATATCTATCTATCTATCTATCTATCTATCTATCTATCTATCTATCTCAGTTTTTTTAAATATCTATCTATCTATCTATCTATCTCAGTTTTTTTTTAATATCTATCTATCTATCTATCTATCTACCGATCTATCTATCTCAGTTTTTTCATATCTATCTATCTATCTATCTATCTATCTATCAGAGTCTGTTCATATCTATCTATCTATCTATCTATCTATCTACCGATCTATCTATCTCAGTTTTTTCATATCTATCTATCTATCTATCTATCTATCTATCTATCTATCTATCTATCTATCTCAATATTTTAATATCTATCTATCTATCTATCTAACTATCTATCTATCTCAGTATTTTCATATCTATCTATCTATCTATCTATCTATCTATCTATCACAGTCTGTTCATATCTATCTATCTATCTATCTATCTATCTATCTAACTCAGTTTTTTCATATCTATCTATCTATCTATCTATCTATCTATCACAGTCTGTTCATATCTATCTATCTATCGATATATCTTTCTATCTACTACAGTCTGCTCATATATATCTCTCTCTCTATCTCTCTATCTCAGTCTTTTCATATCTATCTTTCTATCTGTCTCTCTATATCTGAGTCACTTCATATCTATCTATCTATCTATCTATCTATCTATCTATATATCTATATATATATATATATATATATATATATATATATATATCAGTATTTTCATATCTATCTATCTATCTATCTATCAATCGCAGTCTGTTCATATCTATCTATCTATCTATCTATCTATCTATCTATCTATCTATCTATCTATCACAGTCTGTTCATTCTGTGGGGAACGATAGCCGAGCGAATAAGCTGTCCGACTGATTCTGAATCGATCGGATTTCAATCCCGGTTGTACGTAGCTTACAAATTTTTAACCACACTGAAGAAACTTGATGAGTCGAAACACGTGTCTGTGGATGACTATATATATATATATATATATATATATATATATATATATATATATATCAATTCATCTATCAATCTATCTTTCTACCTAAATCTTTTCATATCTATCTTTCTATCTGTCTCTCTATATCTATCAGAGTCACTTCATATCTATCTATCTATCTATCTATCTCAGTCTTTTATAATCTAGATATCAATCTATCTATCTGTCTATTCATATCTATCTCTATCTATATATCTATCTCGGTATCTATCTATCTATCTACCTATCTATACGCTAGGGAGAATGTGGTGAAAGTACTAGGGAGGAGAACATTGGTAGGGTAATGAAGAGACTCCACCCGATATTAAACAACTGACCAGAAATCTAGAAAAGTCGATAACAAACTCCTCAGACATGAAATGTCCGTCATGTTCAACGCAGTATATATATATATATATATATATATATATATATATATAATATATATATATATTATATATATATATAAGGATTTACTCTGTGGAGGGTCGATACTTCTTTGTGAGCAGAACATTTCTACATTTTGTTATTTAAAAATAATAACAGACTAAATAATGTACACATAGATAAACTCCTGTCCGAAACACATGTAAGTAAAATTGATTAAAATATCCTATTTTATCCATTCAATACTTTCTTTCCTTTATTTCTCTTTTCAACATATATATATATGAGGTTAAGTAAACAAACAAATGTGTTTATTTTTTATATGGCTTTAAGCCGACAATTTTTGGAGGATATGTGCTTAATTGAAGTCATACCTAATTTTGAAAATTAATTAGTTAATAATTAATGAATTTTAGGCGGGCATATATGTTCAAATGTAAGGCTAAACGAATCGAGAAAATGTCAATCCCTGAATGTACATTTCGACGTATTAGGTCTCATCAGCAGGGTTATAGACATGGGAGACTGCTCCGTGTGTGACTCGAAACCTCGACTGTCAAGCTGACAAGCGAAGTCTCTAACTATATATATAACTAACTAACTAACTAACTAACTAACTATATATATATATATATATATATATATATATATATATATATAACAAATATAAAGTGCTCAATACGTTAGTAGAGCGGATTCATATAATAACAATAATAATAATATATATATATATATGTATGAGGTAAGATAAAAGGAAAAGTGGACAAAAAATAATGACTCAAACAAGTAGAAGTAGGAGATAAATATTTCGTTCTGCTTTACGCGAAGAACTTCATCACTATATAGTAAAGAAGAACGAAATATTTCTCTCCTACTTCTACTTGTTTGAGTCATTATTTTTTGTCCACCTTTCCTTTTACCTTACCTCATACTGTCGGATTTTTACTCCAACCCTCCCATCTTCATATATATATATATATATATATATATATATATATATATATATATATATATATATATATATATATATATATATATATATTAACTATACTCAAGCTGTGAGAATCAATCATTGTTTCCTAAAGGCTTTTTTTCTGTTTATTTTAATGACACAAAATTCATACTAAAATATTCCTTCCTTTTAGGATTGAGTTATATTTGAAAAAAAAAAACAACAACATTTTAATTGGTTCTATTTAGTCGTGATTAGCAAGTAAATCAAAAACTGACTCGTCCGTCACTTCACATTCTGCCTATTACTTTCACTCTCTCTATGTATATCTTGATTACCCCCTCGTTATATATGTTAGTTTCTCTCTATGAATAAGAGAGATATGGGAGAGTGATCGTGATAGAGACAATTAACTACCCTCTTTATTTGTATGTTAAGATTCAGCGACGAGCCCGTAGCTTAATAAAATTCCATGATCCTTTCCGGTTTAACTTATGTTAAACGTTACCTTTCTTTGAAATCTTACAAAATTATTTTAATGTTTTCTTAAAACTCACCGGACGCATTGTTTCTTTTTAAAAAAAAATTAATTCACTTAGCAAACTTTTTACCCCTAATCCCACATATCTATCGAGAGCTCACTGGGTGACCCAACGGATAACGTTTTGACTAGTATATATATGTATACAGTGATGCTGAAAACTTTTTAATTTTTTAATTTACATATATGCTTTGAATAAGTCCCTGGGAAAATTTAGAGGTCCCAGCTAAAGTTTCTAAATAGATTGTAGGATCTTTATATATCATCTGGGGAAACAACTAAAGCCGTCTAACTCCTACCTTGTAAACTATCCTGTGTAATTCGTTTGAATAGAAACTGTTGAAATGTATTTACAGTCAACTTGAAATGGAGAGGGAAGAAAAAAGAAAAACACTGGGATGCATGAAAACGATCTTACTGCGCTCTTTCCGATTTCAGGGACTAGTATATATATCAGCATTTCTGTCTCTCTGCTTGTCTGTCTGTCTGTCTGTCTGTATCTCTCTCTCTCTCTCTCTCTACCTGTCTGTCTGTCTGTCTGTATCTCTCGCCCTTTCTCCTTATTTTTCTCTTTCTCTCTCTCTCCCTCCCTATCTTTCTCTCTCTCTCCTATCTTTCTCTATCTCCCTCTCTCTCCCTATTTTCTCTTTATCTCTCTCTCCCTATATTACTTTTTCTCTCTCTCTCCCTCTCCCTCTCTCTATTTCTCTCTCTCTCTCTCTACCTGTCTGTCTGTCTGTCTGTATCTCTCGCTCTCTCTCCTTATTTTTCTCTTTCTCCCTCTCTCCCTCCCTACCTTTCTCTTTCTCTCTCTCTCCCTATCTTTCTCTCTCTCCCTATCTTCTCTTTCTCCCTCTCTCCCCCTATCTTTCTTTTATCTCTCTCTCCCTATATTTCTCTTTTTCTCTCTCTCCTCTCCCTCTCTCTATTTCTCTCTCTCTCTCTCTGTATATATATATATATATATATATATATATATATATATATAGAGAGAGAGAGAGAAAGAGAATTTTATATTTTCAAAAAAGGGAAAAATTTACATACCCTAATGCATATATATATATATATATATATATGTGTGTGTGTGTGTGTGTGTGTGTGTGTGTGTGTGTGTGTTTATTTGTGTGTGTGTGTGTGTGTGTGTGTGTGTGTGTGTGTGTGAGAGAGAGAGAGAGAGAGAGAGAGAGAGAGAGAGAGAGAGAGAGAGAGAGAGAGAGAGAGAAGAGATGTAGTAAAAATGTGATGCAAGCGAAACTGAATTTCCTGGAATCAGAGTCGTCAAAGAATCTGTTTGCATAAATCGAAGAATAAGGAATCATAATTCCATTGTCAAATAAGTCGACCATTTTTATATCGGGTCGGATTGGATGTCTTCTAACACACAATTCATAAATTACCCCCGATGATGGCAGAGGGGGTGGTGTATTGAGATAGATAGATATATTTTTTTATTTATTTTCTGCTTTTCTCTTTTCATCCATTCGCTATCTATCTATCTATCTATCTATCTATCTATCTATCTATGTTCTTATCAATATATCTATTTATCTATGTTCCTATCTATTTATCTGTCTATCAATATTCTTATCTATCTATCTATCTATCTATCTATCTATATGTTCTGATCAATATATCTATCTATCTATGTTCCTATCTATCTATCTATCTATCTATCTATCTATCAATATTCTTATCTATCTATCTATCTATCTATCTATCTATCTATGTTCCTATCTATCTATGATCCTATCTATCTGTTCTCATCAATATATCTATCTATCTATCTATCTATCTATATGTTCTGATCAATATATCTATCTATCTATGTTCCTATCTATCTATCTATCTATCTATCTATCTATCTATCTATCTGTCTATCAATATTCTTATCTATCTATCTATCTATCTATCTATGTTCCTATCTATCTATGATCCTATGTATCTGTTCTCATCTATCTATCTATCTATCTATCTATATGTTCTAATCAATATATCTATCTATGTTCCTATCTATCTATCTGTCTATCTATCTGTCTATCAATATTCTTATCTATCTATCTATCTATCTATCTATCTATCTATCTATGTTCCTATCTATCTATCTATCTGTTCTCATCTATCTATCTATCTATCTATCTATGTTCCTGTGCCATCGATTTCTTATTTCTTTCTTTCTTAAATTCTTTTTTTCTATTTTTGGTTCCTTTCTTTCTTTCTTTCTCTCTTTCTTTCTTTCTTTCTCTCTTTCTTCTCCTTTTTATTTATTTATTTATTTTCTTCTCTTTTTTTCTTTCTGTCTTCTCGCTTCGCTTTGCTTTCTTTCTTTCTTTCTTTCTTTCTTTCTTTCTTTCTTTCCTTTCTTTCGCTTCCTTTTAATTCTTACTTCCTCCCCCTTTTGATTTCTTTCTTTCTTTCTTTCTTTCTTTCTTTCTTTCTTTCTTTCTTTCTTCATTTTCTTTCTTTCTTTCATTCATTCCTCAATTCTTTCTTCTTTTTCTCTTTCTTCACTTTCCATCGTCGCCCTCGAAGTGCACACCAATGTTTTATCACCGTTTATCCCGAATGTCAGAGAGACTTTCTCCCGATGTCAAGCGAACGGATTTAATGGATCGACACGAGTAAAAACCCCCCAAAACAGGAAAAGCAGCCAGTCTAATGCAACATTATAAAATTCACACAACTCCCCCTCCCCCCACCGAATCGTCCACAACCATAACCCACCAACCCCAAACCCCTCCAAACTCTCCCATTCAACCCCCACCCCCCACTACCACACCAGTTAAAATACCCGATCATACCAATAAACACAGCGGGCTTTTATCAGTCTGTTCCGTGTGCAGAGATGCTGATAGATACGCCTCCTGCGTCCTTAGCGCACAAAAATCTAAAAGGACGCAGTAAAATCGTATCTATGCGTCCCGGTGTTTTTCTTTTTACTTCCCTCGCCATTTCAAATTAACTGTAAATAAACACAGCGGGCTTTTATCAGTCTGTTCCGTGTGCAGAGATGCTGATAGATACGCCTTCTGCGTCCCGAGCGCACAAAAAATCTAAAAGGACGCAGTGAAATCGTATCCATGCGTCCCGGTGTTTTCTTTTTACTTCCCTCGCCATTTCAAGTTAACTGTAAATAAACACAGCGGGCTTTTATCAGTCTGTTCCGTGTGCCGAGATGCTGATAGATACGCCTCCTGCGTCCCTAGCTAGCACACACAAATCTAAAAGGACGCAGTAAAATCGTATCCATGCGTCCCGGTGTTTTTCTTTTTACTTCCCTCGTCATTTCAAGATAACTGTAAATAAACACAGCGGGCTTTTATCAATCTGTTCCGTGTGCCGAGATGCTGATAGATACGCCTCCTGCGTCCCTAGCTAGCACACAAAAATCTAAAAGGACGCAGTAAAATCGTATCCATGCGTCCCGGTGTTTTTCTTTTTACTTCCCTCGCCATTTCAAGTTAACTGTAAATAAACACAGTGGGCTTTTATCAATCTGTTCCGTGTGCCGAGATGCTGATAGATACGCATCCTGCGTCCCTAGCTAGCACACACAAATCTAAAAGGACGCAGTAAAATCGTATCCATGCGTCCCGGTGTTTTTCTTTTTACTTCCCTCGTCATTTCAAGATAACTGTAAATAAACACAGCGGGCTTTTATCAGTCTGTTCCGTGTGCCGAGATGCTGATAGATACGCCTCCTGCGTCCCTAGCTTGCACACAAAAATCTAAAAGGACGCAGTGAAATCGTATCCATGCGTCCCGGTGTTTTTCTTTTTACTTCCCTCGCCATTTCAAGTTAAGTGTAAATACATTTTTATAGTTCATTAGAAATGAATTACACAGGATAGGTAACAAGGCAGGAGTTAGACGGCTTTAGTTTGGACACATACATATTTCCTTGGGACTCATTCAAAGCAAATATGTGCGTCCCAGGACGCATTAAATCAAAAAGGTATAAAACACCCGATAACCAATCATCCCAGTAACAAAATGGGCTTTTATCTATTTCTCTGAATGTTTGAGATGAGGCTTGAAGATTAGTATTATCTGTGTTATTCGGACTATTGTCCCCATCTTCATTGTTATTTGTAGAACGTTTCGGCCGATATACCCTCCGGTCTTCTTCAGGTATTTCTTGTCGGACTCGGGAACCTTCTTTTCGAACTCAGTTCCGTATGCCCCTTTCCTCTCCTCACATGAAATTCAGAGGTTGACCAACATCATCATCATCAGCAGCATCATCATCATGTCAGGCTAGCAGCACGTATATCCATGACAATCTCTCGCCTGTCATCCCTATCATTCATTGCCCCTGGGAGGTCCTCTGCGCAGCATCCAGTATCCGCTCAGAGTTGGTCTATGTACATATTTGCTGGACGGCCTACTCTGGCGTGCCCATGTGATGGCTTCCACAGAAGAACGTCACTAATGAGTTCATCCTTGCTTCTCCAACAGTGCCCAGCGTGTCTTGTTCGTTTCACACGGATGGTTTGTGTGATATGCGGCAGGTGGCCCTACAGTTGTTTTCTCGTGGGGTGTTGTTTCCAAGTCTTGTTTAAGATTGTGCGCAGCATTCTTGTGCAGCTCCCATCGAGCTTATTCTCCAGGCGCTTCGTTAGCGTACAAGTAGTGCAGCCATACAGTAGCACTGATACAACTACGGCTTGGAAGAATTGTCGCTTTACCTAGTCAGTGATATCGGAAGGGCAAATTGTAAATATAGCGGCATTCTTATCAATATATCTATCTATTCTTGTTCCTATCTATCTATCTATCTATCTATCTATCTACGTTCTTATCTATCTATCTATCTATCTATCTATCTATCTATCAATCTATCTATGTACGTTCTTATCTATCTATCTATCTATCTACGTTCTTATCAATATATCTATCTATTCTTGTTCATGTCTGTCTATCTATTTATCTATCTGTCTGTCTATCTATCTATCTACGTTCTTATCAATATATATATATATATATATATATATATATATATATATATATATATATATATATTCTTGTTCCTATCTATCTATCTATCTATCTATCTATCTATCTCTATGTTCAAATAGTAAATATGGCGGCGGCAGTAGCGGAGATGCGTGCTGGCAGTGGTATTTAGTACCCTATAATACTAGCAGGACCTCAGTATGATCATTTAATCCTCACAATATTTGATATGTTTACTTGAGAGAACTATTGCAATTAGTTCGATTTGTAAAAGTATAATAATCTTGATTTAACGCTCTCTCTCTCCCTCTCCCTTTCCCCCTGTGTGTGGTGTGTGTGTGTGTGTGTGTGTGTGTGTGTCCTCTCTCTCTCTCTCTCTCTTCTCTCTCTCTCTTTACTTTCTTTCCTTCTTTTTAGCTTTCATTATATTCGATAAAAACAGACAAGCGTTATCGCTTCCACGCGCCCATCCCCTTTATATATCTCTCCCCTACTCATTTTCTTTCTTATTTTCTTTCTTTCTTTTTTTTACCTGATTCTATTCTTTCTTTCTTTCTTTCTTTCTTTCTTTTATTTTATTTCATATTCTCTTTTTTTCTTTCTTATTTTATTTTAACTTTTTTCTTTCTTTCTTTTTCTGTCTTCTTTCTTTCTTTCTTCTTTCTGATTATTCTTTCACTTTCTTTCAACTTTCTTCTTCTTTCTTCTTTTCTCTCTTTATATGATTCTTTTTTCCTTTCTTTCATTTTTATTTTTTATCTGATTTTCTTTAATTCTTTCTTTCATCTGATTTTCATTCTTTCTTTCTTTCTTTCTTTCTTTCATTCATTATTTCTTTCTTTTGTTTTTCTTTCTTTCTTTCTCTTCTTCTCATTAATTCATTCTTTTTTCTTTCTTTCTTTCTTTCTTTTTTCTTTCTTCTTCTTTCTTTTGTTTTTTTCTTTCTTTTTCTTCCTTTCTCTTCGTATTGAATTACCCCAATTCAATTCGGGACTTACAAAATTATCCCGGCCAGAGTGAATCTATATAATGCCAAACCCCCCATGACATGTTGGATAATAAAACGAAAAGCCTTTCTGTGGTCAACTTGAACATTTTATGACATGGAATAAAAAATAGAATAAAAACGGATCTATCTATCTATCTATCATCTATCTGTATATATATATATATAATATAATATATATATATATATATATATATATATACGTTCTTATCAATATATATCTATCTCTTCTTGTTCCTATCTATATATCTATCTATCTAACTACGTTCTTATCAATATCTCTATCTATTCTTGTTCTTATCTATCTATCTATCTATCTATCTATCTATTTATCTATATATCTATTTATTGTTCCCATTTATCCCATGTATCTATTTATCTATCTATTCATCTATCTATTATACATACATACATACATACATACATATATATAATATATATATATATATATATATCTTTCATATCCATCTACTTTTTTTATCAATCTATCTATTTTATTCCTACTTCTATCTATCTATCTATCTGTCTGTCGGTCTGTCTCACCCTCATACCTTATGAATCTATAGGGTGTGACATAAATTTAGGTTGGGTAGACATGGAATCAACGGCGCCTGGTTACTGACAATTTCTCATTTATGCGATCTTCAGACTAATATATATTATATATATATATATTCTCCCGGCTCTCTCTCTACTCTCTCTCTACTCTTCTCTCTCTCTCTCTCTCTCTCTCACCCCAGGAAACTAACATATATAACGAGGAGTAATCAATGATACATAGATGGAAAGAAAGAGATAGACACAGAGTAAATAAGAGATTGGTCGGTTTTTGACTTAATTGCAAATTACAACTAATTAGAACCAATTAAACAGAATTTTTCAAACATAATTCAATCCTAAAGTAAGGAATATCTTAGTATAATTTTCATGTCATTAAACTAAACAGTTAGAAAGCCTTTAGAGCAAAAGAATTACTTAGCTTTAGTATAATATATATATATTTAATATATTAATATATAATATATATATATATATACATATATATAGTATTCAAGGCAAATACAATGCGTATGAAAATAATAAATAAAAACAAAGAGGTTTTTATTATTATTTGTTATTTTATTTGTTTTATTTATTATTTTTCATACGCCTTGTATTTGCCTTCAAATTACTAATATATTATAACATACTTAACAATGCTTCAAGCAAAATTACCAATTACTTTTTAATATATATATATATATATGTATATGTATATCATGTGTATGTGTGTGTGTGTGTGTGTGTGTGTGTATGTGTGTGTGTGTTTTATGTGCCATTAATTTCCCACGAGCAATATTTCTTCATCAAAGTCGGGGGTTTTCCTCTGTCGTCAAAAGTTCGCACACACACCCTTGGATAATAACGTTCACCTCTTACCCCCGAATTCCTTATAATTATTTGGGGGCGCGGTATTTTTTGTGACGGGTTGCTATATCGGTGGCCAATTTTCTACACACTCGGTTTCCGCCTGTTTATCTCCCTACTTTCTTTTTATCTATTCATTTTACCTACATTAAAACGTAGACACACACATGCATACACACGCGAGCGGACACACCACTCATACATGTGCACACGCTCGCACATACGGGCACGCAGAGAGACACTCAATGACAGTGACACACACCATATATACACACATAAAAGACATGGGGAGCGCGTGGTGTAATGGTTAAAGTCATTTGAGGAAATGGACTCGTCGCTTCCGAGTTCAAATCTCTGGACGTGGAAGCTGATTTTCACTTAGCGCTAATACCCTATTGGAAAGGCCCTATTGAATTCCACTACTCTCCCTCCAGCTATGGAAATAGGTGGGGCCAAACTGGGTTCTTTAACCTGGTTAGGCAACTGGTCTAGGAGAAGGAAAACTCTGAATTCAAACAATGTTGGGATTCCGCTTAAGAAATTGCACCTTGTGTCACATTTCCGCTCTGCGGATGGGGTTGGTAATATATATAATAATTATACACACATACAGACACGCTCAGACACACTGATAGACCACACGCACACAACAATCACAGAAACACATGACTCAGAAACACATTACATACAGATTGAGTACACACAGAGAGACAGAGAGAGAGAGAGAGAGAGAGAGGAGAAACACAACACACACACTATACACATACACACACACTCACGACCAGAGAGAGAGAGAGAGAGAGGAAGAGAGAGAGAGACGAGAGGAGAGAGAGAAGCAACAAGGAGAAACACACACACACATACACATACAGCACTACGACCAAGAGAGGAGAGAGAGAGAGAGAGTATGAGAGAAGAGAAAAGAGAGGAGAGAGAAGATTCGTGGTGTGTGTGTGTGACGATAGAGAGAGCAGTCATCAGAGAAACACACACACACACACACACACATACCATACACACACGACCAGAAGAGACGAGAGACGAGAGAGAGACGAGAGGAGTGTGTGTGCTGTGTGTGTGGTGTGTGAGTGTGAATAGTGTGAGAGAGAGAGAGAGAGAGAGGGCAACAGAGAAAAAACACACACACACATACACATACAAACACGACATCACAAACGAGAGAGAGAAGAGAGAGAGAGGAGAGAGAGAGAGGAGAGAGAGGGGGGCAGACAAACAGACAAACAGACAGACAGAAACACAGAAATACACCCGTTTACACAAGCACACACACACACAGAACAAAGACCAAGATGAGAGCACACACACACACAGACACACACATACCCTCACACACACGTGCACTCACACACTCAAACACACACGGAGTACACAACTACTGTACAATCACAGGCACAATAGACAAACAGGACAGAACACACACATATATATATGTATATATATATATAAGTGTGTGTGTGACGCCTGCAAACCCTTGTGTTGTTTAGTGTTAAGCATTTGTCTTGTCTTTGTCTCGCGATTGTGTAAGGTTTTTTCTCATGTTTATATACATATATACATATATATATTTTAATGTATTATATATATATGTATATATATATAATATATATATATATATTATATATATATTATATACTTATGCTGTGTGTGTGTGTGTGTGTGTGATAGTGATGTGCTATCTCTGTGTTATCTGTTCTGCCTGGTCTGTGTCTGCGTCTGTGATTTTTTAAATGTTTTGTCCCTTGTATACACACACACACACACCACACACACACACAACCATATATTATATATATATATATATATATATATTTTATATTAAACTGTTGCTCGTTGGCCGCCATTTTTGTTTCGTAAACCTTTCCTCTTGCAACTATTTCGTAACTAAGAGCAAGGCAATCAAATACTGACCCGTATTCGTAGTCTACCCCTCTACCCACAATCGCACCCCTAACAATGTCTACTGTGTCCCCTTTTCTACTCTTTAATACGACAGGTCCTTATAACCATTCTGCTTTCTCTGCGAAGAGAAAAAAAAAAAACGTAAGAATGTGTAGCGCTTTCATCTTTCTTTTAAAATCATCATAATCTTTCATATACATTTCATACAAACGATATTGAGCACTATTTACTTTTAGATATAGCACACTATTAGTATCACTATATATACTAGCAAATATATGCACCCTCGGCGTGCAATATTTAAGTTTTAATGTAATGAAATATCGTATTAAATTAGAAGATCTAAATAAGAAGGCAGATAAAAAGATTTGAAACAGATGGGGTTATATATAGAAATATAGAAATGAAACTTACTCTTCATCACTCCCGTCTTTCATTGCGAATTTTACTTATTTAACTATTTAGTTAAATTAGGAAATAAAGAATAAAATGACAGTTATTTTTTCTTGTTAATGGATTTCATTTAAGATTCATTGAAGAGATTTTTGCTTATATCATTAAAATAAAAACCAGACAATTAGAATCAATAATACTAAGCACATATTTTAATAAAATTCACATTTTAATATAATATGCCAATTACCTTCCCATTCACACTGTAAACCGCTATTTTTGTATATATAAATACAATTGCATGTTATTTGTATGTAATATGGACAACACTAATAAAAAGGTGAAGCAATTTTATTAATAATTGAGGTTTAAAATTAAATAAAATCATGGAGAATGTGATGTAAATAACAAAGGGAATTTGACTTGAGTAGTAATATAGTTTCGGTTACAGACAGAAAAAACACACAAGTCTCCACTTATAATAAGATATAGTATATAATATAAGATTTTTTTTATGTTTGTTTTTTAGAAGCATTGTTGGATAAAGATATATATTATGTAGAGGTAACTACCTAACAGGTACTACCACTCCGGGTCAGAGTGGATATGGGAGAAGTGCCGATAGTAGGGGGGTATTACACACTCCCCACAGCTCTGGAATTGGAAATATCGCTAATACATGCAGTTTGAATGTCAATACTCAGGACACTAAGACCCTCAGTCAATCTCCTAGCAATGTAAAAAGGTTGAGCGTTTTTATCAGTTTTTCTCTGGTTATATATTTTTCTTCTGGTTATATATATATATATAATATGGGCGATATATTTTTAAGTAAACAGTCTCAAATCATTGATAGGACCAATTGTTCTAAACGTGAAACTACCAGTAACCCAGGCGCCATATGACCTATGGCCGTGCGACATGAACTCAAATATGTATATTACATATCGTGTGTTGCGGTGTTGTTGTTGTTCTTGAGATAATAAATAAATGGAACTTAGCCAACTTATTTCTCATTTATTTCCACATTTTTCCACATGCTTTACAATAAATCCAAAAATGAATCCCTATTATATATATATATATTATATGCTATACTTGCAAATGGTCGGAAAATTAAAACAGAAAGTTTGGGGTGGTCCCCCATGACAGTTTTAACTAGAGTCTCTTGAATGAACTTTTTGCGATTGGGTTACGTTTAGGGGTTATGGAGATTAAGGTTGTTTTTAATTACGTATTGCTTAAAAAAAAACAACAAAAAAACAATTACTTATACATTTAATTAACCATTGAATTAATTATTGAACGGTATTCATTTTCGATTTAATAACTAATACCAAAATGAAGACATTTTTTTAAGTCAATTCAATTGTAAATTTTGATACTAAAATTTTTTCAAGTTTTTATTCATTTTAATAATAATTTTAATATTAAAGTTTTTAAGCTATCACACACAAACCATTTTGAGTAAGATGAACAAGGTATGCTGGACACAGCTGACTGAGAAGCAAGGACGAACTCATAAAGTACATTCTCTAATGGAATGATGATGGTGATCGTGATGTGATGAGATGATGATGATTTGAACAGAATTTGACTCTTAAGACATCACAAATAATAAAAATCCTTTTTACGTGTTAAAAATTAGGTTGGTTTGTTGACGAATGAGCTTAGTGAGGATTGAACTCAAATCCTTTTTATGATATTTGAGAAATCTGGTTAAATGTAACAAGTAAGGTCAACCTTCAAATTAAATTCATCAACATTTGATTCGGATACAATGAATACAACCACACCAACATCAAAGATACCAACCAACCAACCAACCAACAATCGATATGTGTGGAGGGCTGTGTACACGTGTGCACTCAATATAATGTTGGGTGTGTGAGTAATCGATATACCGATGTAAACATATTTTGATGTATTTCCCAATATTAATGATCACCACGCTGTGTTTATTTCTCTATATTTATTGATTATCGGTTTTCTGTGTTTATTATGTCACAGATATTTTCTTCTCACACTTCATACGATCCCTCTCAGCACCCCCACCCCCGCCGCGATATGATCATATTTCTCTCATTTTAGCAATTATCACATTCACCCCACCTACTAACCTTCCACTCTGTTCGGGTCTTTTTATACGTTTTCCACAACAATTGTTATATGATATAAACACTGACACCTCAGCATGGCAGAAGATATCCCTCTGGTAGCAATTCGTTGTTTTCAAACCAGTCAATTGCAGTGGAGAAAGAAAAAAAAGAAAAAAAGAAAATAAAAAAACAAAAAACGAAATCGATAAAGAAAAATTAATTGTTCTCTGAATTGTTGAGATGGGGCTTGATAATTGGATTATTATTAATTATTCGGACTTTGCCTCACCTTAATTGTTATCTGTACATGTTATCGGTTGATGGACCTCTGGCCATCTTCGGGTATTGTAACGTACGGCGTCGTCACGGTACCAAATATCTATATGTATACGTAGTGCCTTTTCTTAGACAGCCACTAAATAGATATATGTTATATACTTTTCTTACTTCTTACTCTGGTCTTTCTTCCGGCCGTCTTCTGATCGTCTATCATCTATCTTGGTCTGGTCTATCTTCTAAAGTCTCGTCTGGTCTTCTATTGAGGATTCCGGGTCTGGTTTCTGTTGGGGATCATTCCTTATCAGAAGCCTTGTGTCATGTTAGTTTTAGTAATTACACAAGACTTCGAATTTACGATGATGTTACTTTATTCATAGACCCCCAAACCAGACAATTCACGCAGTGAGACTCACACTTGCTAGCGTGGCTCTACTCCTAACTGACTGAGTGCTTACACCTTAAAACCGGAGAGGGGCTTTCTATTGCCTTCCATTCTCACGGTCCATTCCCACAAGGCAAGGCTCGAGTGAGGTCAAGCATTGTCACTCACTCTCAAGGCCACCAGCTATACTGATCGCCATAATGATTTCACACTATTTCATAATCATTAGTATCAATGATATATGTACAGTATTCTTTCGGTCTCAGGAGCTTTCCTGAACTTGTGAACCTTCCCAACCCGGGAACCTTACTTTTGAACTCGGGAAACTTCTTGTCGTAATCGGGAGCCATCACGGAACTTGAACCCCACCTTTTATTTCAAGGCCACGACTGACCCGAGTTCGAGATGTCTCCCGAGTCCGACGAGAAATACCTGAAGGAGACCGGAGGGCTCATCGGTCGAACAATTGGACAGACAACAATAAAGATGAGGACAATAGTCCAAATAATCCAATAATAAAAAATGGTTTGTTTACGGCATATCAACTCGGTGGGTCATTTAATGTCGGCAAATTTCGACAAGATTCGTAGCGATAGATTAGAAAGAAAATTTTTTAAACTCAAATTTATTTTGTAAATTTTCAGTTTAACCTATAGATGGAATCCTAACATACTACCACTTCGGGTCAGATTGGACCACGGGAGCCATGGTGATACAGTATAAGATCTTTTAAATTTCTTAAGTGAAGTATATATATATATATATATATATATATATATATATATATATACGTGTATTGGGCAGCATTTTTTTACTAGAAGCTTATACTTTATAACAAACAACAAACCATCCTTAAACAAAATAAATTTCCAATGCATTTTAAATGCATAACACCTTTCTCTCAATTATTCTCCTTCCAGGCCTCCACATCCATTAATATAATTTTAGAAAAACTGGAACACATCACCCCTGATTGATGCACTTCGAAGTGCCGAAAGTACTCGGGACATGAACTTTGGTGGACTAATCCACGAATTCCACCCAAATATTAAAAGGTTGTCCAGAAAACTTGAAAAAAATCACACACACACACACACACACTATATATAATATATATATATATATATATATATATATAACACACACACATATATACAATATACACACACACACACACATATATACATATACATATATATATACACACACACACACACACACACACACACACAATATATATATATATATATAATATATATAATATATAAATATATATATTAAGAAATTTGAAATAACAAGGTTCGAAAATGAGATGAATTTATATCTATAAAACATCCATCAATTTCTTTACCCCATATACATCCTGATGAAAGGTTTAAAGAAACCGAAATGTTTAAGCGTCGATAAATAAATTTATCTCATTTTTGGAACACTTGTTATTTCAAATTTCTTAATATTGTCGGATTTATTCATATTTACTCCCATAATATATATATATATATATAATATATATATCATATATATATAGATATAATAATATATATATATATATATATATATATATATATATATATAAGTATACATAATAGAATATACATACATATATATAATATATATATATATAATATATATATATTACATATATATCCTTATATATATATATATATATAATATATATTAATATATATATATTAGGGCCGAGTTATCTCAGTCGGTTGGTCGTTCGGATAAAAACCATAAGGTTCCTAGTTCGATACCAGTCCTCGCCAACTCAGCGTATGAGTAGCACAGGATCTGTGCGTTAAAGTAAGGAGCTGATGGTAGATGTGGCGCTCCACCCCAGATGCTAAAAAAACTCCTTGTCTAGCGCTATTTGAAAAGGGGATAGACTCCCTCGCTGTATGGCTGATACCGACTTTAGGCCGCCCAGCGACTTACTTTACTACTTAATATTATATATATTATAATATATATATATATATATTATATATATATATATATATTATATATGGATAAATATGGAAAATAAATCCGACAATACAAAGAAAATTTGAAAAAACAAGTCTTCCGAAAATGGGATGAATTAATTATCGATGTTTAAACATTTCGGTTACATTGAACCTTCATCAGGATCTCTTGGGGTGAAGAAAATGATGGATGTTTATAATGTGACAGGAGATGAAAATCTTTTTAGTTATGTAACTGTATTTGATCAGCGTTTTATTTTTGAAAGGCAAGTCGCGATCTACTCACGCGAAGGTGTCATGAGCGTGACGCAACTCGAAGAAATGCAAAAGACGAGGAAAAAGTATTAATGGACTGATATTATTTTTTAAGAGTACATAGGGAAATAAAGTGGGAATGATAACTAAATAAATAATTAAATGAAGCCTGGTACTTAGTAATTATTTACTACTATAACTAGAAACGGAGATATAATAAAATAATACATGTCGTTATTAAGGGAACAAAGTGGGAAAGATAATTTTCTTCACCCCAAGAGACATCCTGATGAAGTTCAATGAAACCAAAATGTTTTAAACATCGATAATAAAATTAATCCCATTTTCGGAACACTTGTTTTTTTCAAATTTCTATATATATATATATATATCATATTATATTATATTCAATCATGCTGTTCTACAGATGCGCCAGTGGGTAACACACAAAGCACAAACTGCTCATTCGTTTAAGTCTTAGATTGAACAACAGGTGTCTTTCATATCAATAATTAAAATATATAACGCACGTGTTTGTGGATAAATGCAATTATTTCTGTTAACTTGTGCAATTACAATTGGGATGACACAATTCGTGTGGGTGGTTCGTCACGTATATTAATTCGCTAGTGTAACGCGTTTGTTCACCGTTGGGCGCCCTTATTCACTCGCCTTGAGTCAAACTTAGCAAATGATAGTTTTATATAATTTCGCATCTTGATAATATTATTATCCATCTATAACTATACATATATAAAGGTCAGTTGTGTATATATGTATGTCCGGGGGGAAACTTCGAAAATAAAACAATTAACAACAAATTAAATATATATACACATTAAATATCACCAGGGCTTGGTTTTTGAGCAAAAATAATAGAGATTTGATTTATATTCGTGAAGACAATTAAAAAATAAAATTAAAATGATAACAGCATGGTTTTTTTTTCAATTGATATTTTAGATAGTAGACATTAACATTTCTTTTCAGAGTAGCTGGATCAATGCAAGGTCTATTTTTTTACATAGTGATTTAAATGGGGCATCCCCACGAGAATTCAGCTCACGATTCAGTAATAATGGATCTGCGGGACTAACTTAAATAAATCCCCCTCTACCCAGGCGACGCCAGGTAGCCACTGCTAGTACATATATAAAGGTCAGTTGTGTGTATATGTATGTCCGGAGGAAACTTCGAAAATAAAACAATTAACAACTAATTAAATATACACCGGGTAGCTGCTGCTAGTACACAATAAAGATGAGGACAACAGTCCGAAATATCAACATTATTCATATTCAATGACCCACTGATTCCTGGATTTTATTATTTTTAGACGAACATTGATACAATCAAAACGAGTATTATTAGGTATTACTTATTAATAAAAGTTGACGTATTGTAAAATCAATCACCAACCAATCCTCTCACCCATATACCAATATTTTAGAGAAACTGTTTTTTTTAGACCAAAGATTCCTGAATTTTATTATTCTTAGTGGAACATTAATACAATGAAAACGGATATTATTAGGTATTATTTATTAATAAAAGTTGACATTCGTAAAACCAACCAACCAACCACCCAACCCTGTCACCCATAAATACGTGTACCAATATTTTAGAGAACCTTTTTTATTTTCTTATTAAGCAAAGATTCCTGGATTATCATTTTTAATGGAACATTGATACAATAAAACGGATATTATTAGGTATTATTCATTAATAAACGTTGACATGTCGTAAAATCAACCAACTAACCAGACCATACTGTTACCCTTAAAAACGTCTACCATTATTTTAGAGAAACTTTTTTTCTTTTACACCAAAGATTTCTGGATTTTCTTTTTCTTTGTGGAACATTGATACAACCAAAACGGATATTATTAGGTATTATTTATTAATAAACGTTGACATGTCGTAAAATCAACCAACCAACCACCCAACTGTGTTACCCATAAACAAGTATACCATTATTTTAGAGAAACTTTTTTTTCTTCTAGACCAAAGATTACTAGATTTTATTATTCCTAGTGGAACATTAATACAATCGAAACGGATATTATTAGGTATTATTTATCAATAAACTTTGACATGCAATGAAATCCAAACAACTAACCACCCAATCTAGTCACCATAAATAAGTCTACCATTATTTTAGAAACCTTTTTTCTTTTACACCAAAGATTCCTGAATTTTATTATTCTTTCGTGGAACATTAATACAATGAAAACGGATATTATTAGGTATTACTTATTAATAAAAGTTTACATGTAAAATCAACCACCAACCAACCCTGTAACCCATGAATAAGTGCACCAATATTTTAGAGAAACTGTTTTTCTTTTAGACGAAAGATTCCTGGATTTTACTAATTTAGTGGAACATTAATACAATGAAAACGGATATTATTAGGTATTATTTATCATTAAACTTTGACATGCAGAAAAATCCAACCAACCAGCCAATGAATAAGTGTACCATTATTTTAGAGAAAACTATTTTTTTTACACCAAAGGTTTCTGGATTTTATTATTCTTAAGGGAAAATTGATACAATCAAAACGGATATTATTAGGTATTATTTATTAATAAACTTTGACATGTCGTAAAACCAACCACCCAACCAACCACCCAACCCTGTCACCCATAAACAAGTGTACCATTATTTTAGAGAAACTTTTTTTTAGACCAAATATACTAGATTTTATTATTCCTAGTGGAACATTAATACAATCAAAACGGATATTATTAGGTATTATTTATCAATAAACTTTGACATGCAGAAAAATCCAACCAACCAGCCAATGAATAAGTGTACCATTATTTTAGTGAAACTTTTTTCTTTTACACCAAAGATTTCTGGATTTTCTTTTTCTTTGTGGAACATTGATACAATCAAAACGGATATTATTAGGTATTATTTATTAATAAACGTTGACATGTCGTAAAACTAACCAACAACTAACCCTGTCACCCATAAATATGTGTACCATTATTTTAGAGAAACTGTTTTTCTTTTAGACCAAAGTTTCTTAAATCTTATTATTTTTAGTGGAACATTGATACAATGAAAACGGATATTATTAGGTATTATTTATTAATAGACTTTGACATGAAAAGAAATCCAAATAACCAACCACACAATCTAGTCACTCATAAATAAGTGTACCATTATTTTAGAGAAACTTTTTTTCTTTTAGACCAAAGATTACTAGATTTTATTATTCTTTAGGGGAACATTAATACAATGAAAACGGATATTATTAGGTATTATTTATTAATAAAAGTTGACATGTCGTAAAACTAGCCACCAACTAACCCTGTCACCCATAATTAAGTGTATTATTATTTTCGAGAAACTGTATTTCTTTTAGACCAAAGATTCTTAAATATTATCATTTTTAGTGGAACATTGATACAATCAAAACGGATATTATTAGGTATTATTTATTAATAAACGTCGACATTTTGTAAAACCAACCAACCAACCACCCAACCCTGTCCCCCATAAATAAGTGTACCATTATTTTAGAAAAAACTTTTTTTCTCCTAGACCAAAGATTACTAGATTTTTTTTATTTTTAGAGGAACATTAATACAATCAAAACGGATATTATTAGGTATTATTTATTAATAAACTTTGACATGCAATGAAATCCAAACAACCAACCACACAATCTAGTCATCCATAAATAAGTCTACCATTATTTTAGAAACCTTTTTTCTTTTAGACCAAAGATTCCTGAATTTTATTATTCTTTAGTGGAATATTAATACAATGAAAATGGATATTATTAGGTATTACTTATCAATAAAAGTTGACATGTCGTAAAATCAACCACCAACCAACCCTGTAACCCATGAATAAGTCCACCAATATTTTAGAGAAACTTTTTTTCTTTTAGACGAAAGATTCCTGGATTTTACTAATTTAGTGGAACATTAATACAATGAAAACGGATATTATTAGGTATTATTTATCAATAAACTTTGACATGCAGAAAAATCCAACCAACCAGCCAATGAATAAGTGTACCATTATTTTAGTGAAACTTTTTTTTTTACACCAAATATTTCTGGCTTTTATTATTCTTAAGGGAACATTGATACAATCAAAACGGATATTATTAGGTATTATTTATTAATAAACTTTGACATGTCGTAAAACCAACCAACCAACCAACCAACCAACCAACCTGCCAACCCTGTCCCCCATAAATATGTGTACCAATATTTTAGAGAAACTGTTTTTCTTTTAGACCAAAGATTCTTAAATCTTATTATTTTTAGTGGAACATTGATACAATCAAAACGGATATTATTAGGTATTATTTTTTAATAAAAGTTGACATGTCGTAAAATCAACCAACCAACCA
>JALAJA010000065.1:239076-241576 GCA_023376005.1 Doryteuthis pealeii
AAACATCCATCATCTTTTATCCATATAAATCCTTGGTTTCTTCTCATTTTCACAGTCCCGAAAAAGGTTTCCATTGTAAACCGAAATGTTCAAACATTGACTATAAATTTCCATCCATCATAATATACCGTCTTTGTTTCTACATTTTTCCACACGCACACACACACAAACACACACACGCACACACACACACATATATATATATATATATATATATATATATATATATGTGTGTGTGTGTGTGTGTGTGTGTGTATGTGTTGTGTCTGGGTGCAACTTTATAAAAAATTGAAAAAAAAAACCACAAGTTTCATTTACGAGTGATGTTCAATAAGCCGACGCTGCAGTGTTTCGATTTGTTGAAAAAACCTTCCTCAGGACCTTCGTTTGTTTAAAGAAAAAACATTTGTGAACGCATATAAAAATATTAACACGAAAAAGAAATTATAGGTAAAAATGCACACCTATAGATTTATACAAGAATTATTTCAAATCCTTAAGAGAGCTCAATGTATGATAATTGATAAATTAATTATATACAGAACAACGAGCTCAAAGTCATCATCATCATCATCATCATCATTTTAGTAGCACGGATTTACAAGACAATCTCTCGCCGGCCGTCTCTATCCTTCTTCGCTCTTGGTAGGTCCTCTGTGCAGCATCCAGTATCCGCGCAGAGCTGGCCAACGTAGGTCTTTGCTGAGCGGCTCGCACTGGCGTGCCCATGTGCTAGTTTCCTTAGATGAACGTCATTTATGATTTCGTCCCGGTTTCTCCAGCAGTGCCCAGCATGTCTTGTTCGCCTCACTCGGATGGTCTGTGTGCTAGCTGGCAAGGGCTTTCTACATCTACATTTACTTTCTTGTGGGGTGTTGTTTTCATGAGTTATTTATTTAGGGTCGAGGTAGTGCAGCCATAGAGTAGCACTGATAAAGAATTGTCGCTTTAACTTGTCAGTCAGATCGAATTTCCATATGACTGATAATCTGTTTATAGCAGACCATGCCTTCCCTACACGTGTATTAACATCGCTTTCTGTGGATGAGATATTACTACCAAGTGAATTGTTCCACTGATTTTAGAGGTTTGCCATCGAGTATGGAGATTCTTCCTTTTTTAAAAAAAAATGCATGAACACAGTTTCATCAGAATTCACATGGGGGCCAATGTTCTCTGCTGCTTTCTTCAGGCTAGGTATCAGGGATTCTAGCTTTGCAGATGTATTTGTATGAAGTGCGAGATTATCTGCATAGTCAGCATCTGTAATAGTCTGTGGTGGATATCGCTGTAAGATTCAAAGTGATAATACTCGATAGACAAAACATTTTATATACAGCACAGAATAAACAGGGTACATAATACATAGAGGTGTACATGAACATACATACATAAGTAATACAAAGTTACATGTAAAAAGGATAAACATAAAAGCAACAGACATGAGACTAGGAATAGTCCATGCTGTGTGAATCACTTACAGTAATGTAAGGGGGGGGGGCAAAGCCCCAACAAGATGGGGTAGACCGTGGTCTAACCCATAGTGTCTCGTAGGTCGAGCAGCGGCAAAGAGAGAGGGAGAGAAGTTCAAATCAGCCGCATAAATACACCCGAGGCACCTAGCGGGAACCAACGAAACAGACAACTCTCCAGGCAAATACGAAAATAACGCCACATCGCCTTTCGTGTGAGGATTTAATCATATACAGAGTAATATTTTTTATGTGTGTGATTGAAAGAAAAGAATCCATTTTTTTTTTGTTTTGTTTTAAAGAAAAAAAGTTTTTTTTAATTTTTTTCTCCATTCTAGAATAATTTTTTGGATATTTTGTAATGCCTCCCGGCTGAAGTAAATTTATAATAATGACGGTTTGTAGAGGGTTTTTTTCTATTGAAAGTAGATATATATATTATAGCTATATTATTAATGATAGTGAAAACAATGGTAATTACACTAATAATAATAACAACAACAATAATTTGAATAAAATTAAATAAACACAACCCTTATATAAATAGAATAGCGGAATGGAACAACCCATTGTTGTATGGTTTATGAACTACCCCTGAAGATGGCCCACCATAGGACGGAAAGTACTCGGGAAATTACCTATGACAAATACATCAGCCAATTTTCGCCAGATATAATCACATCAATCTGGCAACTTGATAGGACATGGAACAAGATTTGCAGACAAAAAAAAGCTGCGTTGTTCAACAAAATATGCCTTAAAGAAAAAATGATGCCTAACTATATATATATATATATATATATATATATATATATATATATATATATATATATTATTATTATTATTTATTATTATTAACAATTATTATTATCATTATAACATGAAAATGCGAATAAAATCTTATCAAATTTATTTCTGGAATTATATAAATGTCTTTCTCTCTCTCTCTCTCTCTCTCTCTCTCTCTCTCTCTCTATATATATATATATATATATATATATATATTATATATATATATATATGTGTGT
>JALAJA010000065.1:246576-261576 GCA_023376005.1 Doryteuthis pealeii
CGTCAAATTTATTAAAGGAGTAAAAAAAAAAGAAAGAAAGACAATTTGAAATGGAAACAGTTCCGATAACTTTAAATATTAGAATAAAACAATCTATATATAAATATATAACGCCGGGCATCTATTTATTGAAACAATGAGGATTGTCTAACGTTGCATGCTCACATTTTGAATATATTTATTCTATGTTATGACGTTTGATTATGTGTTGGGTAATGTGACGTAAGCAATGATGTAATTTTTGTTACAGACAAAAACCGGAAGCGAATCTCCATTATTAATAGAGAGTTGACCTCATATTCATGAGGTCAAATATTTTTTATTGTCATTGAGGTTTAAATAAAAAAAATAAAATCCTGGAGATTTGGAGTAAATAACTAAGGTAATTGTGACATGGGTACTGATATAGTTTCAGGTACGACAACAGACAGACAGACAGATACGAATCTCCATCATAATAAGATGTATTGAATTTAAACATAAAATCAATTTCTAAAATTAATAAATATTGTAATACGCGAATTCTTAGCTTCACTTATCGTTAAAATGAATTTTAATTAAGGTAATTCGAAAATAAATTTTCTTGAGAAAGAAAGAAACTATTCATAGAATAAACGAATACATTTCACATGAGCTTGAATCTGCATTAAATGACCCGGAAAGGGTTGATATGCCATAAAACAGCTAAAACCAATCAATAGGTCTTAGAATACGACAAAGAGAAACTCCACATTTTCCCAGCGATCCAGAATTGGAAGTTCGCCTCTAAATGAACTTTTTACGTCATATCGGAGAAACCAAAACCTCAGCCACAGATTGTCTGTATTTCTGTCTGTAACAAAAAACTACGTCACTTCTTACGTCACAATAATTCTTATGCATATTACACACAAAATTTGAGTAAGCAATTTAAAAAATATTTTTTTTTTTTTTTTACAGTAACAAGAAGTTAACTAAAAAGTTTACAAATAAATAAATACGTACGATTTTGTGTAAAATTGATGTGGAAAATATTCAAAATAATTGTTTTGATTATTACATGCAAGCAACATTTTATTTCAGAGGGACGGGGCTCAGTTTTCATTTCAAATTGTTTTTTTTTTTTACTCCTTTGATAAATATGAGGATTGTCTTACTTTGATACAAACCCTCTGACATTGATTTTTAACCTCCACCCTCTCAGGCAATGTCTTTTCAAAAAATTAATTTTTACGACGCCCGGAGGGTGTTTCTGTTTGCTAGTATATATTTATTATATATATATATATATATATATATATATATCTTCTTATTACAATGGAGAATTCGTGTGTTTTTTTCTGTCTGTAACGGAAACTATATAACTATTCAAGTCACAATTCCTTTGTTATTTTACAACACATTCTCCATGATTTTATGTTTATTTAAACCTTTTTTAATAATAATTTAATTAATATTTTAATTATTAATAAAAATTGTTTTACATCATTAAGACTGTGACCAATCTACATATTAATGACATGCAATTGTATTTATATATAACAACAAATAGCGGTTTACCAGTGGAACGGTAAGGCTAATTTGCATATTGATCTGACAAATTTTATTTTAATAAAATATATGCTTAGTATTATTGATTTTCTAATTGTTTGGTTTTTTTTTAATGATATGAGCAAAAATCTCTTCAACTATAATCTTAAAGAAATCTTTAACAAAAGAAAACTGTAATATCATTCTTACTTCTAATTTATCTAATAGTTAAATTTAGGGAAAATTTACCAATGAAAAGCGGGAGTATGGAAAATGATGGAAAAAGTTGTTCTATTTTTCAATCATACCCCCTCTGTTCCAAATCTGTTTTATCGTTGATATTCTTATTCAGTAGCCTTCTAATTTAATTGATATTTTATTATAATTAAAACTTAAATTTCTTGCACCCGGAGGTGCATATATTTGCTAGTATCATATATATAGTATATATATATATATATATATTATATATAATATAATTATAAAGTGTGGATTGGTGATTTTTATGTAGAAAACATACTGTGAAATGATGGCACCATATGTTTTAAGTACGTCCGCTTTCAAGTGACTTCTTTCCAGTGACGTCTTGGTAAGACAAATCATCTATAATCAATAAAGCTTATTAAAAGGTGTTTTCTATGTAAGACATATATATATATATATATATATATATATATATATATATATATATATATATATATATATATATATATCTGAAAGAATATATAAAGAACGTTCAAGTTTACACGCTTCAATGATGTACGACATTAAAGCTTTCTCATAAAAAACATACAATACAATAATGGTATTGATAAAAGCCTTGAGAAAAAAAAATGAGAAAGAAATAAAAAATAAAATGAGAAGATATAAGAATGCCTGAGCACCACCTGAACACTTCAGAAGATGTTTATTTAACTACAAAAAAAACTGATACTTCACTTTCTTTTAAACGTTGTACTTGCACTATTTTTAAAATTCATGTTATTGATGTGTTTTTCTATGAACGGTGGTGTTACATGAGCACGAGTGGGTGGGGTGTCCGCGTGGTTGGATAATAGGTGGTTTGGGTTGGTTGGTTAGTTTACGAAAGTCAACATATGAAGCATCCAAAAGCGTTATTGCTGCATTCCAAGTACCTTTCGGTCTGCTGTGAAACATTATTCAAGGAGTTTTTCCTTTCCATACATTTCTTATATTAAACTCCCTGTTCCAAATGGCATTCTTATAAGTAAATAACCCTTTCACATGCATTCTTATAGTAAAACTCTTTTCCAATGGCGTTGCTTATTAGTAATATCCTTTTCTCATGCATTAAGAAAACCTTTTTCCAATGCATTCTTATATAAACCCTGTCCAATGCATTTCTTATAGTAAAACCAATGATCTTATAATTCAAAACCCTTCCCAATGCAATTCTTATATTAAACCACTTTTCCCTCATTCTTAAGTAAAACCCCTTAACAATGCATTCTTATAGTCACACTTCCCAATGCATTTCCTATAGTAAACGCTCATTCAATACAATTCACATAGTAAAACCCTTTTCAATGCTATAGTAAACCCTTTTCCAGTGCATCTTATAGATAAAAACCACTTGTTCATGCACTATTTAAATTCATATTATCATTCTATATAGTATTAACCCTTCCCAGTCCATTCCTTATAAGTAAAACCCTTTTCCAAGCATTCTTATAGTAAAACTTTCCAAATGGCATTGGTAAAACCCTTTTCAATGCCATTCTTATAGTAAAACCCTTTTCCAATGCATTCTTTATAGTAAAACCCTTTTCTAATGCATTCTTTTAGTAAAAATTTATTAAAAACCTTTTCAATGCATTCTTATAGTAAAACGCTTTCCAATTGTATTCTTATATTAAAACCCTATCCATGCATTCTTAAGTAAAACCACTTTCTGATAGTAAAACCAATTGCATCTTTATATTAAAACCTTCTCCAATGCATTCTTATATTAAACCACACTTTCTCTGATGCATTCTTATAGCTAAAACCATTTCAATGCATTCTTATAGTAAAACCCTCTTCCATGCATTCTTATAGTAAAGTCCTTTTCCAATGCATTCTTAGTAAAACCCTATTCCAATGGCATTTCTCTATTAGTAAAACCTTTTTCTAATGCATTCTTATAGTAAAACCCTTTCCCATACATTCTTATGTAAAACCCTTTTCCAATGAATTCTTATGAAAAACCCTTTCTCCAATGCATTCTTATAGTAAAACCTTTCCAATCATTCTTATAGTAAAACCCATTTCCAATGCATTATTATAGTAAAACCCTTTTTCTAATGGCATTCTTATGTAAAACCCTTTCAATGTATTCTTAAATAGTAGAACCCTTTTCTATGCATTCTTTATAGTAAAACTCTTTTCCAATGCATTCTTACTGTAAACCGTTCCAAATGCATTCCTAAGTAAAAACCCTTTTCCAATGCATTCTTATAGTAAACTCTTTCCCAATGCATTCTTATAGTAGAACCCTTTTCTATGCATTCTCATATACGTAAAACTCTTTTCCAATGCATTTTATAGTTAAAACCCTTTCCAAATGCATTCTTATAGTAAACCCTTTTCCAATGCATTCTTATAGTGAAAACTCTTTCCCAATCATTCTTATAGTAGAACCCTTTTCTAATGCATTCTTATAGTAGAACTCTTGTCCAATGCATTCTTATAGTAAAACCACGTTCCAATGCTTCTTATGTAAAACTCTTTCCCAATGCATTTATAGTAAAACTCTTATTCCAATGCATCTTATAGTAAAACCTTTCCAATGCCATTATTATAGTAAAACCCTTTTCTAGCATTTCTTTAGTAAAACCTTTTCCAATGCATTCTTATAGTTAAAACCCTTTTTGCAAATGCATTCTTATAGTAAAACACTTCCAATGCATTCTTATAGTAAAACCCCTTCCAATGTTATTCTTATAGTAAACCCTTGTCATTGCAAATTCTTATAGTTAAAACCATTTTCCAATGCATTCTTATAGTAAAACTCTTCCAATGCATTCTTATAGTAAACCTTTTCCAATGCATTCTATATGTAAAACTTTTTTCTAATGCATATTATAGTAAACCCCTTTTCCAGTGGCATTCTTTTAAGTAAAAACACTTGTTCATTGGACTATTTTTAAAATTCATGCTTAATTGCGTTGCTTTTCTATTAACGTTGCGGGTTTACATGGGCGTAGTTGGGTGGGTGTCCTCGTGGATGGGATCAATAGGTGGTTTGTTGGTTGGTTGGTTTAATCGGAAAGTCAAGGCGTATAAAGCATCCAAAAGCGTCTATCGTCTGCATCCCAAAGTACTTTCGGTTCTGCAACTGAAACATTATCAAGGGAGTTTTTCTTTTCCAATACATTCTTATATTAAACCTCTTTTTCAATGCGAGAAGAAAGTACTTGAAAAGTAACGAGGAAAGTCCACCATAAATATGCGGACCGTAAGAATGTTCCTCATTCTAATTGCAAACCGACGAGAAGTTCAATTGCATGATTCTTTATCCTGTTGTTTTTTATTTTATGCAATGATTTTTGGGATCATCAGGAGAGAATGTGCACCGTTTCGGGCCTTTTCTCCCAACTGTTTTAACTGGCACACCGCGCCCCCTCACTGATGTGAGGTCCCCTCGGAATATATCAGACTCGCATCGTATAATCAAATATAAACGATTGAATAACGTCGAAAGATGTTTTTTAAACAGCAGCGTGCTAGGAATGTTGCGTGATCGCGTTACCTTTGCGAGAGTGTGACATGATGTTTTACTGCGAATTGTTCGTCGGGTACATTTCTTTTTTCCATAACCACATCGAGCTGTTTTTCAGTTATTTCTGTGAGGTGTTTTATGACTTGGTTCTTTTGGCCCTTTGATTCCTACTTGCCGCAGAAATTGGTACACGAATCCTCTGCTGCCAACCCCCACACTCTAACAAACCGTCCTATAGCATTCTTTTCCAGCTCTGTTCTAAGATCTTCGTACTTCTGGTTTTATACACGTAACTTTGTTCTAATCGGCTCTCATATGATATTGATAATTCATACATACTGATGCTTAGAGTTCGGCCTTGAATAATAGATTTTATAGTAAAAACGCTTTCCAATGCATATCTTATATTAAACCCTATCCAATGCATTCTTAAGTAAAACCCTTTTCCAATGCATTCTTAGAGTAAAACCCTTTCCAATGCATTCTATAGTAAAACCATTTTCCAATAGCATTCTTAATAGTTAAAACCCTTTCCAATGCATTCGTATAGTAAAAATGCTTTCCCAATGCATTGTAATAGTAAAACCCTTTTCCAACCATTTATAGTAAAATCAAACTTTTCCCAATGCATTCTTATTGTAAAAACCCCTTTTCCAATGCATCTTATAGTAAACCCTTTCCAATGCCATTCTTATAGTAAAACCTTCCAATGCCATTCTTATAGTAAAACCCTTTTCCAATGATTCGTATAGTAAAATGCTTCCCAATGCTTGTAATAGTAAGAACCCTTTCCAACTCATTCTTATAGTAAAATCCTTTTCCAATTCATTCATAGTAAAAACCATTGTCTACGCCATCTCATAGTAAAACTCTTTTCCAATTGCATTCTTATAGTTAAAACCCCTCTTCCCTAATGCATTCTTATAGTAAAAACCCTTTTCCAATTTGCATTCTATATTAGTAAACCTTTTTCCAATGCTTCTTATAGTAAAACCTCCTTTCCCAATGCATTCTTTATAGTAAAAGCTTTTCCAGGCATCTTATAGTAAAAGTCTTTTCCAATGTATCTTATAGTAAAATCCATTTCTAATTGCATTCTTATAGTAAAACCCTTTCCAAGCATTCTTATAGTAAAACCCCTTCCCAATGCTTCTTATAGTAAAACCTTTTCTAATGCATTCTTATAGTAAAAGTCTTTCCAATGCATTCTTATAGTAAAAGTCTTTTCCAATGTATTCTTATATAGTAAAATCCATTTCTAATGCGATTCTGTATAGTAAAACCCTTGTCCAATGCATTCTTATAGTAAAACCCTTTTCCAATGCATTCTTATAGTAAAACCCTTTCCATGCATCTTATAGTAAACCCTTTTCCATGCATTCTTATAGTAAAACCTTTCCAATGCATTCTTATATAAACCAGCTTTTCCAATGCATTCTTTGCTAGATAAAAAAGTTCCACAAACTCTAGCAGTATATGTTTTCATGTAAATCTCTCTTGGCATGTAGTTGCATATTGGGGATTCTGTACCCTCTAGTTTGTTCACTATAAATCTCTGGTTGACATGTAGTGCATATTTTGGTCTGTACCCTCTAGGTTTCCCTATAATCTCTCTTGGCATTGTAGTGCATATCGAGATTCTGTGCCCTCTAGTGTTTCACTGTAAAATCTCTCTGGACATGAGTGCAATTGGGGATTTCTGATACCTCTAGTTTTCACTATAAATTCTCCTTGCCATGTAGTGCAGATTGAGATCGTGCCCTCTAGTGTTTCGCTGTTAAAATCTCTCTTGGCATGTGTGAGTATTGGGGATTCTGTGCCCTGCTAGTGTTTCACTATAAAATCTCTCTTGGAATGTAGTGCATATTGGGGGATTCTGTGCCTCTAGTGGTTCACTGTAAATCTCTCTTAGCATGCTTAGTGCATATTGGGGATCTTAGCCCTCTAGTTTTCAACTTATAAATCTCTGCTGACAGTAGTGCATATGGGATTCTGTACCCTCTAGGTGTTTCCTATAAATCTCCTCTTGGCATGTAGTGCATATGGATTCTTAGCCCTCTCAGTGTTTCAACTATAAATCTCTCTAATGTAGTGGATATTGGGGATTCTTTGGCCCTCTAGAATGATTATGGTGATTTAACGTGTTGATAGTTGCGCGATGCTAGTCGTGTCTATCAAACGCTTTTATTCTATTTGTTGTCATTTTATACTTGCCATTCTAACCAATTTCATTTCTCCTATTAAAATAACACACAATAAAAAATTATCACATAATCAGTCCTAGTATATACTATAATTTATCATTACTTACTTATTTTACTTATTCTATCTTACAGTCAACTATCTTCTTTAATATAATTTTATATTTATTATTATTTTATTTTTTATAATTATATTTATCATCCTTTGTTTGATAGGTGGGAAACATCTCCATGCTCCAACTTCTTCTATTTCTAGGATGCGCAATCATAGTATTCTCAATTCTCCCTACGATCCTCCATTCTTTCCAGTTTTTGACCTCCAGTGCACCAATACAATTCTTCTTTCACCCTCATTTACAGATTTTCATTTCTGTCGTCCAATATTTGTCTCTTTTCGTTTTTTATCTCACACTGTGTCTAGAACTGGCAATCCACGTTTGCATTCTTCTTTTTTGTTTAACCAAACTAGGTCTGTGATTCCTGGCGTTTGATATTATTTGAGAATTTTTTACCAGCATAATGTGGGTCCTGAGGCTATCGCACATCTTTTACTTAACCTTCTGAGTATTTAAGCTGATCTTACTTTCTGTTGGTAGTCATCAATCCTTCCTGATTTTTATTTCCTTATCTGTTTAAAGTCATCAAGGACCATTACAATATTTTCAGTCTCATTCATATTTACGTCATTCAATTCACGAAGTCAAGTTCCTTGCGATTTCACACCAACTAGCACGGTCTTTCCTAGAGGCTGAGTACTGCAAGTCCCTTGTCACAGGACCTTTCTTGTTTCTAAGTTTAAAAGTTTGTATTCTTTAATAAATTTCTTTTCAAATGCTTGCACAATGAATCACAATAAAAAAGGGGTATATTTTATTTTTTAAAAGTAAAAGACCCCAAAAAGAAAAAAGAAAGAAAAAAACCCAAAACTATTATATTGCTGAATCTATATTTGTTATATGATGTTTTGACCTAATATTCTTAGTAGTGAAAATATTTTTGATAACATGTTGTAGTGAATAAAAAAATAATCAAACAAATTACTATACATAACACAATGCGCACCACATGCGTCGGACTTTATTTATTATTATATATATTATAATTATTATTTTTATATAGAGAGGAGAGTAGAGAGAGAAGAGAGAGCAGAGAGAAGAGAAGGAGATTAAACAGGAGGGAGAGAGATAGGCAAGAAAGAAGATATGGAATAAACGAGCTCATTTTGTTGCAGGAGTGGATTGTGATAGTTTCGCTGATTTTACGACTGAAGAGATCGATTCCTCACTGGGTGACACCCTACAGAAGTACTGGTCCTGGACTACGGCTTGGAACGGATTTTCATTTATTTATTAGTGAAATTCATATTCTTGGCACAAGGGCCAAGAATTATAGAGACCGTGAGAGTCGAAATCCTAAGAATGGGTTTGGTAGTCTGTTTCACTCACACCATTATTATCATTGGCATTTTGATGTATGAAGTGAAAACTGGACCTATAGTCCCACCAAGAGCGGCGGGCTAAATAACTTTCTACCTTCGTGCCTAGGACGTGTACTTTGGGCGCACCTGTAGGGACAGGATCACTAACACAGCAGTCCTAGAGAGAGCTAAACTCCCAGGCCTGTACTCTCTACTGAGACAACGTTCGCTCTCGCGAGGTTTGGGTGCAGGTGGTTACGTCAGATGGATGATGGACGAATCGAAAGAATCCTGTACTGGAGAGAGCTGAACCATCCTGGTTAAAACAGACAGATTGGTCCGCCCCTACGGAATGTCTGCAAAATGTCTCTAGGTGCTTTGCATTGCCTGCTTCCAGCTGGTGAAAGATTGTTTGGGCATCAAGACGCCACTCAGTGGGAAGAATCTCCATAGAGACGTGTACATGTCAGAAGTGCACCCTGAAGACAACTGATTGGAAGCTAAGAGGTCATGAAGGAAAGCAACGGCACAAAGCATCGGAAACAGTCATCATCTACAGGGACCAAACCTGTCAAATAGCAAAATCTGGGGCGGCATGTTCATATCCAACATAGGAAGTATAGGTCACAGGAGGCGCCTGTAACTTAGGAATGAATGACAAATGATACTATTATCTATGAAGAGCTCATCTAAAAGAACAGTGAAAAAGGAGAAGAGTCTAGCTTTTTCTAATATCCATGACTGGAGTATGCGAAGCGGATTGAAATGCACGAAGAAAACAACAACGAACACATACCACACAGATATATATATATAGTAATATATATAATATATATAGTATAGTCTAAATGAGTACTCAGCGAACATCTAAAAGTTTCGCTAAATGCTCTTTCAGGGCTTAAGATCTGAACTCATTTGTTTATTTGCTCTACTTAGGTATGAGCACTTTTACTTATTGAGCTTTAGTCCCTAGGCGTTTATATATGATAACATATATCTTATATAGTAATATAATAGTGACATATAAAGTTGGTTTTTTTTTCTTTTGGCCAAAATAATTTGTACCATGATTAATTTGTTTGTTGGTACGATTTCTTGTCTTTTCTTGTTGTATTTCACCTTTTTCCTTCTTCTTCTCCGGTGAATGTTGGTAAGTACTATTTTTACAATCAAACTATCTCTGGCTGGGTTTTTTTCCTCTCCCACCCCCGGCGAGGCATTACCAATAAGTTTGGTTATCAGTTAACATCTACTACCATCACTCTACCACTATATATATTATAGTATATATACTAATAAGAGAGTTTCATAATTTGCTTAGAAGCATTGTGTATGGTATTGTTAGGAAGGTTGATTGTGAAGGGCTATCACAGCCAGTTTGGAATAAATAAAAATATATAAATAGTACGGTACAATGGTGTTGTGTGGATTGACCTGTTATTTTTATTATTTCTTGATTTCGTAGGTAATACCTCTTTATAAAAAGAAATTATATTTGGATAAAGGGTATTACCTCGAAATTCAAGAAATATTTTAAAAAATACAGTCAACACACAACCCAATTGTTACCCGTCTTATTATTTTAATTTATTGAAACTGCATTGTGATAGCTTCTAAATCACTTCTAAACAACACACAACACACAGCACCACACACACACACACACATATATTATATATATATATATATATATATATATATATATATAAGAAAGATATGGGATTTTCATCGGGCAAAAAAACAAAAAAACAATCTGTAGTAATGTCTATCTATTATCTACTGAATGTTGTTTTTAAAACCATTGAGAATGTCTATTGGAAATTATACGAAATATCTATCGCTAGGAAAGTACTGACCAGCAAAAAATCGGCTTTTCTATTATATTCTATTAATCATATATATACAATTATATATATTTATGAAGAAAGATATGGATATTTTATACGGGCAAAAAAAAAATAATTGTCAGTACTGTCTATTCTATCTATCTAACTGAATGTTGTTTTTAAAAACCATTGAGAATGTCTATTGCAAAGATATATTGAATATCTATCTAGGAAAGCAGTCCTGACCAGCCAAAACCTCCGGCTCTTCCTTCTTCTTACTACTCATTTAATTCAATCTTCAGCTCTACTCTCTCTCATATTATAAATACAACCCGGGCTATACAAATCAATTCCTGACGCTCTGACCCCGCAAACTTGGCTCAGCCCTCTTTCTAGCGTTTCTAAATGTTAATCAATTATAATGTTTTACACCTGTTAACACTCCTCATTGTTGTTGGGGCACGTTTGAAGAAGTCCTTTCCTTTGTAAGGCTTCGTCGTTTCCTCAACGCCCCCGGAAGAAAACATCTGAACTTTTTAAGGTGGCTTTGGCTAGGGTTATGAGACGACGCGCACTCTTACTAGTAAGGGACGCACACCGGACAGCACGCATTGAAGGTGCTCGTTTTGAATGAACAACAGCTCTCTCCGTCCACTCCCCACGGCTTGCCGCACTGAGGGTTAACTCTTCATACCGAATGAGTTATCAGCTGGATAATCCAAAAGGGAGGGATTTTAATTTTTACAATTCTACAATTTACACTGCAGACAGAAGTACACACCCACACAACACCGCACACACACCACAACAAAACACACGCCACTCATCATATACCATATACTCACTCATCTCACTGATATATATATATATATATGTTGAAAAAAAGAAGAATAAGGAATGGTTTTTATTCAAACAACCTTATCTTTCGCTTTATTCATTCATTTTTTCAACATTTGTCGGATTTCACTTCCTTTTTTCAACCTTACACACATCACACGACTCCACACACACCCACACACACCACACACATTTATCATACTCGTCACTACTACTACTATAATACCTACTATATATATAATATATATACAATTAATATATGATAACAATTGTATATATATTACGTAATACTCATACTATATATTACACATCATATACTACACTCGCAACTCTATATAATACATATGCAATACTATTCACATGTCATCTCTATAGATATCTACTACTACTCACTACTCCACTATATAGTAATACCCTCCACCTCACCTCCTATTTGTTTCTGGTTCATTACAGGAGAAAATTCAATTTTTAAAAAAAAAGAAGTTGTCCTCCACGTGCATCGCGCCGAATATTGAGTCGTGGAGAGGGATCAAAAATTGTTTGTTCTCAACAAATTTAAAAAAAAATTATTTTTTGTTTACATATGCAACACGTGTTTCAGATCTTCTGGTATCTTTCTTCAGGTTTGATTGATAATATATATATGACTATATATAGTTAGTATATATATATTATAGTTATTATATAATATATATTAGGTGTGTTCAAAAAGTATTGAGTTTTTTTTTTTTGAGCTTTTTAATAGACAACTTGCATACACTGAAAAATATTAATCGTTCCGTTAAATTCTTGCATTTCATCTTGGGTAAATACAGGCTTTCAATTTTGATACTATTTTGACACACCTTATTATATATTATATATAGTATCATTATATATAATATATATATATATGATAATGATTGCACTTCTTCGGCAGAAGGAAGGCCTATTTCTACAACTAGTTTCGGTTGTGAACACGCAGAGGACCCAGTGGTTCCACATTTATTTTTATGTTTCTGTCAGATAAAAAGAGCGAAGTGTAATGACGCCACACTGTGTCACCAGGAACAAACAACAAGACAAAGATAACCAAAAAGACACACAAACGAGAGACATAACAACAAAACAGATAAAATAATAGTAACTGAACACATGGTCATAGCAGACACAGGATAAACACACCATGCTAATCAAATACCTAAACCCTTTCTCGGCTTCTCTCGCATGCGACCGTACGTGCAAAGAGAAGCCCGAAACTTTTGACAGGCCGCCCCTGCAAACAGGTCCGCATAATATGGTCATCTAAATGTCAAAATGAGTCCATGCCGTCCGTCATGTGTCGCTTACGTGGAGGCTACTTTAGGATGGGGTCTCGAGCTACATTACCTCAAATCCTCACAGCTACATCGGCCTGCTTCCAAAGAATGTGTACCCGGCTCCACTTCTGTCAATTGGTCCCCATCACTGAAGCGGACTTTATGAAGCTTTGCTTAGACTCCCTGAAATAGACTATATAAGCTAAAATCTCTAAGTTTTTGTTATTTCTTTACTCATACTAGCAATATATGCACCCTCCGGGTGCACGTATTTAAGTTTTAATGTAATGAAATATCGCATTAAATTAGAAAGGCTAATGAAACTAAATAAGAATGCAGATAAAAAGATTTGAAACAGAGGGGATATAATCGAAAAATAGAACAACTGAAACTTACTCTTCATCACTCTCGTCTTGCATTGCTACATTTCCCTAATTTAATAACTTTTATAGGAAGTAAAGAATAAAATTACAGTTATCTTTATCTTGTTAATGGGATTTCATTTAAGATTAATTGAAGAGATTTTTGCTTATATTTTCATTAAATAATCCAAACAGTTAGAAACAATAATACTAAGCACATATTTATAAAATTACATTTTTAATATCAATATGCAAATTAGCCTTCCCGTTTCACACTGTAAACCGCTATTTTGTTGTATATTATAATACAATTGCATGTTATTAGTATGTAGATTATGATTAACAGTATAATAATGAAAAACAATTTTATTAATAATTGAGGTTAAAATAAGGTTAAATTCATGGTGAATGTGGCGTCAACTACTAAGGGAATTGTGACTTGAGTAGTGATTTAGTTTCGGCTTCAGACAGACAAACACACAATCTCCATTATAATAAAATATGTAATATTTTTGTATTTTTTACCTATATGTATGTGGGGAGAAATAAGAGAAATCAATCCACCGGTATGTGGAAATGTAGACACACTGGATGTGGATATTAAGGATGAATATTTATTTTGGTGATAATGTCGCTGCTATAAAGTTCGGTCTTCCTGACCTTCTTCAGGCGACATTAGCTAAGTTCCTGTATTGGAGAATTCAGTTCTCTTCCTGACGAGTATCTTCATCACGAGTGGGAGAGGGGTAGTGGTCAGATGCTGATGATGTGGGTTGAATGTTCGTGATGGAAGTATGTGTCGATCTGGGGGGGGGGGTACAGTGATGACCGTAAAGTGTTAGGTCAAGTTGTAGATATAGTTTGAATGTTTGGGATGGAGGTATGGGTCGGTTTTCATACATATTTATGTATATATATATATAATTTGCACATATATATATCACTTCATCATATATATATATATATATATAATATATATATATAAGAAAAGTATATATATAACATACATACACTCACACAACGCACACACACACACACGCACACACACACACACACACAACACATATATATATATATATATATATATTTATATAATATATATATATATATAATATTAAAAAAAGAAGGTTTGCAAAAAGGATTTTTCTAAAAATTTATATATATATAATATATAAGTAAGTAAGTAAAGTCGACGGGGCGGTCTAATGTCGGATAAGCCATGCAGCGAGGGAGTCTATCCCCTTTTCACTAGCTATACCAAAGAGATTATTTTAGCGTCTGAGGTGGAGCGCCACATCTACCATCAGCTCCTTACTTTACCGCACAGATCCCTGTGCTACCCATACGCTGAGTTGGCGGGGGCGGGTATCGAACTAGGAACCTTGTGGTTTCTACCTGAACTCTCTACCGACTGAGCTAACCGGCCCCTAGGTTTGCAAAAAGGATTATGTTTTTTTTTAAATTTTTATTAACTTCCATATGAATGCGACACGTGTTTCTGATCTGTTGTCTTCTTCGGGCATTGAATTATCATTTTGGCAGAATATTCTGCCAAATAATAATTCAATGCCTGAAGTTAATAAAAATGAAAAAAAACATAGAAATATATATATATATATATATATAATATATATATTATATATATTTCTATCTATCTATATAATTATATATTTATTATGGAAAAGATGACTTACCGGTGAATGGTTGATGTGAAGTTCATAAAGGTAAGGCAGTGATATAACAAATAAAAAAGTGCTCAATACGTTAGTAGAGCAAATTTATTTTAATATAGGTCCAAGTGATTACCTACTCGAGTTTCATCATGTTGA
>JALAJA010000065.1:264076-279076 GCA_023376005.1 Doryteuthis pealeii
GCTCTTGTAGGTGCAAACATATATTCATACAAGAATATTTATGAATCCCTAAAGAGAGCTCAATGTATAATAATCAATAAATTAGGTTATATACAGAGCAATATTCAACTTTCAAAGAAAGAAAAACTTAACGTGTTTCCATGATAATTTATTTCGACCAGAAACCCAAAAGGCTTTTCAAAAATTAAAAAAACAGACGGATTTTACAAAATAAAGGAATTCACCAAAAGAAGGGTCAATATAACCAGAAAAATCACCAAATTTAGGTCAGACAGCGAGTATAAAGTTAAAATCTAAGTCTAAGAAAAAGATACAATGAATATCCAGTTTCCTGTTCAACTGACTTCCTAAAAAACAACAAAAAAAGAAATAAATAAAAAATAAGATATGTATATGTATATTTTTTATAAGTAAAAAAAAAAGAATAAAAAAGTTTTAAAAAATTTTGTCTAGACTTTTTTTATAAAATTTCTTTTGAAATGATTTAAAAGGGGGAGGTTGTGTACAAGTTAATCTACGTTAGAATTTAATATATAAATCTAATATTTGATATTTAATGAAATAGAAATGTTTAAAAATCTAAGAGATAAAAATATAAAAAGTAAAAAAATAATTTTATCTATAGTAATCAAGAATAAAAATAAGATAATATTCTTCTCTTCTTCTTCTTCTTCTTCTTCTTCTTCTTCTTCTTCTCTTCTTCTTTCTTCTTCTTCTTTCTTCTTCTTTCTTATTAATTATTATATTATTATTATTATTATATTATTTACTCCTTTTGAGTTTTCACATCAGTGTTAGCTGATGGTCTTTCCTGGAGTCTGAGTGACAGCAAGTCTCCTCAGGTCTCCAGGACTCTTCTGAGTATTCTGGCAGATTGCAGCAGTGCAGTGTTCTGAATGGTTTCAATCCTTCCTCTGATATCCAACTTTCCAAACCCTTTTCTAATGCTTTTGGACTGTTCCAAGTGCACCAACTACAATTGGTATAACTTTCACTTTCATATTCCATAACTTTTTCAGTTCTCTGGCAAGGTCCAGATATTTGTCAATTTTTTCATTTTCTTTAACTTCACCTGTGATCCGCTGGCACTGCAAAATCCACCAGTTGACAAGTTCTTTCTTTTTTGTTAATCCAACCAAATTAATATTCGACGCTTGCCAGAGAACTGAAAAAGTTATGAGAATACTGAAAAGTGTATCAGTTATACCAAATTGTAAGTTGGTTGCAACTTGGAACAGTCCCGAAAAGCATTAGAGATAAGGGTTTGGAAAGGTTTTGGATATCAGAGAGAAGGATTGAAAACCATTCAGAACACTGCACTGCGCAATCTGCAATCTCAGAAAGATACGAAAAGAGTTTGTTCCCTTTGCCTAGGAGACCGTATGAGGAACTTGCCTGTACTCAGACTTCAGTTGATATATCAATCAGATGCGAGCATGCAAGCTAACACTGATGTGAAAACTCAAAAGGAGTAAATAATATAAAATATAATAATAATAATTAATATAAGAGAAGAAGAAGAGAAGAAAGAAGAAGAGAGAAGAAAGAAGAAAGAAGAAGAAGAAGAAGAAGAAGAATATTATCTTATTTTTATTCTTGATTACATAGTAATAAAATTATTATTTTTTTACTTTTTATAATTTTTTATTCTTCTTTAGATTTTTAAACATTTCTTATTTCTTTAAATTCAAATATTAGATTTAGATTTATATATTAAATCTAACGTAATTTAACTTGTACACAACCTCCCCTTTTAAAAATCATTTTCAAAAGCAAAATTTTAATAAAAAAAGTCTAGACAAAATTTTTTTAAAAACTTTTTTATTCTTTTTTTTTTACTTAACTTAAAAAATACATATACATATCTTATTTTTTTTATTTTATTTCTTCTTTTTTTGTTTGTTTTTTTTAGGAGTCATTGAACAGGAAACTGGCAGATAGGTTCCATTGTATCTTTTCTTAAGATAGACTTGATTTTAAACTTTATACTCGCTGTCTGACCTAAATTTGGTTTTGGTGATTTTTTCTGGTTATATTGACCCTTCTTTTGGTGAATTCCTTTATTTTGTAAAAATCGTTGTTTTTTTAAATTTTTGAAAAGCTTTGATTGGGTTTCTTCTGGTCGAAATAAATTATCATGAAAAAACGTTAAGTTTTTCTTTTCTTTGAAAGTTGTTGATATTGCTTCTGTATTAACTAATTGTATTGATTATTATACATTGAGCTCTCTTTAGGGATTCATAAATATTCTTGTTATGAATATATGTTTTGCACCTACAAGGCATACAATAAGGTTATATCAAGAGAGATTTTGAAGATCCCAAATAGAATCATCCACTTCTCACCAATCATTTGGATACTTACTTTTTAAAATATATTATAAATATATATATATATAATATAAAATAGATATATATATATATATAATATATTATATATTTGAAAAGAAGGAAAAACTCAACACCGTTAATTCCATAATAAATTTATTTCGACAAAAATTGGGGCCTTTATAAATCTAAGTTGATTTAACACAAAGCTCCCAAATCCAGTCTCACAAGATGGATATCAATTAATAATTTTGAATTGCATAACAGAAAAATGTTCTCAAAATGTAGAATGTTTTTCTCCTCAAAAACAATTTTCTTTACAAATGTATACATTAAAAAACTGTCACCATGGAACAGGAAGTCAAATGAGGAAAAAGAATATTTTCAGAGGCCAAGTTTTTTAGGGTATAGTAGTCAATCAAATTAACAACTATGAAAATTAAATAAGTCTGAATAAGTATGAAGCAAAGATAAAACAAACTATAAAATATAATATATATATATATATATATATATATAATATATATATAATATAACATATATATAATATATTAGCCCATTTTTTAATTATTTATTATATATAATAATATATATATATATATATATATATTATATTATATATAATATATATAGTTATTAAATATTATTGATATAATAAGATATTATCATTAAACAATAAACATAGTAAAACCTTAAAATATAAATAGATAATATTATATTTATACATGTTAATATTATAAAAATATACACATATCCTAATATAAATATAAACACACACACACACACACACACACACACACATATATATATATATTTATATATATATATATATATATATATATATATATAGAAGATGATAGATAGATAGGAGAAGAAGAGAGAGAGAGAGAAGAGATACTTTATATATATAAAATGTAATAGAATATATACTCACACATAAACTTATCAATAGTATACACACACATATATGTTACAGTCTTTAGACATCAAATCAGTTTAACCTAAGCATCTTTTCCGCATTTAAGGAACTACACTTCAGCAAACACACACACACACACAACCACACACAACCATATATATTAATATATATATATAATATAATAATATAATATATAATTTATATATATAAGATTATATAGGAACTCCACTTCAGACACACCAACACTCATACTATATATATATTTATATGATATATATATTATATATATATATATAATATAATTATATATTATTATATAGGAATCACACTTCAGACACACACAAATCATACTATATATATATATATATACATAATATATAGGTTTATATATATATATTTATAGGAACTCACACTTCAGACACACACACCACTCATACTATATATATATATATAAATAATATATATATATATATATATATAATTATATTTATATAATATCATATATTATATGATTTAATTATATTATATATTTATAGAAACTCAACTTCAGACACACACACACTCATACTATATATCTATATATATATAATAGTATATATATATAATATATATATATATATATATATTAATTATAATAATTAATTCATATATATTATATATATATATATATATATATAATAATATATGTTTGTATAACCTTTATCCATTGTATAAATTTGTCTGTGTAATTTCGTTCGTCGATCAGCTGAAACTCCAGCATATTCGAGCTCGTGGGTAGGGGACTAGAGTCAGCTGAAAATCCCTTGAGCCATTTCGCCGTGGGTAAATGGCACACAAACATCGCCGAGGTCAGTTGCCTTAACGTCGCGTGAAGCCCGCATCAAACTATCGCGTCGAACGACCGGGACGCACCGGCAACTGAGGCGTGGAGAGATTCGAAGATCCGGCCTAATCGCAGAGTGAGACTAGAACGAGAGATTTCAAGATTGGATTAATCCGGTGTTAGTGTCTACAAACTTCCGTTTCAATGACCTCCGAATATATATATAATATATATATATATATATATATATTATATGAAGGTAATGTGCCTATATCTTCCTATATATATATATATTTATAATATATATATATAATATGCCATATTAATGTATGACACCAACATATACATACGTACATAAATAAATCCATTAACAAGAAGAAATAACTGTAATATTATTCTTTACTTCCTATTTTAACTAATTAGTTAAATTAGGAAAATTTACCAATGAAAGAGGGAGTAATGAAAATGATGGAAGAGTTAGTTTCAAAGTTGTTCTATTTTTCAATCATACCCCCTCGTTCCAAATCTTTTTATTTGCATTCTTATTCAGTTTCATTAGCCTTTCTAATTTAACATGATATTTTATTGTATTAAAACTTAAATACTTGCACCGGAGGGTGCATATATTTGCTAGTATATATAAATATGTATATTGCACACACACACCAACACACACACAATATATATATTTATATATATATATGTGTGTGTGTGTGTGTGTGTGTGTGTATGTACATATGTATATAAGGTAATATGTTCTCAACATGATGAAACTCGAGTAGGTAATCACTTGGACTATATTAAAATAAATTTGCTCTACTAACGTATTGAGCACTTTTTTATTTGTTATATCACTGCTTACCTTTATGAACTTCCCATCACATTCAGGTAAGTCATTTTCCATAATAATATATAATTTATATAGATAGATAGAATATATATATATATATAATTATATATATATAATATATATATATTTCTATGTTTTTTTTTTCATTTTTATTAACTTCACGGCATTGAATTTTATTTTGGCAGAATATTCTGCCAAAATGATAATTCATGCCGAAGAAGACAACAGATCAGAAACACGTGTCGCATTCATATGGAAGTTAATAAATTTAAAAAAAACATAATCCTTTTTGCAAACTTAGGGCCGGTTAGCTCAGTCGGTAGAGAGTTCAGGTAGAAACAAAGGTTCTAGTTCGATACCGCCCCGCCAACTCAGCGTATGGGTAGCACAGGGATCTGTGCGGTAAAGTAAGGAGCTGATGGTAGATGTGGCGCTCCACCTCAGACGCTAAAATAATCTCTTTGGTATAGCTAGTGAAAAGGGGATAGACTCCCTCCTGCATGGCTGATACCGACATTAGACGCGCCCGTCGACTTTACTTTACTTATATTATATATATATAATTTTTAGAAAAATCCTTTTTGCAAACCTTCTTTTTTTATAATATATATATATATATTATATATATATATATATATATATATATTATATATATATGTGTGTGTGTGGTGTGTGTGTGTGTGCGTGTGTGTGTGTGTGCGTGTGTGTGAGTGTATGTATGTATATATATACTTTTCTTATATATATATATATATATATATATATATATATTATGAGAGTGCATAATATATGTGCAAAATATATATATATATATACATATATATATGTATAAAACCGACCCATACCTCCATCCCAAACATTCAAACTATATCTAACAACTTGACCTAGCACTTACGGTCATCACTGTACCCCCCCCCCCAGAGTCGACACATACTTCTCACGAACATTCAACCCACATCATCAGCATCTGACCACTACCTCCTCCACTCGTGATGAAGATACTCGTCAGGAAGAGAACTGAATTCTCCAATACAGGAACTTAGCTAAATGTCCTGAAGAAGGTCAGGAAGACCGAAACTTTATAGCAGCGACATTATCACCAAAATAAATATTCATCCATTATAACATCCAGTGTTTGTCTACATTTCTCCACATACCGGTGGATTGATTTCCTTATTTTACTCCCACATACATATAGGTAAAAATACAAAAATATACATATCTTATTATAATGGAGATTGTGTGTTTGTCTGTCTGAAGCCGAAACTAAATCACTACTCAAGTCACAATTCCCTTAGTAGTTGACGCCACATTCACCATGAATTTAACCTTATTTTAACCTCAATTATTAATAAAATTGTTTTTCATTATTTATACTGTTAATCATATCTACATACTAATAACATGCAATTGTATTTATATATACAACAAAATAGCGGTTTACAGTGTGAACGGGAAGGCTAATTTGCATATTGATATTAAAAATGTAATTTTAATAAATATGTGCTTAGTATTATTGGTTTCTAACTGTTTGGTTTTATTTTAATGAATATAAGCAAAAATCTCTTCAATTAATCTTAAATGAAATCCATTAACAAGATAAGATAACTGTAATTTTATTCTTTACTTCCTATTTTAACTAAGTTATTAAATTAGGGAAATGTAGCAATGCAAGACGAGAGTGATTGAAGAGTAAGTTTCAGTTGTTCTATTTTTCGATTATATCCCCCTCTGTTTCAAATCTTTTTATCTGCATTCTTATTTAGTTTCATTAGCCTTTCTAATTTAATGCGATATTTCATTACATTAAAACTTAAATACTTGCACCCGGAGGGTGCATATATTTGCTAGTATGAGTAAAGAAATAACAAAAAACTTAGAGATTTAGCTTATATAGTCTATTTCAGGGAGCTAAGCAAAGCTTCATAAGTCCGCTTCAGTGATGGGGACCAATTGACAGAAGTGGGAGCCGGGTACACATTCTTTTGGAAAGGCAGGCCGATGGTAGCTGTGAGGATTTGAGGTAATGTAGCTCGAGTACCCCATCCTAAAGTAGCCTCCACGTAAGCGACACATGACGGACGGCATGGACTCATTTGCTACATTTAAGACTGACCATATATGCGACCTGTTTGGCAGGGCCGGCCTGTCAAAGTTTCGGCTTCTCTGTCACGTACGGTCGCATGCGAGAGGAAGCCGAGAAAGGGGTTTAGGTGTGACAGGGAACATAAAAATAAATTTGGACCACTGGGTCCTCTGCGTGCTCACAACCGAACTAGTTGTAGAAATAGCCTTCTTCTGCGAAGAAGTGGCAATCATTATCATATATATATATATATATATATATATATATATATATATATATATAAGGTGTGTCAAAATAGTATCAAAATTGAAGCTGTATTTACCAAGATGGAAATGAAGAATTAACGGAACGTTAATATTTTTCAGTATGCAAGTTGTATAAAAAGTCAAAAAAAAAACTCAATACTTTTTGACACACCTAATATATATATATATATATATATATATATATATATATATATATATATATATATATTATCATCAAAGCCTGAAGAAGATACCAAGAGATCTGAAACACGTGTTGCATATGTAAAACAAAAAGAATTTTTTTTAAATTTGTTTGAGAACAAAATTTTTGAGGAACTTCTTTTTTTTTTATAAAATATTGAATTTTCTCCTGTTGGAACCAGAAACAACATTATATATATATATATATATATATATTATATATATAGAATGAATGTAAATATTGGCATATAAATATATATGGCATATATATATATATATATATATATATATATAATATATATATACAATTGTATATATATTAATTGTTATATATATATATATATATATATATATATATATACATATATATATGTGTGTGTGTGTGTGTGCGTTGTGTTGCGTGTGTGTGTGTAAGTTGAAAAATGGAAGTGAATCCGACAATATGTTGAAAAAATGAATGAATAAAGGAAAGAAAATGTTGAATGAAACCATTTTCCTTTATTTTCTTTTTCTTTTTTTTCAACATATATATATATATATATATATATATATATATATATATATTGTGTGTGTGTGTGTGTGTGTGTGTGTGTGTGTGTGTGTGTGTGTGTGTGTGTGTTACTTCTGTCTGCAGGTGTAAATTGTAGAATTGTAAAAATTAAATCCTCCCTTTTGATTGATCCCAGCTGATAATCATTCGGTAGTGAAGTTAACCTCATCCAACCGTATTTACGAGAAGAGGCTGTGTTCATTCAAAACCGAGCACTTCAATGCGTCTTCCAGTCGTATTACTAGTAATCCCTCTTCTCCATTAACCCTAGCAAGCCACCTTAAAAAGGGTTCAGATTTTCTTCGGGGCGTTGAGGAAACGACGAAAGCTTACAAAGGAAAGGGACTTCTTCAAACGTGCCAACAATGAGGAGTGTTGACAGGTGTAAAACATTATAATTGATTAACATTTAAGGAAACGCTGAGAAGAGGGCTGAGCCAAAGGTGTCGGGGTCGAGGTCAGGAATGATTTGGATGGCCCGGGTGTATTATAATATGAAGGAGATTAAGCTAAATTGGATTAAATATATAAAAGAAAAGCGATTTTTTGGCTGGTCAGACTGTTCCTAGGATAGATATCATATAATCTTGCAATAGACATTCTCAATGGTTTAAAAACAACATTCAGTTAGATAGATAGATAGACATACTGACAGATATTTTTTTTTTGCCCGATGAAATATCCATATCTTTCTTCATATATATTATTATATTGTATTTATTGATTATATATGTATATATATAGAAAAGCCGATTTTTTGCTGGTCAGACTGTTCCTAGGATAGATATTTCGTATAATCTTGCAATAGACATTCTCAATGGTTTAAAAACAACATTCAGTTAGATAGATAGATAGACATACTGACAGATTTGTTTTTTTGTTTTTTGCCCGATGAAATATCCATATCTTCTTCATATAATATATATATATATATATATATATATTATATATATGTGTGTGTGTGTGTGTGTGTGTGTGTGTGTGTGGTGTGTGTGTGTGTGTTAGGAGGTTGATTTAGAAGGCTATCACAATGCAGTTTGGAATAAATTAAAAATAATAATACGGTAACAATGGTGTTGTGTGTTGACCTGTATTTTTAAAATTATTTCTTGAATTTTCGAGGTAATACCTCTTTATCAAATTATTAATTTCTTTTGATAAAGAGGTATTACCTCGAAAATTCAAGAAATAATAAAAATACAGGTCAACACACAACACCATTGTTACCGTATTATTATTATTTTTATTTATTCCAAACTGCATTGTGATAGCCTTCTAAATCAACCTCCTAACCAATACATACACAATGCTTCAAGCAAATTATGAAACTCTCTTATATATATATATATATATATATATATATATATATATATAATTTAATATACCAAACTTATTGGTAAATCCTCGCGGTGAGAAAAAACCCAGCAAATAGTTTGATTGTAAAAATATACTACCAAATTATCAACCGGGAAGAAAAAAAAATTGGAAATAAAAGAAAAGACCAAGATAATCGTACCAACAAAAAATAATCTATTGGTACAATATTTTGGCCAAAAGAAAAAAACAATTTATATGCATATATATATATATATAAGATATATGTATTCATATAAAACCGCCAGGAGACTAAAGCTAATAAGTAAAAAGTGCTCAATACCTAAGTAGAGCAAATAAACAAAGAGTCAGATCTTAGCCCTGAAGAGCATTAAGCGAAACTTTTAGTAGGTTCGGCTGACTCATTAGATATATATATATATATAATATATATATATATAATATATCTGTGTGTGTATGTGGTTGTTGTTGTTTTCTGCATTTCAACCGCCATACTCCAGTATGGATATTAGAAAAGCAGACTCTCTCTTTTTCACTGAATTCTTTAGATGAGGCTCGATAATTAGTATCATTTTGTATTATTCCTGAAGTTACAGCGCCTCCTGTGACTATGAAGTCCTATGTTTGAGAAACATTCTCGCCCCGATTTTGCATTTGAAGGTTGTCCCTGTAGATGATGATGTTCCGATGCTTTGTTGCCGTTGCTTTCTTATGGACCTCTTAGCTTCATGATGTTGTATCAGGGTGACTTCTGACATGTACAGTCCTCTATGGAGATTCTGCCGCCACTGAGGGCGGTCTTGAGCCAAATTTTCCCAGCTGGAAGGGGCAATGCCAAAGCACCTGAGATCATTTTTGCAGACATCCGTAGGGGGCGACCAATCTGTCTTTTACCAGATGTTAGCTCTCCATACAGGATGTCTTTCGGGATTCGTCCATCATCCATCTGACGTACATGACCCAACCATCGGAGACGACGTTGTCTCAGTAGAGAGTACAGGCTGGGGAGTTTAGCTCTCTCTAGGACTGCTGTGTTAGTGATCCTGTCCCTACAGGTGCTGCCCAGTACACGTCTAAGGCAGCGAAGGTAGAAGTTATTTAGCCGCCGCTCTTGGTGGGACTATAAGGTCCATGTTTCACTTTCATACATCATAATGCAATGGATAATAATGGTGAGTGAAACAGACTACCAAGACCATTCTTAGTGATTTCGACTCTCACTGAGTCCTCTATAATTCTGGCCTTGTGCCAAGAAATATGATTTCACTAATAAGATAAAATGAAAATCCTTCCAAGCCGTATCCAGGACAGTACTTCTGTAGGGTGTCACCCAGTGAGAATCGATCTTTCTTCAGTCGTAATAATCAGCGAAACTAGCTCACAATCCACTCCTCAACAATGAGGCATCGTTATTTTATTTCTCTTCTTGCTATCTCTCTCCCTCCTTGTTTTATCTCTTGCTCTCTCTCTCTCTCTCTCTCTCTCTCTCTCTCTCTCTCTCTCTCTCTTCTCTCTCTCTCTCTCTCTCTCCATATTTCTTTTAGAGGTTTTCGAATGAAGATCGACAACTGATATCTGTTTTTTGGAAAGACTTGTTTTCCGTTTGGAAAAAAAATGTCACAGTGACCGAAGGTCTTATTGTCCTTTATATGATGTTAAACTCTATTTGATGGTGAGGTTTCACTTCTGGAGCTCCATAGAATATGGAGTACCCCTTCATAACCATTACTTCCAGGTGTTTTCCAGGCGGATCCAGGTGTTTTCCTTTCAGTTATGGACAGCCGTGATGCTTAAGGATGGAACCTTAAGCAGTCCACGACATGCAAGTTTTTCTCAAAGTTCGATCCTCGTTGGATGCCCAATATTTTCGACCTCGTGTCACATCCTAGCAGTGGCGAACGCGTTCGATAAAAACTATCATCTGACCCTCGAGCCTACACGTACCGAATGGTGCCCGTAATATTTTATCTGTACTATCGTGTTGTTTTGTTTTTTAACTCGACTCGTACACGGGGACGTTCGGTGCTTACTATTGTATAGCAAGTTCGTTCCTCGCTAAATGCTCAATAATTGTGGCCTTGTGTCAGATCCTAATCGTTGTGAATGGTTTGGTTAAATACTTACTTCGTACAACTTGGCCGTTACATTTTATCTGTATGATTGTTTTTTTTTCTTTTAAAAAAGTAAAAGGTCGACTCGTACAGGGGTACGTTCGGTCTTTACTATTGGTTGAATGCTCCATAATTGCGACCTTGTGTCAGGTTCTACCCGTTATGAATGGGTTGGGTAAATACGTACTTCATACAACTTATGGTGATCGTTATATTTTATCTGGACCATCGTTTTTTGTTTTGTTTTTTAATCCACTTTTTCAGGGGTACGCTCGGTGCTTTCTATTGTATAGCAAGTTCGTTACTTCCTGAATGCCCCATATATGTGACCTTGTGCCAGATTCTAGCCGTTGTGAATGGGTTGGGTAAATAACTTCTTTGTGCAACTTAGCCGTTACATCTTGTCTGTACAATCATTTATTCTTTAAAAAAAGTAAAAACTCGACTCGTACAGGGGTACGTTCGGTCTTTACTATTGGTTGAATGCTCCATAATTGCGACCTTGTGCCAGATTCTAGCCGTTGTGAATGGGTTGGGTAAATAACTTCTTCGTACAACTTAGCCGTTATATCTTATCTGTACAATCATTTTTTCTTTAAAAAGTAAAAACTCGACTCGTACAGGGGGACGTTCGATGCTTACTATTGGTTGAATGCTCCATAATTGTGACCTTGTGCCAGATTCTACCCGTTATGAATGGGTTGGGTAAATACGTACTTCATACAATTTATGGTGATCGTTATATTTTATCTGGACCATCGTTTTTTGTTTTGTTTTTTAATCCACTTTTTCAGGGGTACGTTCGGTGCTTTCTATTGTATAGCAAGTTCGTTCCTTGCTAAATGCTCCATAATTGTGGCCTTGTGCCAGATCTTAGCCGTTGTGAATGGGTTGGGTAAATAACTTCTTCGTACAACTTAGCCGTTACATCTTAACTGTAAAATCATTTTTTCTTTAAAAAAAGTAAAAACTCGACTCGTACAGGGGTACGTTCGGTCTTTACTATTGGTCGAATGCTCCATAATTGCGACCTTGTGCCAGGTTCTACCCGTTATGAATGGGTTGGGTAAATACGTACTTCATACAATTTAGCCGTTATATCTTATCTGTACAATCATTTTTTTTTTAAAGTAAAAACTCGACTCGTACAGGGGGACGTTCGATGCTTACTATTGGTTGAATGCTCCATAATTGTGGCCTTGTGCCAGGTCCTACCCATTATGAATGGGTTGGGTAAATACGTACTTCATACAATTTATGGTGATCGTTATATTTTATCTGGACCATTGTTTTTTGGTTTGTTTTTTTTAATCCACTTTTTCAGGGGTACGTTCGGTGCTTTCTATTGTATAGCAAGTTCGTTCCTTGCTAAATGCTCCCTAATTGTGACCTTGTGTCAGGTTCTAGCCGTTGTGAATGGGTTGGGTAAATAACTTCTTTGTACAGCTTAGCTGTTACATCTTGTCTGTACAATCATTTTTTCTTTAAAAAAAAGTAAAAACTCGACTCGTACAGGGGTACGTTCGGTCTTTACTATTGGTCGAATGCTCCATAATTGCGACCTTGTGTCAGATTCTACCCGTTGTGAATGGGTTGGGTAAATAACTTCTTCGTACAACTTAGCCGTTATATCTTATCTGTACAATCATTTTTTCTTTAAAAAATAAAAACACCACTCGTACAGGGGGGGGGGGCGTTTGGTGCTTACTGTTGTATAGCTAGTTCGTTCCTCGATGAATGCTCCATAATTGTGGCCTTGTGTCAGGTTCTAGCCGTTGTGAATGGGTTGGGTAAATACATACAACTTATTGTGCTCTTTATATTTTACTATCGTGTTTTTTTTTGTTTTTTTTTTAATTCGACTCGTACAGGAGTACGTTCGGTGCATCCTATTGTATAGCGAGTTCGATCCTCGATGAATGCTCTATAATTGTGGCCTTGTGTCAGATTCTAGCTGTTGTGAATGGTTGGGTTAAATATTTAAATCGCACAACTTGATTGTTACATTTTATTCAAACGATTATTTTTTCTTCTTCAAAATAAGTAAAAACTCGACTCGTACAGGAGTACGTTCGGTTCTCACTATTGTATAGCGAGTCCGTTCCTTTGCCGAATACCCCAAATAAGTGACCTAGTGTCAGATTCTAGCCGTTGCGAATGGGTTGGGTAAATACTTACTTAGCCGTTACATTTTATCTGTACGATCGTTTTTTTCTTTAAAAAAAGTAAAAACTCGACTCGTACGCGGGTACGTTCGGTGCATTTGTATCAATCTCTGCGTTAGGGGGCGTATGATTTTTAAATAAACACTAATGTCTTTTTAATAACTCTGTACCACGACCGACGATCCTCATTTTTTTTATTTATATATTTTTTTCTCATAAGCCTCACTTGCCCAGACCTTTGTCGGAAGCAGCAAGGCTAAAAGAAAAAAAAATAAGAATACTCTTGTAATTGGTGTCGGCTTTGAATTTGGCAGTAATTAGAAATAGAAGAAAGAAGAACANATAGCCAAAAAACAATCTAGCGCTAATGTAAAGGGGATAGACCCCCTCACTGATTGGCTGTACCGACTTTAGGCCCCCTCGCTGATTGGCTGATACCGACTTAGGCCACACCTTTACTTACTTTATTATACATATATATACATATCTATACAGTATTATATATGTATATATATATATTATATACATGCATATACATATGTACATATATATATACGTATATACATACGTATATATATATGTAAAAGAATACGTATATATGTATCTACACAATATATATATATATTGTACACCCCCCCACACATTATATATATATATATATATATATATATATATATATGAAAAAAGTGAATGGAAGTGAGATCCGACAGTATGAAATAATTATTTAGAAAATATCATGTGTTTGTTTTCTTAAGTAAAAATGAAATATAATAAAATAAAATAAAATAATAATAAAAAATAAATAATAATGAAATAATAATCATACACAAAATCTCCTTGGTCAAGCGCTTAGTGAAAAGGGGAAAGATCCCTCGCTGATTGGCCGACACCGACTATGGTGACATATATAAATTAAACAATATATATATATATATTATATATATATATATATATATAATATGCAGGTTCGTGAGCGTGGTAATATATATATATATATATATATAATATATATTACTGGCATTTCAATCTCGGAAGACTATAATATAGTTCTTGTGCCCCTGAAGTTACGGCGCCTCCTGTGACTGTGAAGTCAATGTTTAAAAAGCATCTGTGGTCGAGAATGTTTTTCAAACATTGGACTTCACAGTCATAGGAGGCGCTGTACTTCAGGGGCACAATAACTATATTATAGTCTTCCGAGACTGAAATTCCAATTATATATATATATAGGGCACTGCTGGAGAAGCAAGGACGAGCTCATAAGCGACGTTTCTCCTGTGGAAGCCAACTCATGGGCATGCTAATGTGGGACACCACCCAAGGACCTACAGAGGAGCTCCCAGAGGCAATGAATGATAGGAAGGTTGGCGAGAGATTGTCATATCCGT
>JALAJA010000065.1:281576-301576 GCA_023376005.1 Doryteuthis pealeii
TTCAAGTCACTATCCATTTAGTAAATCTAAAAGATAAATAAATAAATAAATAAATAAATAAAAAAAATAAAAAATAAAAGATTTCCATGTATTTCTTTCCCTTTTCTAACATTTTTTAAAAAGCAAGATTTATCTGAAAATAGGTTGACGTTTATTATGATTTCATCATTTTTTCTACATCTGCAATTTTATTGCAACTTCTGCTCTGTTTGTCTTGTATATTTTGTTTATTTCCTGCATGCATTAGTAATTGGTTGAGTGGACAGGCAATGGGCTATGAGACAAGAATATAAATTTTTACTGTTTACAGGTGGCCTTGATGGCCAAACAGATATAGGTGTTCCTTTCCGAGATCACTAAATCTCATGGTTGAAGATGCTAGTTTAAGTCTTTTCCAAAGCTTATCATTTACAAATATTGATACTGGTGTTCCTAAATCTTCTGTCCATTATCATCGTGCAACACCATCTAATTAAAAATGAGACCATCCAAATCATCTAATCTAAAATGCGAAAATGTAAAATCCTGATTATCTGATATTATTTGTTATTATACATCACATTCTCCATGAATCATTTTTATTTAAGCCTCAATTATTATTAAATAAAATTGTTTTTCATTATTAATACGCACTAATAACATGCAATTGTATTTATATATACAACAAAAAGCGGTTTACTGTGTGAACGGGAAGGCTAATTTGCATATTGATATTTAAAATTTGATTTTAATAAATATGTGCTTGGTATTGTTGCTTTCTAATTATTTGATTTTATCTTAATGAATATGAGCAAAAATCTCGGAGATAAATCTTAAAAGAAATCAATTAACAAAAAGAAATAACTGTAATTTTATTCTTTACTTCCTAATCTAACTAAATAGTTAAATTAGAAAAGTTTAGCAAGGAAAGACGGGGGTGATGGAAGAGGAAGCTTCAGCTGTTATATTTTTCGATTATACCCCTCTCTGTTTCAAATCATTTTATCTGCATTCTTATTTAGTTTATTTAGACTTTCTAATTTAATATGATATTTTATGACATTAATACTTGCACTCGGAGGGTGCATATATTTGCTAGTATATATAATGGAGATTGTGGGTTTGTCTATCTGTAACCGAAACTATATTACTATACAAGTCACAATTCCTTTAGTGATTGAAATCATATTCTCCATAACTTTATTTTTTATTTAAACCTCAATTATTAATAAAAATTGTTTTACATTACTTACACTGTTGACCATATCTACATACTAATAACATGCAATTTTATTTATATATACAACAAAATAGCGGTTTACAGTATGAATGGGAAGGCTAATTTGCATATTGATCTTAAAAAATTGATTTTAATAAATATATGCTTAGTATTATTGATTTCTAATTCTTTGGTTTTATCTTATTGAATATGAGCAAAAATCTCGGGGATAAATCTTAAAAGAATTCTTAAGAAGAAATAACTGTAATATTATTCTTTACTTCCTATTTTAACTAAACAGTTTAAATTAGGAAAATTTACCAATGAAAGACGGGAGTAAGGGAAAATGATGGAAGTGTTAGTTTCAAAGTTGTTCTATTTTTCAATCATACCCCCTCTGTTCAAAATATTTTTATCTACATTCTTATTCAGTTTCATTAGCCTTTCTAATTTAATATCATATTTTATTATAAAATTTAACTAAGATACTTGCACCCGGAGGGTGCATATATTTGCTAGTATATATATATATATATATATATATATATATATAAGGAAAAATGAGTAAAGAAAAGAAATGTAGATGGATAAAATGAATTTAATCGATATCACATTAATCGATATCACTTACACATGTGTTTCGGTCAGTTTTATGTGTGTGAAAATATTTCACACACTTAGAAGATTCGACCTTCATCAGAGTGAACATTTATTTTGAATGAAAAAATTCGTTGGGAAAAAAAAACAACAGAGATTTCTGGAAATATTCGGAAATCGAATTTAAAAAAAATTGGAACGCTGAAAATAGAATGTTGAGATAGACCGTTATGATTTGGATATTTCGTTTTTCTAGGGGTTATGGTAGAAAATAGTTTTTTCACACATAAACTGACCGAAACACATGTGTAAGTGATATCGATTAATGTGATATCGATTAAATTCATTTTATCCATCTACATTTCTTTTCTTTACTCATTTTTCCTCATATTGTCGGATTCAATTCATTTTCCATTTTCACACATACACAGACACACACACACACACACACACACAACATATATATATATATATATATATATATATATATGTGTGTGTGTGTGTGTGTGTGTGTGTGTATCTCCATAAACATAAACACTTATATGTATATGCATATATGTACAACATCTATCCATCAATACACACACACATGTTAACGTTCGATTCATTGTTCATTCTATCTTGGTAAATACAGCTTTAATCCGCTACTTTTTATGACACACACACACACACACACACACACACACACACACACACACACATATATATATATATATATATGTATATATATATATTATGACACATATACTTATATATACATATATATGTATGAAAGTAAGTAAACAAACAATGTGTTTATTTTTAATAGGTCGAAATGTACATACAGGGATTGACATTTTCTCGATTTGTTTAGCCTTACATTTGAACATATATGCCCGCTTAAATTCATTAATTATTAACTAATTAATTTTCAAAATTAGGTATGACTTCGATTAAGTACATATCCTCCATATATATATATATATATATATATATATATATATATATATATATATATATATATATATATATATATATATATATATATATATATATATATATATATATATATATATATATATATATATATATAAAGTAAAGTAAAGTCGTCGGGCGGCCTAAAGTCGGTATCAGCCAGTCAGCGAGGGAGTCTATCCCCTTTTCAATAGCGCTAGACCAAGGAGATTGTTTTTAACATCTGAGGTGGAGCGCCACACCTTCCATCAGCTCCTTACTTTACCGCACAGATCCCTGTGCTACTCATACGCTGAGTTGGCGGGGACCGGTATCGAACTAGGAACCTTGTGATATAAATATATATATATATAATACTATAGTATATATATATATATATATATATATATATATATATATAATGCTATATATATAATATATATAATATATAATATATAATATAGTATATATATATATATATATATATATATATATATATATATCCATACATATATAGTATATATAGTACTATATAGTATATATAGTACTATAGTGTGTATATATATATATATATTATGTTTAATCAATGCCTGGCGAAGATATCAGAAGATCTGAAACACGTGTCGCAAATGTAAGATAAAAATGATCTAAAAAAAAACAACATAATGCATAATTTTCATAAAATATATATTTCTATAAATATAAGATGTGTCAAAAAAGTTTTTTCTATTATTGTTATTTTATTTTATTTTGTATCTAAAATAATAATAGATAGAATACATGGATTAACTCCTGGCCGAAACACGTGTCAGTAAAATAAAATGAAATATTTTATCCATTCAACATTTTCTTTCCTTTATTTTACATTTCAACATATAAAGGTAAAAGTAAAGTCGTCGGGGCAGCCTAAAGTCGGCATCAGCCAATCAGCGAGGGAGTCTATCCCCTTTTCACTAGCACTAGACCAAGGAGATTATTTTAGCATCTGAGGTGGAGCGCTACACCTACCATCAGCTCCTCACTTTACCGCACATATCCCTGTGCAGCGGTTTAGCTCAGTCGCTAGAGCTTTCGGCAAGGAATCACAAGGTTACTGGTTCGAGACCGGCTCTCGCCAACGCAGCGTATGAGCAGCACAGGGATCTGTACCGTAAAGTGGGGAGCTGATAGTAGATATTGCGCTCCACCTGAGACGCTAAAATAATCTGCTTGTTCTATCGCTAGTGAAAAGGGGATAGACTCCCTCGCTGTCTGGCAGATACCGACTTTAGGCCACTCCGACCACTTTACTTACTTTCACTTTATATATATATATATATATATATATATATATAAGTAAAGAAATAACAAAAGACTTAGAGATTTAGCATTATAGTCTATTTCAGGGAGCTTAGACTATAATGCTAAATCTCTAAGTCTTTTGTTATTTCTTTACTTATATATTTGCTCTGTGACTCTAACATTAAGAGCACACATTGAGCTCTCAAACTGCGACAGGTTTTTTTAAAAATAGAACTCTTGTGTCGTAAGGAAAATCTATTCTCTGGACTCTTGGATATATATATATATATATATATATATATATATATATATATATATATATATATATCTGATGAGTCGGGAAAATTTGACACTTTTGTCTAAGCTCCCCGAAATAGTCTATAAAGCAAAATCTCTAAGTCTTTTGTTATTTCTTTAATTATATATATATATATATATATATATATATTGCCAGCATCTTTCTTTCTTTCTTTCATTTCTCATCTCTTCCTTTACTACTCATAATTTTTTACTATCTGACAAATAAACCATCGCCCTACCCTTCACCGGAAATGGGAGAGGGGCTGGACACATGGCTTGATGCACTAAGAACTGGCCTGAACCCGAAAGCCTTAAGTAAACTTTGTTTCGCTCCTTTCATATTCACATCATTCGTTTCCTTTAACGTGATTGATATGTTTAGGGGTCAGTTGACAAATGCTGTGGGTAGGGGTGGGGGTGAGAGATGTGTAATGACGAGGGAAGGATGAAGAGAGCCCAGACATCCCGTTATATACATGTAATAGATGCTGAGCTTCGCGTACAATGCAGTTGCTCTGACTCGGTGTGGTAGTACCTGTTAGGATCCCATCTATGGGTTAAATAGAAATATATATATATATATACCAATTCCCCCCACACGAGTAGGATGTGACACAAAGTCAATTTCTTAAGCGGAATTTAAAAGGTTTAAATTCAGAGTTTTCCTTCGAGACTAGTTAACTAGCTATGGTTGAAGAGCTCAGACAACCCTGCTATTTACCCATAGCTGGAGGGAGAATTGGATTCATACTTTTCCCATGGCTATTAGCATCACGTGAAATGCAAACAGCTTCGTCCAGGAATTGAACTCAGAAGAGTCCTGGAGACCTGAGGAGACTTGCTGTCACTCAGACTCCAGTGAAAGACCATCAGCTAATGCTGATGTGAAAACTCAAAAGGAGAAAATAATCATAATAATAATAATAATAATAATAAGAAGAAGAAGAAGAAGAAGAAGAGGGAGAAAGTTTAATAATAATAATAATAATAATAAGAAGAAGAAGAAGAAGAAGAAAGTTTAATAATAATAATAATAATATAATAATAATAATAATAATAATAATAATTAATATTATATTATTATTATTATTTCTTCTTTTTGAGTTTTCACATCAGCATTAGCTGATGGTCTTTCACTGGAGTCTGGGTGACAGCAAGTCTCCTCAGGTCTCCAGGACTCTTCTGTGTATTTTGGAAGATTGCAGGAGTGCAGTGTTCTGAATGGTATCAACCCTTCCTCTGATATCCAAACTTTCCAAACCCTTTTCTAATCCTTTTGGGACCGTTCCAAGTGCACTAACTACAATTGGTGTCACTTTGACTTTCATATTCCATAACTTTTTCAGTTCTCTGGCAAGGTCCAGATTATTATTATTATTATTATTATTATTATTATTATTATTATTATTATTATTATTATTCCTTTTGATCTGCTGGAACCGCAAAATCAACCAGTTGACACGTTTTCCTTTTTTTTTTGTTAATCAACACTAGGTCTGGTCTCCTAGATGGGATAGGTTGATCCGTCTTCATCTCAAAGTCTCAGAGAATTTATTATTATCATTATTATCAACATTATTATTATTATTATTATTATTATTGTTATTATTATTATTATTATTATTATTATTATTATTATTATTATTATTATTATTAAATACTATTAACAAATCTATAAATAATAATGTTTGAAATTAAAATGAATCAAAATTTGGCATTAAATACCCCCAAGGAGTTGATATGCCGTTAAACAAATAAACCAAGCCAAATCTATAAATAATTATGTTTAATATGAAATGTTAATAAATAAATCAAAATTTGGCATTAAATACCCCAAGGAGTTGATATGCCGTTAAACAAATAAACCAAGCCAAATCTATAAATAATTATGTTTAATATGAAATGTTAATAAATAAATCAAATTTTGGCATTAAATACCCACAAGGAGTTGATATGCCGTTAAACAAATAAACCAAGCCAAATCTATAAATAATTATGTTTAATATGAAATGTTAATAAATAAATCAAAATTTGGCATTAAATACCCCCAAGGAGTTGATATGCCGTTAAACAAATAAACCAAGCCAAATCTATAAATAATTATGTTTAATATGAAATGTTAATAAATAAATCAAAATTTGGCATTAAATACCCCCAAGGAGTTGATATGCCGTTAAACAAATAAACCAAGCCAAATCTATAAATAATTATGTTTAATATGAAATGTTAATAAATAAATCAAAATTTGGCATTAAATACCCCCAAGGAGTTGATATACCGTTAAACAAATAAACCAAGCCAAATCTATAAATAATTATGTTTAATATGAAATGTTAATAAATAAATCAAAATTTGGCATTAAATACCCCAAGGAGTTGATATGCCGTTAAACAAATAAACCAAGCCAAATCTATAAATAATTATGTTTAATATGAAATGTTAATAAATAAATCAAATTTTGGCATTAAATACCCACAAGGAGTTGATATGCCGTTAAACAAATAAACCAAGCCAAATCTATAAATAATTATGTTTAATATGAAATGTTAATAAATAAATCAAATTTTGGCATTAAATACCCCCCAAGGAGTTGATATACCATTAAACAAATAAACTCAAACTTTTCCCACCCTCGGGGTCAAGTGACAACTATCCAGATATAAACCCGGATATATGATGGTAACCTACTTCCCGCCGAGATAATAGAGAAGGATTACAAGCCATCTAGAAAAGGGGATAAAAAGGGTCCTGTATCAACTCAAGCGTGTCTAACAGAAAAAGGTATATATATATATATATATATATATATATATATATATATATACCCCTTTTTCTGTTAGAGATGCTTGACTTAATGCAGGATCCTGACAATATATATATATATATATATATATAATATATATATATATTCATAAAAAAGTTGCTACCACGTTTTCTTTGTAGTAGTATTAGTAGTTAATTCAAAACGACTTAATGTATTTCGTAAAATAACACGGTTTCGGTGTTCAAGGTACACCCTCTTCAAGACAACTAAAAAATTATAGATAGCTAATTTCATATATACACTTGACTGGTTTAGAATTATTTTTATTTCCCTCTCTGCCTTTTAATTATATATATAATATATATATATATATATATATATATATATATATATATATATATATAATCCAAAAGTCCAGAGAAGAAATCTTCCTTACGACACAAGAGTTTTATTTAAAAAAACCTGTCGCAGTTTGAGAGCTCAATGTGTGCTCTTAATGTTAGAGTCACAGAGCAAATTTATAAGTAAAGAAAAAACAAAAGACTTAGAGATTGAGCATTATAGTCTATTTCAGGGAGCTTAGACAAAGTGTCTAACGCTCCCTACTCATCAGATGCGAATGATGATTTCTTTATTACTTTAAAGGCATTTGAAAAAAAAAAAATTATATTAATAGTCCTGTGATATGAATTCAAAACAAAAACTTTGATGTTGCAAAAAAGTTATGTGTTAGTTTCAAATATGAGCACTTCCGCCACACTTATCTCGGTCACCGAATCATGTATCTCTTATTGTAACAGTTTTTGAAAAAAGAAGACATATTCCAAGTTCGGCACTAGACGAATTCTCTTATTCAAACAGGAATACAAGAGTATTAATCCGTTGACGGTAGGCCTGCAACGGATGTTTAGAAAATAATTCTTATTTTTGTAATTAATTTTGTAATTTTTTTATTTTTCTATTTTTTATTTTTCTTATATATAAAGTAAAAAAATTAAGAATGATTGTAAGGTTTTTATTTTTTGGATAATGTGAAATTTAAATCTAATGTGAAATTTGAATTTAATTTATTTTATTTTACTTTATTTATTTTATATTTTATATTTATTTAATTTATTTTATTCTATTTTATTTATTTAATATTTTTCTTTCTAAGCTCCCTGAAATAGACTATAATGCTAAATCTCTAATCTTTTGTTATTTTTTTATATATATACTAGCAAATATATGCACCCTCCGGGTGCAAGTATTAATGTCATAAAATATCATATTAAATTAGAAAGTCTAAATAAACTAAATAAGAATGCAGATAAAATGATTTGAAACAGAGAGGGGTATAATCGAAAAATATAATAGCTGTAGCTTTCTCTTCCATCATCCCCGTCTTTCCTTGCTAAACTTTTCTAATTTAACTATTTAGTTAGATTAGGAAGTAAAGAATAAAATTACAGTTATTTCTTTTTGTTAATTGATTTCTTTTAAGATTTATCTCCGAGATTTTTGCTCATATTCATTAAGATAAAATCAAATAATTAGAAATCAACAATACCAAGCACATATTTATTAAAATCAAATTTTAAATATCAATATGCAAATTAGCCTTCCCGTTCACACAGTAAACCGCTTTTTGTTGTATATATAAATACAATTGCATGTTATTAGTGCGTAGATATGGCCAGCAGTATTAATAATAAAAAACAATTTTATTTAATAATAATTGAGGCTTAAATAAAAATTATTCATGGAGAATGTGATGTATAATAACTAAATGGATAGTGACTTGAATAGTGATATAGTTTCGGTTACAGACAAACAAACACATAATCTCCATTATAATAAGATATATATATATATATATATTTCTTCTCTCTATCAACACCCGACATTTTCTTTCTTCTTTCTCTATTTTCTAATTACGCCAAATTAAAGGCGAACCAATTACAAAAGTATTCTTATTTTTTTTATTTTTTAGCCTTGCTACTTCCGACAAAGGTCTGGGCAAGTGAGGCTTATGAGAAAAAAATATGTAAATAAAAAAAATGAGGATCGTCGGTCGTGGTACAGAGTTATTAAAAAGACATTAGAGTGTTTATTTAAAAATCATACGCCCCCTAACGCAGAGATTGATACAAATGCACCGAACGTACCCGCGTACGAGTCGAGTTTTTACTTTTTTAAAAGAAAAAACGATCGTACAGATAAAATGTAACGGCTAAGTAAGTTTCTACCCAACCCATTCCCAACGGCTAGAATCTGACACAAGGTCACTTATTTGGGGTATTCAGCAAGAAACGGACTCGCTATACAATAGTGAGCACCAAACGTACTCATGTACGAGTCGAGTTTTTACTTATTTTGAAGAAAAAAAATCGTTTGTATAAAATGTAACGGTCAAGTTGTGCGATGTAAGTATTTAACGAAACCATTCACAACAGCTAGAATCTGACACAAGGCCACAATTATGGAGCATTCATTAAGGAACGAACTCGCTATACAATAGTAAGCACCGAACGTACTCCTGTACGAGTCGAATAAAAAAAACAAAACAAAAACACGATAGTAAAATATAACGACCACCGTAAGTTGTATGTATTTACTCAACCCATTCACAACGGCTAGAACCTGACACAAGGTCACAATTATGGAGCATTTAGCGAGGAACGAAATTGCTATACAATAGTAAGCACCAAACGGACAGGGGGTACGAGTGGTGTTTTTACTTTTTAAAGAAAAAATGATTGTACAGATAAGATATAACGGCTAAGTTGTACGAAGAAGTTATTTACCCAACCCATTCACAACGGCTAGAATCTGGCACAAGGTCGCAATTATGGAGCATTCGACCAATAGTAAAGACCGAACGTACCCCTGTACGACTCGAGTTTTTCCTTTTTTTAAAGAAAAAATGATTGTACAGATAAGATGTAACGGCTAAGTTGTACGAAGAAGTTATCTACCCAACCCATTCACAACGAGTAGGATCAGACACAAGGCCACAATTATGGAGCATTTAGCAAGGAACGAACTTGCTATACAATAGAAAGCACCGAACGTACCCCTGAAAAAGTGGATTAAAAAAAACAAAACAAAAAACAATGGTCCAGATAAAATATAACGATCACCATAAATTGTATGAAGTACGTATTTACCCAACCCATTCATAACGGGTAGGACCTGGCATAAGGCCACAATTATGGAGCATTCAACCAATAGTAAGCATCGAACGTCCCCCTGTACGAGTCGAGTTTTTACTTTAAAAAAAAAATGATTGCACAGTTAAGATGTAAGGGCTAAGTTGTACGAAGGAGTTATTTACCCAACCCATTCACATCAGCTAGAATCTGGCACAAGGTCGCAATTATGGAGCATTCATACAATAGTAAGGACCGAACGTACCCCATGTACGAGTCGAGTTTTTACTTTTTTAAAGAAAAAATGATTGTACAGACAAGATGTAACGGCTAAGTTGTGCGAAGAAATTATTTACCAAACTCATTCACAACGGCTAGAATCTGGCACAAGGTCACATATATGGGGCATTCAGGGAGTAACGAACTTGCTATACAATAGAAAGCACCGAACGTACCCCTGAAAAAGTGGATTAAAAAACAAAACAAAAAACGATGGTCCAGATAAAATATAACGATCACCATAAATTGTATGAAGTACGTATTTACCCAACCCATTCATAACGGGTAGGACCTGGCACAAGGCCACAATTATGGAGCATTCAACCAATAGTAAGCATCGAACGTCCCCCTGTACGAGTCGAGTTTTTACTTAAAAAAAAAAATGATTGTACAGTTAAGATGTAAAGGCTAAGTTGTACGAAGGAGTTATTTACCCAACCCATTCACATCGGCTAGAATCTGGCACAAGGTCGCAATTATGGAGCATTCATACAATAGTAAGGACCGAACGTACCCCATGTACGAGTCGAGTTTTTACTTATTTTAAAGAAAAAAAATCGTATAGATAAAATGTAACGGCCAAGTTGTACGAAGTAAGTATTTAACCTAACCATTCACAACGTGTAGGATCTGACACAAGGCCACAATTATGGATCATTTAGCGAGGAACGAACTTGCTATACAATAGTAAGCACCGAACGTCCCCGTGTACGAGTCGAGTTAAAAAACAAAACAACACGATAGTACAGATAAAATATAACGGGCACCATTCGGTACGTGTAGGCTCGAGGGTCAGATGATAGTTTTTATCGAACGCGTTCGCCACTGCTAGGATATGACACGAGGTCGAAAATATTGGGCATCCAACGAGGATCGAACTTTGAGAAAAACTTGCATGTCGTGGGCTGCTTAAGGTTCCATCCTTAAGCATCACGGCTGTCCATAACTGAAAGGAAAACACCTGGATCCGCCTGGAAAACACCTGGAAGTAATGGTTATGAAGGGGTACTCCATATTCTATGGAGCTCCGGAATTGAAACCTCATCATCAAATAGAGTTTAACATCATATAAAGGACAATAAGACCTTCGGTCACTGTGACATTTTTTTTCCAAACGGAAAACAAGTCTTTCCAAAAACAGATATCAGTTGTCGATCTTCATTCGAAAACTCTAAAAGAAATATGGAGAGAGAGAGAGAGAGAGAGAGAGAGAGAGAGAGAGAGAGAGAGAGAGAGAGAGAGAGCAAGGAGATAAACAAGGAGGGAGAGAGATAGCAAGAAGAGAAATATGGAAATAACGATGCCTCATTGTTGAGGAGTGGATTGTAAGCTAGTTTCGCTGATTATTGCGACTGAAGAAAGATCGATTCTCACTGGGTGACACCCTACAGTAGTACTGTCCTGGATACGGCTTGGAAGGATTTTCATTTTATCTTATTAGTGAAATCATATTTCTTGGCACAAGGCCAGAATTATAGAGCACTCAGTGAGAGTCGAAATCACTAAGAATGGTCTTGGTAGTCTGTTTCACTCACCATTATTATCCATTGCATTATGATGTATGAAAGTGAAACATGGACCTTATAGTCCCACCAAGAGCGGCGGCTAAATAACTTCTACCTTCGCTGCCTTAGACGTGTACTGGGCATCACCTGGAGGGACAGGATCACTAACACAGCAGTCCTAGAGAGAGCTCAACTCCCCAGCCTGTACTCTCTACTGAGACAACGTCGTCTCCGATGGTTGGGTCATGTACGTCGGATGGATGATGGACGAATCCCAAAAGACATCCTCTATGGAGAGCTAACATCTGGTAAAAGACAGATTGGTCGCCCCCTACGGATGTCTGCAAAAATGATCTCAGGTGCTTTGGCATTGCCCCTTCCAGCTGGGAAAACTTGGCTCAAGACCGCCTTCAGTGGTGGCAGAATCTCCATAGAGGACTGTACATGTCAGAAGTCACCCTGATACAACATCATGAAGCTAAGAGGTCCATAAGAAAGCAACGGCAACAAAGCATCGGAACATCATCATCTACAGGGACAACCTTCAAATGCAAAATCTGGGGGCGAGAATGTTTCTCAAACATAGGACTTCATAGTCACAGGAGGCGCTGTAACTTCAGGAATAATACAAATGATACTAATTATCGAGCCTCATCTAAAGAATTCAGTGAAAAAGAGAGGGTCTGCTTTTCTAATATCCATACTGGAGTATGGCGGTTGAAATGCAGAAAAACAACAACAACCACACACACACACACAGATATATATATATATATATATATATATATATATATATATAAATCTAATGAGTCAGCCGAACCTACTAAAAGTTTCGCTTAATGCTCTTCAGGGCTAAGATCTGACTCTTTATTTATTTGCTCTACTTAGGTATTGAGCACTTTTTACTTATTAGCTTTAGTCTCCTGGCGGTTTTATATGAATACATATATCTTATATATATATATATATATATGCATATAAATTGTTTTTTTCTTTTGGCCAAAATATTATACCAATAGATTATTTTTTGTTGGTACGATTATCTTGGTCTTTTCTTTTTTTTCCAAATTTTTTTTTCTTCCCGGTTGATAATTTGGTAGTATATTTTTACAATCAAATTATTTGCTGGTTTTTTCTCACCGCAAGGATTTACCAATAAGTTTGGTATATTAAATTATATATATATATATATATATATATATATATATATAAGAGAGTTTCATAATTTGCTTGAAGCATTGTGTATGTATTGGTTAGGAGGTTGATTTAGAAGGCTATCACAATGCAGTTTGGAATAAATAAAAAATAATAATACGGTAACAATGGTGTTGTGTGTTGACCTGTATTTTTATTCTTTCTTGAATTTTCGAGGTAATACCTCTTTATCAAAAGAAATTAATAATTTGATAAAGAGGTATTACCTCGAAAATTCAAGAAATAATTTAAAAAATACAGGTCAACACACAACACCATTGTTACCGTATTATTATTTTTTTATTTATTTATTCCAAACTGCATTGTGATAGCCTTCTAAATCAACCTCCTAACACACCACACACACACACACACACACACACTATATATAATATATATATATATATATATATATATGAAGAAATATATGGATATTTCATCGGGCAAAAAAAAAAAAATCTGTCAGTATGTCTATCTATCTATCTAACTGAATGTTGTTTTTAAACCATTGAGAATGTCTTTTGCAAGATTATACGAAATATTTATCCTAGGAACAGTCTGACCAGCAAAAAATCGGCTTTTCTATATATATACATATATAATCAATATATATACAATTATATATATATATATGAAGAAAGATATGGATATTTCATCGGGCAAAAAAAAAAAAAATCTGTCAGTATGTCTATCTATCTATCTAACTGAATGTTGTTTTTAAATCATTGAGAATGTCTATTGCAAGATTATATGAAATATCTATCCTAGGAACAGTCTGACCAGCCAAAAATCGGCTTTTCTTTTATATATTTAATCCAATTTAGCTTAATCTCCTTCATATTATAATACACCCGGGCCTATCCAAATCATCCCTGACCCCTGACCCCGCACACCTTTGGCTCAGCCCTCTTCTCAGCGTTTCCTTCAATGTTCATCAATTACAATATTTTACACCTGTCAACACTCCTCATTGTTTGGCACGTTTGAAGAAGCCCCTTTCCTTTGTAAGGCTTCGTCGTTTCCTCAACGCCCCCGAAGAAAATCTGAACCCTTTTTAAGGTGGCTTTGCTAGGGTTAATGGAGAAGAGGGGATTTACTAGTAATACGACTGGAAGACACATTGAAGTGCTCGGTTTTGAATGAACACAGCCTCTTCTCGTAAATACGGTTGGATGAGGGTTAACTTCACTACCGAATGATTATCAGCTGGGATCAATCAAAAGGGAGGATTTTAATTTTTACAATTCTACAATTTACACCTGGGAACAGAACTAACACACACACACCACACACACACACACACACACACACACACACATATATATATTATATATATATATATATATATGTTGAAAAAAAATAAATAGAGGAAAATGGTTTCATTCAACATTTTCTTTCCTTTATTCATTCATTATTGGATTCACTTCCATTTTGCAACTTACACACACACACATGCACGCACACACATACACACACACACACACACACACATATATATATATATATGTATGTATATATATATATAATCAATATATATACAATTGTAAGGGGCCGTTTTAGCTCAGTCGGTAGAGAGTTCGGCTGGGAATCACAAGGTTCTTGGTTCGATATCGGCCTTCCGCCAACTCAGCGTATGAGTAGCACAGGGATCTGTGCGGTAAAGTGAGGAGCTGATAGTAGGTGTGACGCTCCACCTCAGATGCTGAAATAATCTCCTTAGTCTATACCGACATTAGGCCGCCACGCCAACTTTCCTTTATATATACAATTGTAAATCTGCTCTGATATTTTAGCATTGAGCACCTTTATATGCCAATACTTTTCTCATTCATTCTCTCTCTCTCTTTCTCTTTCTCTCTCTCTCTCTCTCTCTCTCTCTCTCTCTCTCTATATATATATATATAAATATAATATATAATATATTAGGTGTGTTAAAAAGTATCGAGATTTTTTTAACTTTTTACACAACTTGTATACTGAAAAATATTAACGTTCCATTAATTCTTTATTTCCATCTTGGTAAATACAGCTTCAATTTTGATACTATTTTGACACACCTTTAGAAACCACAAGGTTCCTAGTTCGATACCCGCCCTCGCCAACTCAGCGTATGAGTAGCACAGGGATCTGTGCGGTAAAGTAAGGAGCTGATGGTAGGTGTGGCACTCCACCTCAGACGCTAAAATAATCTCCTTGGTCTAGCGCTAGTGAAAAGGGGATAGACTCCCTCGCTGCCTGGCTGATACCGACATTAGGCCGCCCCGACGACTTTACTTTTACTTTATATATATATATATATATATATATGATGATTGTCACTTCTTCGCAGAAGGCCATTTCTACAAGTAGTTCGGTTGTGAGCACGCAGAGGACCCACTGGTCCAAATTTGTTTTTATGTTCCCTGTCACACCTAAACCCCTTTCTCGGCTTCCTCTACCATGCGACCGTACGTGACAGAAAAGTCGAATCTTTGACAGGCAGGCCCTGCCACACAGGTCGCATATATGACCAGTCTTAAATGTAGCAAATGTGTCCATGCCGTCCGTCATGTGTCGCTTACGTGGAGGCTGCTTTAGGATGGGGTACACGAGCTACATTACCTCAAATCCTCACAGCTACCACTGGCCTGCCTTTCCAAAAGAATGTGTACCCGGGCCCCACTTCTGTCAATTGGTCCCCATCGCTGGAGCGGACTTCTGCAAGGGTCACGGTATCTGCACCATATCGTGAGTTCTTTGCCACGATACCAGTTCATTGTTCGGGGTTTCCCCGATCCCTATATATATATATATATATATATATATAGTTGAATGAAGTGACAAAGAAAAGTTTTAGCTTTTATTCATTTATTTGGGACCGATATTAATACCAATGGTTTCCTGCTAAAAGCATTCATCAGGTAAACGAAATGTTTTTTTTAAAAAATGACAGAAATGGTGTAAATGGTCAAATGTGTGCGTTTTTTAACTGTATTCTCGTGTTGCATGTTTACGTGTTTACGTGATGTGAAATGTCCTTTTTGTTTGTACGTGTGCGTATTTTTGTTTGTGTGTATGTGTGTGATGTCAGGCGCGTGCGCGTGGAAATGCGTGAAGGCTGTGATGATATATATATATATATAATATATATATATATATATATATATATATATTCATTTTAGTGCACAATGCATTTAAGGTGTGATTGTTATCATTGGTTTCAAAGCAGCATATTAGCCACTTTTCGCCAAGGCAACTTGAACGTTGTCTTGAAAGTAAGCAGCTAACACGGTGCTTGGAAACCGATGGTAACAACCGCATCTTAATTTCATGAATTTCTTGTCTATGTACAATAGTTTGTTTCTTTCTTCCTTCTCTCGGTCTCATCTTTTCTCTCTTTCTTTTCTCTATTTTTTCTATCTTTCTTTTCTCTGTGCCTCATCTTTTCCTTCCTTCTTTCTTTCTATTCTTTTTTTTTCACTGTGTCTCATAATTTCTTCTTTCTTTTTTTCCACTGTGTCTGATCTATTCTTTCTTTCCTTCTTCATTTTTCATAATGTCTGATATTCTTTGTGTTTCTTTCTTTCTTTCTTTTGTCATATTTTCTTCTTTGACTCTTTCATATTTCGTTTCCCCTTCTCTCCAATTCCTCTTTCCTATTCCCTCTCTTCTTTCTCTCTTTTTTTCGAACAGGTTAGGTAAATACTTACTATGTATTCGTATTTTTTATTTTACCACTATTTTTTTCTTCTTTTTCTACTCTATTTCCAATCTTTTCTTCTTTCTTTCATCTCTTCTTTGTCTTTATTTCTTCGTTATTTCTAGAATGAATAAATAAATACAGCTATTACACCAACAATCGATCCCTTCATTTTCAATTTTCCAATACAAGGAAATGGACAGACAGACATGGATTTATCTTTACTAATCACAATTAGTGTTTATAACCATTCAATATATCGACACTATCATAACTTAATTATAAATGCTCTATCAATGATATTCAATATAAAATTCAATATAAATTTTTAATTCACACCAAAAAATATCAAATATTTCATTGTTTCAAAAAATGAAATATGTAGAAGGAATTTGTATGTGTATTAATGAGATGAGGCTTGATATTAATAATTTCATTTTAAGATTAATTAAGATGATAAATAAAAAAAACACCTAAAACAGAGCCCAAGGTTACAGTGGCATGAACGTTGTGTTTATACACAATAAATATAAAGACAACAGTCCGAAATATCATTTATTTAATTTGAAGGAAATTTTAATATCTGTCTGTGATCTAAATCTAGATATCTAACCCTCTGTAGATGGATACTTCACCTAGTTTTCATATCATTTTCAGGTTAGTACAATTACATCCCCCCTCTCTTATAAACAAACACACACACACACACACACACACACACACACACACACACACACATACGCGCGTGCGCAATCGACGCCAATTAAATCAATATCTTGATTAATCCAGTAGATTAATATTATTTTAAAGTCGGTATCAGCCAGTCAGCGAGGGAGTCTATCCCCTTCTCAATAGCGCTAGAGAAAGGAAATTGTTTTAGCATCTGAGGTGGAGCGCCACACCTACCATCAGCTCCTTACTTTACCGCACAGATCCCTGTGCTACTCATACGCTGAGTTGGCGGGGACCGGTATCGAACTAGGAACCTTGTGGTTTCTAGCCGAACGCTACCTATATATATATGTGAGTAAAATAAGGAAATGAATCCAGCGCTATGTGGAGAAATGTAGACAAACACGATATGTCATAATGGATGAATATTTATTTTTGGTGATAATGTCGCTGCTATAAAGTTTCGGTCTTCCTGGCCTTCTTCAGGACATTATATAGGTTCCTGTATTGGAGAATTCAGTTCTCTTGCTGACGAGTATCTTCATCACCAGTGGGAGGAGGGTAGTGGTCAGCTTCTGATGATGTGGGACGAATGTTCGTGATGGAAGTATGGGGCAGTGATGACAGTAAGTGTTAGGTCAAGTAGGTTGAATGTTTGGGATGGAGGTATGGGTCTGTTATGGCGGTGGTGACAGTAGACGTTGGATCAAATAGGAGTCGTAAGAGGAATGAATTTATGTACCTGTTGCATATATATATATATATATATATATATATATATTATATATATATTATATATATATATGCACATATATATATATATATATATATATATGCACATATATATATATAATGCATATATATATATATATATATATATATATATATATATATATATATGCACTGTCATATATATATAATATATATATATATATATATGCATATATATATATATGCACTGTCATATATATATATATATATATATATATATAAGAAAAGTATATATATGCATACATACACTCACAAACACACACCACACACACACACACACACACACACACACTTATAAATATATATATATATATATATATATATATATTATAAAAAAAGGTTTGCAAAAAGGATTAAAAAAAAAATTATATATATATATATATAAGTAAAGTAAAGTCGTCGGGGCGACCTAATGTCGGTATCAGCCATGCAGCGAGGGAGTCTATCCCCGTTTCACTAGCGCTAGACCAAAGAGATTATTTTAGCGTCTGAGGTGGACCGGCACACCTACCATCACCTCCTTACTTTACCGCACAGATCCCTGTGCTACTCATAGGCTGAGTTGGCGAGGACGGGTATCGAACTAGGAACCTTGTGGTTTCTAGCCGAACGCTCTACCGACTGAGCTAACCGGCCCCTAGGTTTGCAAAAAGGATTATGTTTTTTTTTAAATTTTTATTAACTTCCATATGAATGCGACACGTGTTTCTGATCTGTTGTCTTCTTCAGACATTGAATTATCATTTTTGGCAGAATATTCTGCCAAAATAATAATTCAATGCCTGAAGTTAATAAAAAAAAAAACCCAAAAAAACCATAGAAATATATATATATATATATATATATATATATATATATATATATATATATATATATTTCTATCTATCTATAAACTATATTATTATGGAAAAGATGACTTACTGGTGAATGGTTGATGTGAAGTTCATAAAGGTAAGGCAGTGATATAACAAATAAAAAAGTGCTCAATACGTTAGTAGAGCAAATTTATTTTAATATAGGTCCAAGTGATTAGCTACTCGAGTTTCATCATGTTGAGAACATATTACCTTTATATACACTAGCAAATATATGCACCCTCCGGGTGCAAGTATTTAAGTTTTAATGTAATAAAATATCGTATTAAATTAGAAAGGCTAATGAAACTAAATAAGAATGCAGATAAAACGAGGAAGTATAATCGAAAAATAGAACAGCTGAAACTTACTCTTCCATCTCTCTCGTCTTTCATTGTTATTTTTTCTAATTTAAGTATTTAGTTAAAAGAGGAAGTAAATAATAAAATGACAGTTAAATCTTGTTAATTTCATTTAAGATTCATTGAAGAGATTTTTGCTTATATTCATTAAAATAAAACCAAACAGTTAGAAATCAATAATACTAAGCACATATTTATTAAATTCGATTTTTTTTAATATTAATATGCAAATTAGCCTTCCCGTTCACACTGTAATTTTTGTATATAAATACAAATGCATGTTATTAGTATATAGATATGGACAACACTAATAAAAAAGTAAAGCAATTTTATTAATATTAATTGAGGTTTAAATAAAAATAAAAATCATGGAGAATGTGATGTAAATAACTAAAGGAATTGTGACTTGTATAGTAATATAGTTTCGGTTACAGACAGACAAACCCACAATCTCCATTATAATAAGATATGTACATACTC
>JALAJA010000065.1:305756-308256 GCA_023376005.1 Doryteuthis pealeii
TCCAGAGTGAAGACGGGAGGTTTTGCCATAATTTGAGTTTAAAAAAAATCGAATTTCAATAATATATGTGATTAGTATTAATTAGATTTTCTAACCTGTTTTGGTTTTATTTTAATGATTATAAGCCAAAAACTCTTTCAATGAATCTTAATGAAAATCCTTAAGCCAGCATGAAAGTAACTGTCTTATTATTCTTATACTTCTCTTATAACTAATACTTAATTAGAAAAAATAACAAATGAAGACGAGAGTGATGGAAGAGTCAAGTTTCGAGTTGTTCCATTTTTTATTAATCATAATCCCGTTTTCATATTTGTCGATTATACTCTCTGTTCAATCTTTTTATCTGATTCTTGATAGGTTTCATCTTGTCTAATTAATACAAATATTTTATTACATTAAACTTAATACTTGCAGACAGCGCGGAGGGTGCTATATTTGCTAGTATATATATATAAAATATATATATTATGAATATAATCATTCCGTTTTAAGGTGTATTATTTTTATTGCTATCGTATTTGTTATTTTTTCTCTTTCATTACCCATCTTTTCTTTCTTTTTCTTTCTTTCTTTCTGTCCTCTCTGTCTCTGTTGTCTGTCATCTGTCTGTTTTCTTCTTCTCTCTCGTTTTTTTCTCTTTACCGATTCATCTCTCTCTCTCTCTCCTCTCTTCTCACGTCGTCTCTCTCTCAATCTCTCTCTCTCTCTCTCTAGAGATATATATAGAGAGGGGATGAGCGAAATGTGACAGAGAGAGAGAGAGGAGAGAGTGAGAGAGAGAGAGGGGTGAAAGGGTAGAGAGAAAGAGAGAACGAAAGAGAGGGAAGACTGAAAGAAAGAAAGAAAAGAAAGTAAACGGAATGCAATTCGTTCTCCTACGTTTGTTTACTGCCATACTTCTTTTTTTTCTTTCATCTTTACATTCATTCATATATATATATATATATATATTATGTTTACAGATTTGAGTTCTCTGGTGATTGTAAAAACATGCCGCCATAAAAATATGTAGCAATTAATTGTTCACCCTAGAATGATGGCCCGCCGATAGCCACAAGGGTAAAGAATTTGGCAGACGAAAATTCTGTCGGGTTTCGATCCCGGCTAGAGGTAGCTGTTAAAAAGTCGAGCCGCACTGATGAGAAGTAAACTTCGAAACACGTGTCTGTGGATGACTGATATATATATATATATATATATATATATATATATATATATATATAAAGTAAGTAAAGACGTCGGGGCGGCCTGAAATCGGTATCAGCCAGTCAGCGAGGGAGTCTATCCCCTTTTCAATAGCGCTAGACCAAGGAGATTGTTTTTAGCGTCTGAGGTGGAGCGCCACACCTACCATCAGCTCCTTACTTTACCGCACAGATCCCTGTGCTACTCATACGCTGAGTTGGATATATATATATATATATATATATATATATATATATAATAGGGGTAGTGTTTGCTGTTAATGACTTGATTCAGATAGATAGAAACAGACTAAGATAGATTTGGTGAGTTTTTCTCAGCAAATTTACAGACTTCCAGGTTTAAAAATAATATTTACAATATTTTTAAACCAAAATAAGTTTTTTATACAAATGTTAAAAGACATTCCGGCCCAGAGCATTAGCGTTATTTGAAACTCGTGTCAAACGGTTAAATTTACATCCTTTTTCATTATATATATCAAAACCATGGGTAGCAGCATGGTGGTTGTGAGACGCGTCGGAAGAACCTAAATAGACCAACGGCTTATATCATGCTGACTTCAATTATGCACATATTTCTCCCCCCAAATATATATATATATCTTATTATAATGGAGATTGTGGGTTTGTCTGTCTGTAACCAAAACTATATTTCTATTCAAGTCACAATTCCCTTTGTTATTTACATCACATTCCCCATGATTTGATTTTATTTAAACCTCACTTATTAATAAAATTGTTTTACATCATTAAGACTGTTGACCATATCTACATACAAATAACATGCAATTGTATTTAAATATACAACAAAAGAGCGGATTACAGTATGAATGGGAAGGCTAACCTGCATATTGATTTTAAAAATTTGATTTTAATAAATATATGCTTAGTATTATTGATTTCTAATTGTTTGGTTTTATCTTATTGAATATGAGCAAAAGTCTCTTCAATAAATCTTAAAAGAAATCCATTAACAAGAAAAAATAACTATAATATTATTCTTTACTTCCTATTTTAACTAAATAGTTAAATTAGGAAAATTTAGCAATGAAAGACGGGAGTAATGGAAAATGATGGAAGAGTTAATTTCAAAGTTGTTCTATTTTTCAATCATACTCCCTCTGTTCAAAATCTTTTTATCTACATTCTTATTCAGTTTCATTAGCCTTTCTAATCTAATATCATATTTTATTATAAAATTTAACTAAAATACTTGCATCCGGGGGGTGCATATATTTGCTAGTATATATATATATATATATATATATATATATATATATATAATCATCATC
>JALAJA010000065.1:313256-318256 GCA_023376005.1 Doryteuthis pealeii
AATAGTCCGAATAATACAAATAATACTAATTATCAAGCCTCATCTCAAAAATTCAGAGAAATAGTGTAGATAACAATAAAGATGAGGACAATAGTCCGAATAATACAAATAATACTAATTATCAAGCCTCATCTCAAAAATTCAGAGAAATAGTGTAGATAACAATAAAGATGAGGACAACAGTCCGAATAATACAAATAATACTAATTATCAAGCTCATCTCAAAAATTCAGAGAAAAGTGTAGATAACAATAAGATGAGGAAAATAGTCCGAATAATACAAATAACTAATTATCAAGTCTCATCTCAAAAATTCAGAGAAATAGTGTAGATAACAATAAAGATGAGGACAATAGTCCGAAAAATACAAATAATACTAATTCTTTCTTTCATTCTTTCTTTAACTATTCTTCAGTTTATTCTAATACTTTGTAGGCTTCTCTCTTTCTTTCTTTCTTTCTTTCTTTATTTATTTATTTTCTGTGTCAGAGAGATCTGTCTACCTGCCTAGAAAAACAGCATTCGAAGCTCTTGCCTTTTCGAGTTCGATCTATCTCAACCTGAAAGACAAACGTTTTCTCTCTCTCCTTCTTGACGATCACGACTGTACACTTACAACCCTCTAACACCTCCACCTTAACACCCCAGAATTGTGAACAAACAAGATCTCAACGCCTCACCCCACCCCGGGTATCGGTTGTAACTGGGGTAATTGTGTCGAGAACCTTGCACGTGTTATCGTCACTATTCTTGCAAACCGTCGCACGCAGATGCGATTTAAATTAGATTTAGACCAAAAATTGTAGACAAGAGTGGAAGTTACGACAATTTTAGAGGTGACGTGTGAAATGCTACCTGTGAATCTCTGACTATTCGATGTATGCCATCAAGGCGAGAAGGAGAGTAAGAGAAAGAGTCAGTGATGAGTTGGCAGTCTGGGCTGAGTCTTTGAAGAGAACAGACGCAAGATTAGTTTTTAATAATTTTAAAAATTACTTGAGAATCTTTAGGGATATCAAGTCTTGCGCTGGTGTTAGTTTTTAATAACAAACACAAGACATTCTTGTTTTTTTTCTGAGCATATTTATTTTGTAAAAATGCCTTGGAGAACAGACGCAAAATTAGTGTCTGTTCTCCAAGGCCTTTTTACTTGGAATAAAATAAATGAGCTCAGAAAAAAACAAGAATGTCTTGTGTTTGTTATTAAAAACTAACACCAGCGCAAGACATGATATCCCAAAAGATTATCAAGTAATTTTCAAACTCAAAGAATTGCGAGAATGCCATTCAACTAAAAAACAGGCACAGAAAAATCCAGCTACTCCGATCCAACAGAACCCAACAGATTTACCTTAAGATAGCCACTGTTAATTGTACATTTAAAATACTGCAATGTGTCTTATAAATCACTAAGAGTTTAACTAAAGTTTGCATAATAAAAGGTGTGGTTGATTTGCATACGGGTTTTAACAAAACCGGGTTTGATAAATGATTACTCAATGTTATTAATCTCTAATATTATTGTTTTATTCCACAACGTATTTAACGTATTTAATTTTTATGTAAAAAACCCGGGTCTTTGTTTGATAGTATCATAGTTCGAAATAATGCTAGATTATACATCGTTTTCTATTTTTTTGTAAATTACTTAACATTTTTGAATCTTTGAAATTAAAATGGCGATTTTATTCCAAAATATGTTTTGTTAATGCGTTCTTTATATCAAGGAATAGCTATTTTGTAATGTGTTCTTTATATATGTATAGATTACATTTGGGCATACATACACACAACTGCCCTTTATATATGTATGGGTTTACATTTGGACACACATACACACAACTGCCTTTTATATATTTATAGATTACATTTGGACATACATATACACAACTGCCCTTTATATATGTATAGATTACATTTCATTTCGACATACATACACACAACTGCCCTTTATATACGTATAGATTACATTTGGACATACATACACACAACTGTTCTTTATATATGTATAGATTACATTTGGATATACATACACACAACTGCCCTGTATATATGTATAGATTACATTTGGACATACATACACACAACTGCCCTTTATATATGTATTTTACATTTGGACATACATACACACACTGCCCTGCCCTTTATATATGTATATACATTTGGACATACATACACACAACTTCCCTTTATATATGTATAGATTACATTTGGACATACATACACACACCTGCCCTTTACATATGTATAGATTACATTTGGACATACATACACACACCTGCCCTTTATATATGTATGGGTTACATTTGGACATACATACACACAACTGCCCTTTATATATGTATAAATTACATTCGGACATACATACATACAACTGCCCTTTAAATATGTATAGATTACATACATACACACAACTTCCCTTTATATATGTATAGATTACATTTGGACATACATATACACAACTGCCCTTTATATGTGTATAGATTACATTTGGACATACATACACACAACTGCCCTTTATATATGTATATATTACAATTGGGCATACATACACACAACTGCCCTTTATATATGTATACATTACATTTAGACATCCATACACACAACTGCCCTTTATATATGTATAGATTACATTTAGACATACATACACACAACTTCCCTTTATATATGTATAGATTACATTTGGACATACATTCACACAACTGCCCTTTATATATGTATAGATTACATTTGGACATACATACACACAACTTCCCTTTATATATGTATAGATTACATTTGGACATACATTCACACAACTGCCCTTTATATATGTATAGATTACATTTGGACATACATACACACAACTTCCCTTTATATATGTATAGATTACATTCGGACATACATACACACAATTGCCCTTCACATGTGTATAGATTACATTTGGACATACATACGCAAAACTGCCCTTTATATATGTATAGATAACGAATCTTTACATATGCATTCTTAATTAAATTATACAGTATGTCCATAAATTCCGTGTGCACGTTAAACAATTTGTTAATGTAAAGAGCATATGGACTTTGTGGACACTATATTTCATTATATTAAAACTTAAATACTTACGCCCAGTGGGGGGGGGGGGCGTATATTCTTGCTAATGCATTTAAAAAATTGAAATAGTTTATTATAAATTATTAGCAAAATAAAAACACCCTCCGGGCGATGTAAAAATAGATTTTCGAAACATATTGCCTGAGGGGGTGTGGAGTAAAATATTCAATGTCAGCGAGTTTGTACCCTAAGTAAGTAAAATCATCAAATTCATTAAAGGATTAAAAAATAAAACAATTTGAAATGTAAACTTTAAATATGTATTAGAATAAGACAAAGGACCGGGTTAGCTCAGTCGGTAGAGCGTTCGGCTAGAAATCACAAGGTTCCTAGTTCGATTCCGGTCCTCGCCAACTCAGCATATGAGTAGCACAGGGATCGGTGCGGTAAAGTAAGGAGCTGATGGTAGGTGGGGCGCTCCACGTCAGATGCAAAAACAATCTCCTTGGTCTCGCGCTAGTGAAAAGGAGATAGACTCCCTCGCTGATTAGCTGATACCGACATTAGGCCGCCCCGACGACTTTACTTACTTATATATAGATATATAATACCAGTCATGTATTTATTAAAACTAGTTTTAAAAAAACAATGAGGACTGTCTAATGTTGCATGTTCAAATTTTCAGTGTATTAATTCTATGTTATGACGATTTGGGGTAATGTGACGTAAGCAGTGACGGAGTTTTTGTTACAGACAAAAACCGGAAGCGAATCTCCATTATTAATAGATGTCTATTTATAGTATACTAGAAGCAGCCACCCAACATCGCCAGGGTAGAGGGGGGATTTTGTAAAAGTTACACCCACAGGATCCATTATTACTGAATCATGAGTTGGATCCTCGTCGGATGCCCCATTAAAATCCCGATGTAAAAATAGACCTTGCACTGATCCAGCCACTCTGAAAATAAACGTTAATGTCTACTATTCAAAATATCAAATGCAAAAAAAATATTCCATCCGGTTATCATTTAAATTTTGTATGTTCAAATTTTTAGTGTATTTATTCTATGTTATGACGATTTTGGGTAATGTGACGTAAGCAGTGACGTAGTTTTTGTTACAGACAAAAACCGGAAGCGAATCTCCATTATTAATAGATTTTAATGCCGTTAAACTCAACCAACCAACCAACCAACCAACCAACCAGCCAACCCCCTAACACTCTACCTTAACAATCCCAGAACTGCGAACAAACAAGATCTCAACGCCCCACCCCGCGGTATCGCTAGCAACTGGGGTAATTGTGTCGAGAACCTTGCACGTGTTATCGTCACTATTCTTGCAAACCGTCGAACGCAGATGCGATTTAAATCAGATTGGGATCCAGGGAACCGACAGTACTCCGTATTATTTTTTTTTTTCGGGGGGGGGTGAAGGTTGTAGTGTTTTATTTTTTATGTAACTTTTTTTTTTTTTTTTTTTTGAAGGTGGAGGGTCGTGGGGTTGTCTTTAAATTCCTTGCTTGCTTGCCTCCTTGATGGATAGATAGATTTTCAAATGGCTTTGTGTTAATGAGGATATTGATGATCCCAACGGCCGGGTTTCGCTAGCCAGTCGAAGCTGTTCGGGATTACTATTTGTTTTGTTTTTTTTTGTTTTTTTTTTTTTTTGTTATTTTGTCTTCTGCGCTATAGGTGTAACGGTATTTAAGACACATTCAGGACAGAACTTTCTCTCGTAAAAGTTTAAGCATGCAAACATACGCAGAAATGCCACACACACGCCCCTGCGCGCACACACACCACACACGTATATATATATATATATATATATATATATATATATACGTATATTATATATATATCGGTCACGCAACAATATCTCACTACAAAATAATGAGAAATACCGTTGTCATGGCGATTTCTTTTTCACGAGGGAGACAACAGTAAATCACTCTTTTTT
>JALAJA010000066.1:5000-42500 GCA_023376005.1 Doryteuthis pealeii
ATTATTATTATTATTAGTAGTAGTAGTAGTAGTAGTAGCAGCAGTAGCAGTAGTAGTAATATGAAAGAGGGGAATAATAATAATAATAATAAGAAGAAGAAGAAGAAGAAGAAGAAGAAGAAGAAAGAAAGAAAGAAAGAGGTAGAAGATTTGAATGACGGGAAGGAGACTAAAAAGATGAAGTAGAATAGGGAAGGTGGGAGAGAGGGAGGGAAGAGATGATTAATGAAAGATGAAGTATTATTATTATTATTATTAGTAGTAGTAGTAGTAGTAGTAGTATGAAAGAGGTGAATCATATAATAATAATAATAATAATAATAATAATAATAATAAGAAGAAGAAGAAGAAGAAGAAGAAAATGAAGAAGAACAAGAAGAAGAACAAGAAGAACAAAATGAAGAAGAAGAAGAAGAAGAACAACAACAACAACAACAACAAAATGAAGAAGAAGAAGAAGAAGAAGAGTGTAGTAGTAGAAGAAGAAGAAGAAGAAGAACAACAACAACAACAACAACAAAATGAAGAAGAACAAGAAGAAGAACAAGAAGAAGAACAAGAAGAACAAAATGAAGAAGAAGAACAAGAAGAAGAACAACAAAAACAACAACAACAAAATGAAGAAGAAGAAGAACAAGAAGAACAACAACAAAATGAAGAAGAAGAAGAAGAAGAAGAAGAAGAAGAAGAAGAAGAAGAAGAAGAAGAAGACATAATCTTTTAAAATCTTCCCTGTTACTTAATATAACTGAAGTACTTAAAGATTCATTAAGTTGTTTCATCTAAACTGAATCCTTTAACTGAATCCTTTATAAACCCCCGTGGCTATCAAATCCCCTCTATCAAAGGATGATGACCTTTTTCTGTCTGCTAAGCAAATATTAATGCTGGCAACATTTTGGTCTAATCTACGATCTACATCCAATAACGCCATCTCTCTTTCTCTCTATATATATATTAATACACGTGTTCCTTAAAGGTACGACCGTTAATCTTCTATACATATATAAAGAGCAGTTGTGTGTATGTGTATGTGCGGAAGAAACTTCGAAAATAAAATTATAGACAAAGAAAATATATATATATATATATATATATATATATATATGTGTGTGTGTGTGTGTGTGTGTGTGTGTGTAACATTGCTGGCATCAAAACCCTACTAGCCAAGGTTCAACTTAGGTGGGCTGGTCACGTGGTCAGAATGAATGAGAACAGGCTTCCAAAAAAGATTTTATACGGGCAATTACCAAATGCTAAGCGTTCTATTGGACGTCCTTTCTTACGCTACAATGACAAATTGAAGGACAATTTGAAACGCCTCGATATTGACCCGAGTGCTTGGGAAGATCTAGAAGGAATGGCGTAAGACATGTTTCGCTAAACTAAAGAGCTTTGAACAAAATAGACTGAAGCATAGAGATCGGCTCCGCCTAACCTTAAAACCTTTAAACCCCCGTCTTGGAGTATTTCATTTGCCAGTGTGGCTTCATAGCATACAGCAAGGCTGGGCTGCTATCACAATCAAGGAAACACAGAATGTCTTCTTGTCAGCATGCACAACATGGGAGGGATCAAATCACTCACTGCTGACCCTCATCTATCGTTCATGATAGGAGAGTCCACCATATATATATATATTAAATATTTCCAGGTCTTGGTTTTTGAGCAAAAATAATAGATATTTGATTTATATTCGTAAAGATAATTAAAAAATAAAATTTAAATGATAACAGCATGGATTTTTTCTTTTGGCGTTTAATATTTTAAATAGTAGACATTATCGTTTTTTTTTTTTTTGTTTTTTTTTTTTTGCAGAGTGGCTGGATCAATGCAAGTTTTTTTTTATTTTACGTACGGATTTTAATTGGGTATTCTACAGGATCCAACTCACGATTCAGTAATAATGGATCTGCAGGACTAACTTTTTAAAAAATCCCCCTCTACCCAGGCGACGCCGGATAGCCGCTTCTAGTTATAATATAGATTGCATTATTAGAATTTGTAACGATATTGAGCCTAACACCACCGAAAATGATATTTAAGTACTTGGAAATAACTACGGGTTAGCTCAGTCGGTAGAGCGTTCGGCTAGAAACCACAAGGTGCCTAGTTCGATACCGGTCCTCGCCAACTCAGCGTATGAGTAGAACAGGGATCTGTGCGGTAAAGTAAGGAGCTAATGGGAGGTGTGGCGCTCCACCTCAGAGGCCAAATCAATCTCCTTGGTCTAGCGCTATTGAAAAGGGATAGACTCCCTCACTGACTGGTTGATACCGAGTTTATGCCGCCCCGACGACTTTACTTTCCACCAATAAAGCCATCTCTCTTTGTATATATATATATGTTAATACACGTGTTCCTTAAAACTACAACTCGGCTGGGGCGTTAGAAAACACTGACTGCACTTTTGTAGAGGGGTAAGTCTCCCCCAAATGGGGCTACCTATTGGCTCTGGGTGACGACCCGTGATGCTTAAGGATGGAACCAGGTGGCTGAGTATTCCATGACATGCAACACTCCGCTTTGACCCTTACTTGGGCTAGACGGGCGGTCGGAGACGCCCCCCTCCGACAATCAGCTGGTCACGTCAAGCCCTAGCACCAATATGATTGTCCCAACCCTATTGCCCTCATGGCAAGCACCAACCCTTTTATTATTGTGCTAGAGGGTGGTCCCTGAGTTTCTTCATGTCCTGGGAATGACGTTAAGCTCTGTCTGATGGTGAGGTTCCAGTTCTGGAGGTGTGGGAAATGTGGAGTGTCCCTTTATAACAATTTCTCCTGGTTCACTCTGACCCAGAGTGGCAGTACCTGTTAGGGTCCCATATATGGGTAAATAAAAAATGTGTTTATAGAAAAATAGTGTATACATTAATAATGAGTTTATTTCAAAACTTATTTTTGGTAATTTCTTTTCAGTCGGTAGGTTTAAATTTATTTTGTAAACACGGATTTTACGGCAACTATGGTGGCCATTTTAAGTTATAAGTCGACGGGGCGACCTAAAGTCGGTATCAGCCCGTCAGCGAGGGAGTCTATATCCCCTTTTCAATAGCGCTAGACCAAGGAGATTGTTTTAGCATCTGAGGTGGAGCGCCACATCTACCATCAGCTCCTTACTTTACTACACAGATCCTTGTGCTACTCATACGCTGAGTTGGCGAGGACCGGTATTGAACTAGGAACCTTGTGGTTCTAGCCGAACGCCCTACCGACTGAGCTAACCCGGCCCCTTCTTGATCAAAATTGACCAAAAAATAGTTTTAAATGTAATAAAAATAAATTACATGTGTAATATTATTCTCATCTTTTTTTTTACTGATGCACATTATGTTACTACGTTTGAATAAAAAATTGACCTTAATAATTAATTCAATTAATTGTAATTCGTTTTTAAAATGCAAAGCTGACGAATATTTGGGTATACTAATCTATACATATATAAAGGGCAGTTGTGTGTATATGTATGTCCGGAGGAAACTTCGAAAATAAAATAATTAAAAACAGAGTAAATATATATACACATTAAATATCACCAGGGCTTGGATTTTGAGCAAAAATAATAGAGATATGATTTATATTTGTAAAAAGGATCAAAAAATAAAATTTAAATGATAACAGAATGGAATATGTTTTTGCAATTAATATTTTAGATAGTAGACATTAACGTTTATTTTCAGAGTGGCTGGATCAATGCAAGGTCTTTTTTTACATAGGATTTTAATAGGGCATCCGGCGAGGATCCAACTCAGGATTAAGTAATAATGGATCCGCGGGACTAATTTTAAAAAATCCCCCTCTACCCTGGCGATGCCGAATGACCGCTTCTAGTATATACATAAGCGATTATACATACATATTTACCAACCCCTCCGCACGAGCAGGATGTGACACAAGGACAATTTCTTAAGCGGATTCAACAGGTTTGAATTCAGAGTTTGTCCTTCCCCTAACCGGTTGCCTAACCAAGGTTAAAGAGCCTAGTCTGCCCTACAATTTACTCATAGCTGGCGGGAGAGTAGGATTCATACCTTTCCCAAGGGTATTAGCGCTAAGTTAAATGCAATTACCACGTCCCGGATTTGAACTCGGGGCGACGAGTCCATTTCCCATGACTTTAACCATTACACCACGCGCTTACATGCATATGCGATAATAAGCATCTCGCTAATTTCATCGATAATCGTTACGCTAAGTGCTTCTCTTGTTTGACAGCTATTGTTAAGGCATTCACCAGAGAGAACTGAAATTATTTTTGATTTTGCGAATGCGTATAAGCTTTGTCTTTCTCGATAAACTTGACCCTTGACCCTTGACCGAGACTTAGAGGTTGTATATCCCCCGCCCCGCCCCCGGACTATAAAGTAGACAAATTTCTTGTCTAATCTCGCACCTGCGTCTATTTTTAATTCGCGCCATTTTCAACAACCGCTTGTCTGTTTTAATGGCTTCCAATTTTGACTCTTGACGAATATAAATTGACTAAGACCTTTACTAATTCTCTAAAGTACCCGAGACTTTTCACTCCTTTTCAACAGATACAATATTTACTTTCATTTTTCTCTTTTCTTCTTCTTCACTTTTCAGATTATTTTAGTCTATTACATTTTAGATGATTTCTTTCTTTCTTTCTTTCAGTACATTTCGTTCTTTCCATGCTTCTTTCTTTCTTTCTTTTCTTTTTTTCTTTCTTTTTCTGCACGTATTTCTTTCTTTCTTTCTTTCTGTACATTTCTTTCTTTATTTCTTTATTCTTTATTTCTTTCTTTCTTTTTTCTTTCTTTCTTTCTGTGCATATTCTTTCTTTCTTTCTTTCTTTCTTTTGCATATTCTTCTATTCTTCTTTCTTCTTTCTTTCTGTGCATATTCTTTCTTTCTTTCTTTCTTCTTTCTTTCTTTCTTTATATTTTCTTTCTTTCTTTCTTTTTCTTTCTTTCTCTCAGTACATATTTCTTTCTTCCCGTGATTCTTGTTTCTTTCTTTTTTCCTTATATATTCTTTCTTTCTTTCTGGACATATTTCTCTTTCTTTCTTTCTTTCTTTCTTTCTTTCTTTCTGAACTTCTTTCTTTCTTTCTTTCTTTCTTCTTTCTTCTTTCTTCTTTCTTTCTTTCTTTTTCTTTTTTCTTTCTTTCTTTCTTTCTGGAGATATTTCTTTCTTTCTTTCTTTCTGGAGATATTTCTTCTTTCTTTCTTTCTTTCTTTCTGGACGAATTTCTTTTTCTTTCTTTCTTTCTGGAGATATTTCTTTCTTTCTTTCTCTCTTCTTTCTTTTCTTTCTTTCTTCTTTCTCTTTCTTTCTGACATATTTCTTTCTTTCTTCTGGAGATCTTTCTTTCTGGACATATTTCTTCTTTCTTTCTTTCTTTCTTCTTCCTTCTGGACATATTTCTTTCTTTCCATGCTTCGTTCTTTCTCTTTTCTTTCTTCTTTCTTTCTTCTTTTCTGGAAATATTTCTTTCTATATTCTTTCTTTGCCGAAGACCTTAATAATTCTCTAAGTACCTGAGACTTTTCACACCTTGTTCAATACAATATTTACTGTTTTTCTTCACTTAGATTATTTTAAACCTATTACAGTTTAGATACATTCTTCCTTCCTTTCTTTCTTTCTTTCTTTCTTTCTTTCTTTCTTTCTTTCTTGAAATATTTTTTTCTTTCTTTCTTTCTGTCTTTCTTTCTAGCAATACATATTTCTTTCTTTCTTTTTTATGTACATATTACTCTCTTTCCGTGCTTCTTTCTTTCTTTCTCTTCTTTCTTATCTTCTCACCTATGACTAAATAGTAGATTTGACTGAACTCTTTATCCTTAGATAAGCAACCAACCTAGAAGAAGGTAAACGCTTAATTCGAACCAACCCCGCTTAAAAATTGATCTTGGGTTGCATCTTACGCATGTTGAAGGGGTTGGTCAAATATATAACGTTATAGATATTTTCGTTTCCTATTTTTCTCCTTGTTTTTTATTGATTGATTGGATTTATTTTAACGGCATGTCAAACATTCCAGGGTTATTTTATGCCTATCCGTTAGCATTTCCCTTCACATTGAGAACGGCCGATCTAACTGTCAAGTTAGAGAGACAATTACTTCAAGCCGTACTTGTATGCGTCTACAAAGCATGCGTTATCAGTACTCTCCTCTACACTAGCGAAGCTTGGATCACGTACTCATGCCACGGGAAGAAACTGAAAAATTTCCACCTCAGATGCCTACGCCGCATCCTATGCATACGTTGGCAGGACAAAGTGCCAAACACAGAACTACTGGAACGAGCAAACATGAACAGCATGCTCGCCATCATCAGCGAGAGGCGCCTGCGTTGGCTTGGCCACGTCAGGAGGATGGACAAAGGCCGGATCCCCAAAGACCGACTGTATGGCGAATTAGCGGAGGGCACCGACCAGTAGCGAGACTACGCCTACGCTTTAAAGATGTCTGTAAGAGAATAATAAAGACATGCCACATTAGCACCAACACATGGGAGTCTTGTGCAGAAGACCGTGCGATTCTTGTGATTCCTAGTTCGACGCTCTACCGACTGAGCTAAACCGGCCGTAAACCGTATTTATATTTTAGTATAATTGTGTCTTTAGACATTTTTCTCTTCCTTTTTGCATCGAATACGTTTCAGGGCACCCGGTTATTTACTTAACCTAACTCTCTTTTTTTGGCATAAGGTCACAAGAATGGGGCGCTCAGTGAAAATCGAGCTCACTACTCAATACTGATATCCGAGAACAGTTTGCTAACCCGTGCATCACAATGATATATCGTTTTATATACTTTCCAGAAGTGGCTACCCAGCATCACCTGGGTAGATTGGGAATCATAAAACACGGCGTAATGGTTAGCAAGTTAACCTCGCAGATCCATTATTATGATTATGTATATTTTAATTTCTTAGATATCTTCAGGAATATGAATCAAGTCTTCGTAATTTTTCAAGAAAATTTCCAGGTTTTTTTTGCTTTCAGAAAGTCGCTACTTCACAAAAAGGTCCTCACGTATCAACTTTGAGTAAAAGACCAAATAGAAAGATCGTATTCATTTGCATATTCCCAAGGGAGGTAACTGTCTTATTCTCCCCCTTTTCATCAAATCGTGACGCAAATTTCTTTAGACAATAAATGACCAGCCTAACCCGAAGAAATCAACAGGGAAAAGCAACCCCAGAATGAGCCCACTAGATTGACTGAATAACATGGTGGTAGAAGCAACAGAGCAAATATAAGAGCCACCATCTCTACTATATATTGTCTGTCTGTCTGTCTATCTGTCTGTCTCTCTCTCTCTCTCTCGTTTTTATATATATATATTTACCAACCCCTCCGCACGAGCATGATGCGACACAAGGTCAATTTCTTAAGCGGAGTTTAACAGGTTTGAATACAGAGTTTTCCTTCTCCTAAACTGGTTACTGCGCCATGGTTAAAGAGTCCAGTATGCCCTGCTATTTATCCATAGCTGGAGAGAGAACTGGATTCATACCTTTCCCAAGGGTATTAGCGCCATGTGAAATGCCAACGGCTTCATCCAAGAATTGAACTCGCGTTTCCGACGACTCTAACCATTAGACCACGCGCATCTCCCGTTTATATAAGCAAAGTCGTCGAGTGGCCTAAAGTCGGTATCAGCCAATCAGCGAGGTCTCTATCCCCTTTTCACAAGCGCTAGACCAAGGAGATTGTTTTTGCCTCTGAGTTGGTGCGCCACACATATCATCAGCTTCTTACTTTACCGCACAGAGCCCTGTGCTCACCATACTCTGAGTTGGCGAGGTTTGGTATCGAACTAGGAACCTTGCGGTTTCTTGCCGAATGCTCTAATGACTGGGCTAACCCAACCCTTTATATACCCAGACGGTTTATATACTCGATGTCTTATAAGGTTTGGTTTGGTTTAGTTTGGTTTGGTTTGTTTTGCGGCATATCAACCTCAGTGGGTCATTTAATGCCAATAAAGTTTTGAAATAAATCAATTCTTAATGGATAATACAATTTTTTTTATAAATACATTTTTCTATTTAACCCATAGATGGGACGCTAACAGGTACTACCACTCCGGGTCAGAGAGGACCAGGGAGCAATGGTTATGAAGGGGTGTTCAACATTCCCCAAACCTCAAAAACTGGAACCTCACCATCAGATAGAGTTTAACGTCATTCCCAGGACATGTAGACCCGCAGCCACCGCCTTCTAGCACCCATATGATAAAAAGGGGTTGGGGCTTGCTATAAGAGCAATAGGGTTGGGGCTATCGTATAGGTACTAGGACTTGACGTGACCAGCCGATTGATCGGAGGGGGCCTCTCCGACCGACCGTCTAGCCTAAGTAAGGGTCTAAGTGGAGTGTTGCAGGTCATGGACTTCTCAACCACGAAGACTTCGTCCTTAAGCATCACGGGTCGCCACCCACGGCCAACAGGTGGCCCCATTTGGGATCTTACCCCTCTGCAGAAGTGCAGTTGGTGCATTCTAACGGTCCAGCCGACCGGGCGGTCGGTGTCTTATAGGGTATATAACACTCATAGCAAGCATTGACTTTCTATCCAGAACAGAATCATTCCGCCATTACACGAAAAGAAAGTTTTCCCGCTTTGTCTTGCTTTGAAAAAGCCGTAACTACACAAAAAGGTCCTCACGTATCAACTTTGAGTAAAAGGCCAAATAGAAAGTTCGTATTCATTTGCATATTCCCATGGGAGGTAACTGTCTTGTTCCCCCCTTTTCATCAAATCGTGACGCAAATTCGTAAAATTACTTTAAAGGCTCGTGACGAGCGCTTTAAAGTAACTTTACGAATTTTGTCTAACCCGAATTATTATTTCTCCTAGCTGAGGTGCCTATTGGATACTTGGTCCTAAATTTCTAATTACTACCCAGTGAGCTTTTCAACATATCATTCCCACTTTGTTCCCTTTGTTCTCATAAAATCAATCCATTAATACTTTTTCTTATCTTTTGTTGAATGCATTTCTTCGAGTTACGTCACGCATCATGACATCTTCACGTGTGCGGATTGCGACTCGTTTTTCAAAAATATAACGCTGAACAAATACAGTTACACAACAAAAAAAAATTTATACAGATTTTTTTTAATCTCCTGTCATCTATAAAACATCCATTAATTTCTTCACCCCATAACACACCCTGATGAAGGTTTAAAGAAACCGAAACGTTTAAGCGTCGATAAATAAATTCATCTTATTTTTGGAACACTTGTTTTTTCAAATTTTTAATATTGTCGGATTTATTTCCATATTTACTCCCAGAAATATATAAGTAATAAAGTAAAATAAAGTCGTCGGGGTGGCCTACAGTAGATATCAGCCAATCAACGAGGGTATATAGCATCATTGACTTTCGATCCGGAGCATCATCATTCCGCCATAAAGTTTTCCGCGTTGTCTTGCTTTGAGAAAGCCACTACTACACAAAAAGGTCCTCACGTATCAAATTTGAATAAAAGGCCAAATAGAAAGTTCGTATTCATTTGCATATTCCCAAGGGAGGTAACTTTGTTTTCATCAAATCGTGACGCAAATTCGTAAAGTTACTTTAAAGCGCTCGTCACATCATTGTCTAACCCGAATTATCATTTCCCGCGCTAGGAAACCACTTCATCATTTATCTTTCTTTAATGTAATAAAAAGCACATTCGGCTTCTCATTATGGGAGATTTTATTTAAAATAAGGATTTACAAATAGTTTATTTTATTTTATTTATTTATTTCTTTACCCTTTTCCAATGTATTTTATCTTGATAAGCCTTTCACGTGATATCATTTAAATAAGTTTTTAGAAAATTTCTTTTTTTCAAAAGTTGCTGACGTCAGAAAAAAAAATACGATCACGTAAATGTCAGCACCTCCCCCTTTCAAAATCTAGTTTATTCCGTCCCGTATATACCCGTGTATAAGTCGATGTCATGTAGAACGTTTGAAGAACGATTCTCAATGCTGTAGAGATTATTCTATATATCTAGATATATATATATATATATATATATATATATATATATATATATATATATATATAAGTTTAAAGAAAGAAATGAAATCCGACAATATGAGTATGAAAAGTGGGAATGAAACATCACACAATGTTGTTAAAGATGAAAAAATTTATAATATAATCATTAGCTGATACTGATCAATATTTCGATTTTACAAAAATCATCATCAGAGCTCATTCACTCCGTGGTTGTTTGGGTCGGAGAAGAATTTTTTTTAAATAAGTCTTAATAAATACATGCCCGATGTTATATATTTATAATTAGTTTTATTTTAATATATATTTAAAGTTATCTTACTTATATAGTCTCTACCCCCTGCAGGGACGTCATCATCATATTCTTCTGCCCCTGCCAACAAGCAGGGCTGCTGTCGGCGTATTCTTCTGTTCATTCGAATGCAGTGGGGAGAGAGTCGGTGTATTTATTTGCCCAACTATTTACCCATAGCAGGAGGGAGAGTAGGATTCATACCTTTCCCCAGGGTATTAGCGCTAAGTGAATATGCAATTACCACGTCCGAGGATTTGAACTCGGGGCGACGAGTCCATTTCCCATGACTTTAACCATTACACCACACACTTCCTGTATTATATATACTCAAAAATTAAGTATGCAACATAAACGGTCCACGTTATTTGTTAAAAATAAGTTTCAAGAACTCGAACTTGGGAACTCCTCTTCGAACTGGGGAACCTTCTTTGTCGAACTCGGAAGCCTTCGTGTAATCGGGAGCCTTTACGGAAATTTGAACCTTCGAATTTGAAGGAGGTTCCCGAGTTCGTGAAGTTTCTTGTGTCCGACAAGAAACACCTGAAGAAGGTCGGAGAGCACATCGACCGAAACGTTGTGCAGATAGCAATAAAGTTGAGGGCAATAGTCCGAATAATCAAAATATTACAAAATTGATTTTGTTACACATTATACTCGTGTGTAAGTAAAGTCGTCGGAATGGCCTAAAGTTGATATCAGCCAATCAGCGAAGGAGCCTATCCCCTTTTCACTAGCGCTAGACCAAGGAGATTCTTTTTGCGTCTGAGGTGGAGCGCTGTGCCTACCATCAGCTCCCTACTTTACCACACAGACCCATTTGCTTCTCATACGTTGAGTTGGAGAGGTCCTGTATCGAACTAAGAACCTTGCGGTTTACTAGCCGAACGCTCTACCGACTGACCTAACCCTTTGTATTTCTATATTGCATTAGATTTACATCATATTGTATTTTGATAAAATTATATTGTTTTTCAATAAAAATCTATTGATTCACATTGTATTTCGATCAAATTATATTGCATTAATATTAAATTATATTGTGTCTGTAACATTATATTTTATTATTTGTACTAGTAAATATATACACCCTCCGTAGGATGCAAGTATTTAAGTTTTAATATAATAAGATATTATATTAGATGAGAAAAACTAATGAAACTAAATAAGAATGCAGATAAAAAATAGAAACAGAGGGTGGTACAATCGAAAAATAGAACTGAAACTTACTCTTCCATCACTCCCGTCTTTCATTGCTAAATGTTCCTAATTTAACCATTTAGTTAAGATAGGAAGTAGTGAATAAAATTACAGTTATTTCTTCTTGTTAACGGATTTCTTTTAAGATTTATCCACGAGATTTTTGCTAATATTCATTATGATAAAAGCATACAATTAGAATCAGTAATACGAAGCATATATTTATTAAAATCAGATTTTTTAAATCAATATGCAAATTAGCCTTCCCATTCATACTGTAAACCGCTATTTTGTTGTATATATAGATACAATTGCATGTTATTCTTATGTAGATATGGTCAACACCGGGGGTCCAGTGGCCTTCGGCCCTGGATCTTTACAAGTTAATAGCGCGATCCCAGGGGGCCATCCCCCAGGCAACACCTGCCCCTCGATTTTAAAGGGCAGGGCTGGGTTTATTGCCCAGTGCCTGAGGTGCCCCTTGAGGGGAAATTGCCGACGGGATCGACGCAATTTTTCACCTGCCACTCATAGCTTCGGCTTTTGGGTGGTCCCACGTTAATAGGACTTTGTGCCTGACCCGTACAAGTGGGGTACGCGGTAAATTATCATGTAGATATGGTCAACAGTGGCTTCGGCCTCTGGACCATTGATATTAATTAACGGCGTCGATCCCAGGGGGCTATCCCCCAGGCAACACCTGCTCCCTTGATTTAAAGGGGCAGGGCTGGGTTTTGCCCAGCGCCTGAGCGCCCCCCTTGAGGGGGAATGCCGACGGGATCGACGCATTTTCACCTGCACCACACCCATGAGTCTCGGCTTGTGGGTCGGTCCCACATAAATAGGGCCTTTTGTGCCTGGACCCGTACAAGTGGGTACGTTGGAAAATATCATGTAGATATTGTCAACAGTATTAATAATGTAAAAACAATTCTATTTAATAATTGAGGTTTAAATAAAAATAAAATCCTGTAGAATGTGACGTAAATAACTAAGGGAATTGTGACATGAATAGTAATATAGTTTCGGTTACAGACTGAAAAAACACACCAATCTCCCATTATAATAAGAAGATATTGTACTAGAAGCAGCTACCCAGCATCGGCTGTGTAGAGGGGGGATTAAAAAAAGGTAGTCTAACAGATCCATCATGGTTGAATTGAGAAATGGATCTTCACAGGATGCCCCATAAAAATATCTACGTAAAAAAAAACCTTGCGTCGATGCAGACACTCTGAAAAGAAAAATTAGTTTTTAAAATATTAAATGCAAAAAAATCCATGCTGTAAACATTTTAATTTTTTTTAAATTATCTTCATGGATATAAATCAAATTTTCTTTATTTTTCTCAGAAAGCAAGATCTGGTGATAATAAATGTATACGTATATATATATTTACTTTATTATTAACTAGAAACGGCTACCCCACGTCGCCAGGGTTGTTGAGTATCTGGCCGCCATCTTTGGCCAGATGTAAAAGGACTTAAAGTAAATAAGTAAGTCAATAAGTATCCGGTGGTATAGTATCCTTTGGTAAGTTAATAAGTCCTGTGGTATAGTACTACGTTCCGTCGTCCAAGATGATCCAAGTAGTAATGATCTAAGGTTAAGAATCAGGCTAGTATAAATACAACAACAGCAGCAGCAGCACTGCCAGTGATTGGACAATAGGTTGCCTACCCTGGTCACGTGGTAGTCAACGAGTCTATATTTAGAAGTAGGTATCTACCACACGCCTTATATTACAAAAAATTCCAACACACCCCCTTTTTGTTATAAGGAGGGCTATTTTATTCAGAAATATTAAATCCTTTCATTGAGGAAAATTACAATCTTCATTAAGAAATGTTTACAATTTACAATAAATTCATAAAGAAATTTTAAATTTATAGTAATAGAGCAAAAATACTATTAGTATTACTAATCTTAGATTTTACTAACCCTATTTTGTAAAAAAAAATATTATTATTATTATTATTATTTACTCCTTTTGAGTTTTCACATCAGTGTTAGCTGATGGTCTTTCACTGGAGTCTGAGTGACAGCAAGTCTCCTCAAGTCTCCAGGACTCTTCTGAGTATTCTGGCAGATTGCAGCAGTGCAGTGTTCTGAATGGTTTCAATCCTTCCTCTGATATCCAAACTTTCCAAACCTTTTTCTAATCCTTTTGGGACTGTTCCAAGTGCACCAACTACAATTGGTATAACTTTCACTTTCATATTCCATAACTTTTTCAGTTCTCTGGCAAGGTCCAGATATTTGTCAATTTTTTCATTTTCCTTTAACTTCACCCTGTGATCCGCTGGCACTGCAAAATCGCCAGTTGACAAGTTTTTCTTTTTTGTTAATCAACACTAGGTCTGGTCTTCTTGCTGGGATAAGGTGATTCCGTTTTAATTTCAAAGTCCCAGAGAATTTTGTGCGTTTCGTTCTCAAGAACAGATTCTGGTTTATGCATATACCATTTTGTTGTGTGGTCAAAATTTAATTTCTTGCATAATTCCCAGTGATCACCTTCCCAACCCAGTCGTGTCTAGTTTTGTATTCTCGTTGTGCTAGTTTCCTACATTCGCAGAGTATATGGTTAACAGTCTCATCTCTATTACCGCAAAGTCTACATTTGCTATTCTGTTGGGTCTTCTTCTTCTTCTTCTTCTTCTTCTTCTTATTATTATTATTATTATTATTATTATTATTGTTGTTGTTGTTGTTGTTGTTGTTGTTGTTGTTGTTGTTGTTTTCCTACTCCTAATTCCTAGTCTTATTACTGCAAAACGTTACTGTCAAAAGTTAGTTTTTTTTAATAATTTTTTTTTTGTGTTAATTCAAAAAAAATAATACCATACAATTCAATTACAATGTAATACAGTTAGTGAGTGAGTAAGAAATCTATTGAAACAGGTTAAATGTCATTGTCCAGGACATTCATTTTCGGGGGGGGGCTTTACCCCTCAGCATGGATACAGTCGGCCTATTCTACAGCCCAAACCGACAGGGCAAAATCTTAAGTTTAATTTTGGCCCCCCATGATATCTTTTTTTAAAGGTATTAAGCTTTATCCTGTTCAATGGTTTTGTGAAATGTTCTTTTCTGATTCTATATACTTTAAGAGTATAGACCCCTTTTTAATTTCATCCTTTATAAATTCACAGAATGCCTCATTAAAATTCTTATGTAAAAAAAGAACTTCTTTAATCCAGACATTCTGAAAAAAAAAATTAATGTCTCCTACTTAAAATACTAAATACAAAAATTACATGCTGTTATTATTTAAATTTTATTTTTTAATTATCTTCATGAATATAAATAAAATCCTCATTATTTTTGTTCAAAAACCAAGATCTGGTGATAGTGAATGTGTATATATATTTATTTTGTCATTAATTGGTATATTTTCACAGTTTCCTCCGGACATACATACACACAGACTGTTCTTTATATATGCATAGATTGTTTTATTTTCATAGTATCCTCTGGACATATATACACACAAACTGCCCTTTATATATGTATAGATTATATTTCTCTCAATTTGTTTTATTTCTATAAAAATATTTTCTATTATATTTACTAGCAAATATATGCACCCTGCGGGTGCAAGTATTTAAGTTTAATATATAAAATATCATGTTAAATTAGAAAGGCTAATGAAACTGAATAAGAATTCAGATAAAAAGATTTGGAACAGAGGGGGTATGATTGAAAAATAGAACAACTTTGAAACTAACTCTTCCATCATTTTCCCTTACTCCCGTCTTTCATTGGTAAATTTTCCTAAATTAAAACTATTTAGTTAAAATAGGAAGTAAAGAATAATATTACAGTTATTTCTTTCTTGTTAATTGATTTTCATTTAAGATTAATTGAAGAGATTTTTTGATTATATTCATTAAAATAAAACCAAACAATTAGAAATCAATAATTACTAAGCATATATTTAATAAAATCACATTTTTAATATCAATATGCAAATTAGACTTCCCGTTCACACTATAAAAACGCTATTTTGTTGTATATATAAATATAATTACATGTTGTCAGTATGTAGACATGGTTAACAGTATTAATAAGGTAAAACAATTTTATTAATAATTGAGGTTTAAATAAAAATGCAATCATGGAAAATGTGATGTCAATAACTAAGGGAATAGTGATATGAGTAGTAATATAGTTTCGGTTACAGACAGAAAAGCACACAATCTCCATTATAATAAGATACAGTATTGTATTTCTATAAAATCATATTGTATTTCTATAAAATAGTATTAGACGTTTTTAGTAAAATAACTATAATTTTCTGTGGCGCCGATTTTTATTGGAAAACTAAAAATCAACCATTAATCATTTCCTTCTATCTTGTTGGTTTACAAAATTCTTTTAATATTAAAGCACATAAAAAAAGAGATGTTATTAAATTGAACTGGGAAGATAGAAACAAAATATTCTTTTAAAACAGTAAAAGTGTATATGTAGTTCTCAGTTTTCAATAACATATCTAAAAAATAGCCACAGGAGAAATAAGTAAAATAACTGAGAAAATGGAATGATATTAAAGATATATATATATATATATAATATATATATATATATATATTTGGGAATAAAAAGGCCTTACATACCATGGGTATCGTGGTTATGGACCATTTCCACTCGCGAGTATGCCCACGAGCTTCTTCAGACCACTGATATATTTTATCTTATTTAAGGCCTTTTTATTCCCAAATAACTTTGCTCTGTTTACAATAATTAAACATTGAGCTCTCATACGGAACCTGAACTCTACAACAAACTACTGCTAGAGAATTAGGACCCACCTAGAATCACCTTGTACCAAGAAACTTGGTACCGCACCAAAATATATATATATATATATATTATATATATATATATATATATATATATATATATATATATGAATTGATATATTGAAAAAACAAAGGATGTTTACAAATGCATGGGCTCATCAGGAGAGAATGTGCAAACCGTTTCGGGCCTTCTTCTCTACGGTTTTTAAAAAGCAACATCGCCCCCCCCCCCTCACTGATGTGAGACCCTTGTAATATCTGCATCGACCGCACGTGGATCGGTCTTCAAAAAAAATAAGTCGGGAATGAAATGACCGTTTAGCAAAAACAGAATGCTGCTAGTCAAAAGTTGGAATTATTAAAAAAATGCTAACGGTCATTTCATCTCTCTGCTTTTATCATCCCGTCTTATTTTGTGAAGACCGATCACGTGCGTTGAATGCAGATATTCCGAGGGTCCTCACATCATCAGTGAGGAGGGAGCATGTTGCTTTTTAAAACCCTAAAGAGAAAGCCCCGAAACGGTTGCACATTCTCTCCTGATGAGCCCATGCATTTGTAAATCCTTTTTTTTTGTTCAATATATCAAATTCTACTGTCGGATTAAATTCGTTTATTCATATTATATATATATATATATATATATATATATATATATATATATATAATTAATCATGATATTAATTAATTCATCAGAAAAAATACAACCCCAATCGCTAATTGCATGAAAATATAAAATTCTGTCGGTCTATGAGTAGGTTAGTATTTTTCTTAATGAAACAAAGCTTTATACACTAGATATCACTAATTGAAAATAAAGGGTAACCCTAGAAAAATCACATCATTGAAGATTAATATGACGACAAAAATAGTGTCTTTTGAAGAAATCCATAAGAAAAAATCTAAAAGAAACCATATTGAGTGATTTAAAAGATACAATCATTTTATCTTTTGCAAAAACAAAATAACTTCTTTCAATGTATAATATTGAGATAACTGTTCCTGTGAAATCATTTAAATATGAGAAATGTCAAGATATTGACATCAGAACACCAGATAATCAGGATTTACATTCTTCATAACTCTCTCACACCCTTTTTCATTATACTCTCTATCTTCCCCTATTCTATCTGTTTCTTTCTTTCTTATATGTTCTGAGTAACATTCTCTTTTCTTACCTTTCTTTTCTTTATTAATGAAAGCGAATGAAGAATTCATGTATAAGCAAAACCAGGTATTCAGGATTTACATGTTATATTTTCATTTTGGACGAATTTGGACGAATTCTCATTTTAACCTGAGCGTGTTTGCAGAGATAACGCCGTACAATAAGAACACAAAGTATTAATATATTAGTATTATATATTAATGATTTGAAGGCCAATACAATGCACATATAAAAATAAAAACAAAAATGTTGCATAGGGTTGACTCAGCCACAAAATCGTACATTCATGTTATATACTGTTGCTGGGGTCGTATGTTAGTAATGGAGTATAAGATTCACACGTAGACATATGTAGTAGTAAGACTTTTAACGTTTATTTCTTCCCTCGTGGTGGTTGGGTGACGCATGGACATCGGGCACTCCACTGCTGGTGTGGTGGAATAGGTGTGGGCGAGCCTCACTGCTCGCAGCAGTCAGACCCTGTGCTTCTCGCCCGTCTCTCGGTCCTCCTCGATGACCGCTGTAAATACTGACGACCGCCCACAATTCTTTTTCCTGGACCGGAATCCTTTCTCTTTGTTTCAAATTAGCGTTTGTCCAATGAAGTCTTTGTGCTCTTTCAAACGCCTACGTTTTCTGTGTCGCTACCACCAGGACAAATCCTTTGTTTCTTCGCGTCATCCCGCGCAAACGAAACAGTCAATCTGCAACAAAAAGATCTTTTTTTGTCTTATCTATTTCAAAGTAACTTTATCTTCAAAGACGATTTTCGGATGGACGCGTTTTCTTTTGTCGTTTTTTAATATTAATGTTATAAATTTAATATTATAAAAGATGAAATTGGAATGAACAACGGCTATTACAACTATCCCGACCTTCCGCGTGGCGTTTTTGAAATAAAAGAACACCACGAGACGAGCGTTCATAACATTAAACAAAAAAAATAACGACAAAAAAAAATGCGTCCATTTCCGAAAATCGTCTCTGAAGATAAAGTTTACTTTGAAATCGATAAGACAAAAAGAGACCTTTTTTGTTTATAGTATTTATGCATTGTTATTGGCTTCAAATCATATAATATATAATTACATAATAACAATGATTCAAGCAAATTACCAATTACTAATTAATATATTAGTATTGTATGAATTTCATAAAATCATATTGTATCAATTTTATTTTTTAAAATTATATTGTATTATATTTGTATCTTATTGTATTTTTTATAAAATTGTATGTTAAAACAACACCAGGTATCAGGATTTACATTGGTACATTTCATTTTGGACGATTTGGACGATCTCATTTTTAACCTGAGCGTGTTGCAAGGGGATAACAAGTCATGCAATTAGGGAACAACAAGTATAAATATATTTGAATGAGTGAAGCGATTTAAAATAATTAAACACACAGTCCTACCCCACCACTGATACTGTTAGGTTACGGAGATGAGAACAGATACCCCGTGGAATAAATAAGAGGTTAGGTTCAAAGTCCATGATGGCTCCGATTACACAAGAAGTCCGAGTTCGAAAAAGAAGGTTCCCGAGTCTGGAAGGTTCCGAGTCTGAGAAGGTCCCGAGTCCCGAGAAGGTTCCCGGGTGCACAAGAAATACCCAAGAAGGCCGGAGGCATATCGCCGAACTTGTAAAATAAACAATAAAGATGGGACAATAGTCCGAATAACCAATACTAATCTTCAAGCCTCATCTGAAACAATATTTGTATTAAATTAAACATCTATAAACTTATATTTTATCATATTTTATTTCAATAAAGTTTATATGCATTATATTCTTATTGTATTTTCATAAAATCATATTGTCATAATTGTATTTTTTCTGAAACCACATTGTATTATATGTTATCATATATATATTTCTATTAACTATATTGTATCATATTTTTATCAAAAAATCATTATGCATTTTTCATAAAATTCATTATATCATATTGTATTCTATAAGAATATTTCAATTATATGTGTATATTGATTACTTATATTTTATATATGTATTGTATCTAATATGTATGACGTTTAGTCAAATAATATTATTTCTGTGCGGTCGACTTTTATTTGAAAACTAAAAATAACATCAATCATTTCATTCTATCTTATTGATTACAAAGTTCTTTTAAATTAAAGCACATAAAAAAAAAAATGAATTATTAAATTGAATTGGAAATTTGTGGGTTCTTTCATTCCTTTTCTATGTATTATATCGACGGTTCCTGTGAAATCATTTAAATATAAGAAATTTCAATGATATTTGACGCCAGAAACTATACGATACACATATTTTTTTTAATTTCGTCATACAACGTGTGATAGCACGTGCAATACCCTGGCCCTCATCAGGCTGCCAATTAGGAGTGATAACACAGTTTCAGCAGCAGCTAAGGCAGGACTGTCACGTTCCTAGCGCTACCAAAGCAGCTTTCGCACCGGATAGGGTATTAAACAAAGCAGAGAAGAGATTATAATGATCCGTTTATCGAGATGTTTTGTTATCAGTTCATGAATTGCATCAAGACAAGAATTGAATCGTGGAGAGGTGGGGCAAGAACTTGTCTCGTGTGTAGTCCATGATTTAAGTGAGGTTGCCAAGATGGCCAAAATAAAAACCGCATTGCTGCAGAGAGAAAATGGCTTGCCTCGCGTGAGAAACCGGAGTGACAAAAAAGAGGAGACTAATCAGAAACGAGCCATGGCAATATAAAACAGTGTCGGCTGAGACAGAGTTGCAGGCTCCTCGAATAAGACGCCGTATGGCAAGTGGAAAGTGTTAAATAATATCTAGAGGAACATTGTGTCCCCTTAAAACTGACATAGATGTCAGCCCAAAAATCTAGATTAATTGATTTTAACGCATTCCAACAAGTTTAGGTTATTTAGGCCTACAGGTTAGATAAATTACGGTATTTTACTTTGAAACTTATTTTGTGCATTTTTTTTAGAATTTTCATGCGTCCTATCGAATTGGAATATGTTTTAAGGATATTAAGACCAGAGAAGGGAGACCTAACCAAGCCCTTAACTCCTGGTTAGGGTGGACTGGAAGTAAATGACAATGAAAGGTGCTCTAGGCTCCCCTGATCTCCAGAACTGGAACCTCAACTTCATTTGATATACTTCTTACAAACTTTCGATATGTTTACTTAAGGGTTTGCAAAATAGTTCAATATGAAAAAGTATAGTATCTTGATTTACTCTCTCTCTCTCTCTCTCTCTCTCTTCTCTCTCCTCTCCCATCTCTCTCTCCTCTCTCTCATCTCGTCTCTGTCTCTGTCTTGTCTGTCTGTCTGTCTCTGTTTCTGTCTCCTGTCTCTGTCTCTCCTCTCTCTCTCTCTCTCCTGTCTCTCTCTCTCTCTCATCTCTTTCTCTACTCTTTTCTTCTTTCTTTCCTTTTTTTCATGTTTCGTTATGTTCAATTGAACAGATTAAGGTGATCCTTTCCGCACGATTCACCCCCTCTCTCTATCTTTCCCTACGCTGTTTCATTCTTTCTTTCTTATATATCCCTCTATAAAAATATAATAAGAAAGAAGGATAGCTCGAATCTGTTTCAATCAACAGTGTGAAAAAATGAAAAGAAGAAAAAAGAAAAAAAAAAGAGTGAGAAAGAGTTAAATCAAATTATTATTATCTTTTACATATTGAACTATTTCTCAATAGCTCTTAAACTAAACATGTCAAGCTTTTGTGTATTGTACAAACAAAATAGAATTTCTGGTTAAATAAACAAAGAAAAGACAAAAAAATGACAAAGGACTTTTTTCCCGGTAAAAGTGAACAAAGAAGTTAAAAAAAGAAGAGACGGTTTCCGGTCAAGGAAGCAGGAGAGGATAAAGAAATATATAACAATGGCCGTTATCAGATCAAAGATAAAGATGCGGAGCTTGGTCGTCAATACAAAAGCCAGAGGGTCGAGTCGTCAGTTGCCAGTCAGACAGGAGTGAGCAGACGGCGAACATTGAATGACCGTCGACACGTCGATCACTGCCAGGGGCAGTGAGGTTTCGTCCACCCCTTTTACGTCACCAATGCTAGTCATCCCAGCAGTAGTAGTAGTCATCGTCAACCCCTGATCATTTATATGTCACGCTCGCCACCCACAATCGATGAGAGGAAATAAAGTCAACTCCTACTATACCCATGTTTTAGATTTCATTAAACGACAACTACACATACTATCACGCCTCTTGAGTTGTGTCTGACTCTATTGCCAGGGATCGAGACACAATTTCATCGCATGTAGTTTAACCCCTCCTGCCAGGAAAACAAACCTTTGGGTGTAGTTATAATGAATTTATTCAGAGAAAGAGTGGTGAAAACGGCGTGCCCGTAATAAACTTCTGAGAGACGAAGTCAGCAACACGTCTATGGTGCCGTGGCGAGGTAGAAATAATTGAATTTAGCGGGAATCGACAAACTTACAGGAAGACCCGGTGAAATGCGAGAATAGTCCCAATTAGAAAAACACACAAAATGATGTTAAGGGACGCAACTCCTTATCGCAGAATCGTAAATTACAAGCCGAACACATACCGTCTAGGGTTAGTGGACGATACCGCTACGTATGCAAATAACGAAGTAGGGCCGTGAATTGAAGCGCTAGATAATATACAGAATTTGAAGCCAGTATACCAACACTTTGTAAAAAATAAATTATCTTACTGTGGTTATTCACAGGTCCTGCTAGTTTACCATAAATCAAATAACAAATTATATATTTTCTGTGTTTTGTTTTGTGTTTTTTAAAAATCATAATTCGTGTTCTTGTTGAATTTTCGTTGAAGTGACACTTGGCCTTTAATCATAACCATTTAAATTTTACTTACATTTTTATTTTGAAGAAGGTGACTAGTCAAATATTGCAACTTAAATTACAAGTGGGTTGTAGATAAACAAAACTCCTTTTTTTGAAACTACAATTATTTATACAGTTGCAAAACAGGTCAATAGAAAGATGTAAATGCATGTTATAGCAAAACACTTTCAGTTTGTAAAACTTGAAAAGATTGTGATATAGAAGAGAGAGAGAAAAAAGAAAGGAAGTAGAAAGAGAGAAAGAAAGTTGATTGGGAAGGAAAAGGACTAAAAAAAGAAGGCGGGCTAAGAAAGAAGAAAGAAGAAAGAAAGCAGAAAAGAAAGAACACAAATGAAAGAAGGAAAGAAAGAAAGAAAGGAAGAAGGAAGGAAGAAGAAGGAAGCAGATGTAAGAACGAAAGAAAGAAAGAGAAGAAAGATAGAAAGAAAAACAAACAGAAACGAAAGAAAGCTGATTAGAAGGAAGAGGACTAAAAAAGAGGACTAAGAAAGAAAGAAAGAAAGAAAGAAAAAAAAAAAAAAGAAAAAAAAAAAAGAAAAGTAAGAAAGATAGAAAGAAAGTATTCAGAAGGAAAGAAACTAAAAAAAGAAGGGGGGCTATGAAAGAAAGAAAGAAAAGAAAGAACACAAAGAAAGAAAAGAAAGAAAAAACAGACAGAACGAAAGAACGCCGATTGAGAAGGAAAGAGAACTAAAAAAGAAGAGGACTAAGAAAGAAAGAAAGAAAGAAAGAAAGATAAAAATAGAAAGAAAAACAGGACAGAACGAAAGAAGAAGCTGACTGGAAGGAAAAAGGACTAAAAAAAGAGGGACTAAGAAATAAATAAAGAAAAAATAAATAATAAAGTCGACTACGAATTGAAAGATAACTGAAAAGAAAAAAAGAAAAAAGAAGAAAGAAAGAAAGAAAAGAAAGAAAGTTGATACCTTAAATAATTAAGAATTAAACATATTACATTATTTGTGGATTATTTAATGCTGAAGTCATCCGTAGAAGAAATAGTAATGGTACTGTTAAATATGTTACTAAATGTCGCAATTTTCTGAATCAATCTTTAAATTTCATTTTTATTGCGATTCGCTAAAGTCGGCAATCAGGAGAAAGTGTCAAGCCTTAAAACTATATATTTGGTATAAATACTTATCATTGGATTTGTAAAGTAAAAGTAAAGTTGTCGGGTGGCCTAATGTCGGTATCAGCCATGCAGCGAGGAGACTACCCCTTTTCACGCACTAGACCAAGGAGATATTTTTAGCGTCTGAGGTGGAGCGCCACACCTACCATCAGCTCCTTATTTTACCGCACAGATCCCTGTGCTACTCATAACGCTGAGTTGGCGAGGACCGGTATCGAACTAGGACCTTTGGTTTCTAGCCGAACGCTCTGCCGCTGGATTAATACTATGTGAAATTAAAACAGCCTTATCCAGGATGCGCTCATGGCTGAACATCCGTTACATGCAACATTCTGCCCTTTATTAGACTAGACGGGCGATCGGAGAGCCTCCTCCGATCAATCGGCAGGCCATGCAAGGCCCTAGCACCTACTATTGTCACAACCTATTACCCTTATGCTGCAAGCCCCAACCCTTTATCATACAGTTGCTATGACGGGTGGCTGAGGGTCCTCAGCCCTGAGAATGACGTTAAACTCTGACGGTAAGGTTCCAGTTCTGGGAAATGTGGAGAAACCCGCCATCACCATCACCATTGCACCTTGGTCCACTCTGACCGGAGGTGAGTCCTGTTAGGTTCCATCTATGGGTCAAATAGAATTTTGGTAATTATGAGGAAGTGTGTCCTGGTCTCCTGTCTCAAAAATTGCTACCCGGTGACTATCAAATAACACCCCAGCTTGTCGTAATCTTGTTTATTTATCGTAATTTGTCATAATTCTTGTTTAGATATGAGATGGATATATAGTTTGATAGGACTGAATAGATAGATAAAATAAACAAAAAATAATATAGAATGATATGAACAAATGGAATAGATAAAATTCAAACAAGTAAATGTATTTGGGGGTGTCGCATCTTTTTTTTTTTTGTCGTAATTCTTGTTTATTTAAACTAAAAAAAGACATAAACAAACATGAATAAAAAAAATCTTAGTATTTAAGTATATAGATAAATATGAACAAATTGAGATAGATAGATAGATAGATAGATAGATATGAAGATGGATAGTTTTGAAAAACTGAGCTAGGTCGTATTTTAATAGTCATCGGGTAGCAATTTTTGAGGCAGGAGACTGGGACGCACTTCCTCATAAATTTACCGAATTGTTTTTATAAAAAAATAATTGATTTTAAAATTTCTTACAAACTATCGTTACGAGTCTTTTAAAAAATTTGCCGACATTAAATGACCCACCCAAAAAAACAAAAAAACAAAAAAAACAAACAAAAAAAAAGCACCCAAGGCTTGAACTCGGTTATCCTTGTTCATTTCCTATGTAATAACCATTACGAGATGAGCGCCTCCTCTTTAAACTTTTAAATAAGTTCTGTCACCAATTATTTCTTTAACTAGTGAATTCGCCGCATGTCACCCAGCTGTGCTCCGGACCCGCAACTTTTTGTCGCTTCACGACTGGTTAGCTACCATCACACCTTTGGCCAATTGTAATGGAAAGTTCTGAAAAAAAAAACTTTTATTTTGAATTCTTTTTTTATTTAACCCCCAAACTTTTTCTTTTGTTAAATAACACCATTTAGAGAAAGAATAGTTTAAAATTCTTTATGTTGAATCAACTAAGATTTTTATTGAAATGTATACTTCTTTGTTTTTCTCCTCTCACAAGAATCATAAGATATGATCTAGCCTCTCTGTTAGAACGCCATGTCGTCTTATTTGGTCATGTCTCGAGCATATCCTTCCGAAAACCAACTGCCTGTGGTAAATCCACCCCTATTATACATTCACCTTAAAGGCTTATTCACACTCTGCAGTCATACCAGGCCGACCAATTACAAAGTTTTTCTTTAAAAATAAGTGTCAGCACAAACTTCCCTTGATAAGTTTTCCTGTCTACGGCGGATATTATGATATTTTCACTACGTTGACAAAAAGAAAAAAATTCTTAATGATATAGTTGACTCACTATAAAGCATTTTTCTAAACCCATCTATCGCTTATGGTCTTATTTTTTTTAGGTATAAGAATGACTTAACACCTTCTACGGCCGAGAAGTTCAAATTGCATCATTTCCATAGGATTTATATACCTCACTATAAAACATTTTTCTAAACCCATTTATCGCTTAATGTCTTATATTTTTTGAAGGATAAGAATTGACTGAACACTGCTTCTATGGTCGAGAAAGTTCAAGAGCGCCAAAAATTCTTTGTTTATAGGAATAATTAACAACAAGTTATATATGAACGCTCTCCTATTAAAGGGATGAGCACTTCTTGGCCTTTACATATACACAGAGTGTGGTATTTATCAGTTAGAAAGTTCAAGAATGCCCACAAAAAAAAAATTATAATCATATAGATAATTAACAGATAAAATAATTCAGAGTGGTTCCCCTTTTTTATGTTATTTTGTTCATATTATATTTACTAAAAAAATTCAGCACAAACTTCCCTTATCATTATTTCACCTCTGTACGGCGGAGTATTCAGAAAATGTTCAACTTAGTTGTCCTATCTTGGGCTAGACGGCGTCGAGAACCCCTCGATCAATCGGTGGCCAGTCAAGCCCTAGCACCTATATGATTTTCCCAACCCTATTGCCCTTATGCAAGCCCCAACCCTTTTTATCATATGGGTGCTAGAAGGCGGTGGCTGCTGGTCTACATGTTCCTGGGAATGACGTTAAACTCTATCTGATGGGAGTTCCAGTTGGAGTTTGGGGAATGGGAGCACCCCTTCATCACCATTGCTCCCTGGTCCACTCTGACCCGGTGTGTAGTACCTGTTAATCCCATCTATGGGTTAAATAGAAAAATGTATTATAAAAAAATTGTATTATCCATTAAGAATTGATTTATTTCAAAACTTTATCGGCATTAAATGACCCACTGAGGTTGATATGCCGTAAAAACAAAACAAACCAAATCAAACTTACGTTGACCCAAAAGAAAGTCTCGTAATGATATAGTTGACTGGTTAAATCGATCATAACGGACATAAATTCCACCATCATATGTCACCCCGCCGAAAGAAAAATTCTAAAAACAAGGAATTACGAATTTAATGAAATTTTCAGTGTTGATATATTAATGAATAAGAAATATATGCACCAGTTATTTTATTTAAAAACTTTTACATTTTTTCAGTCAGTTAACTTTGAACTACGCATCTTTAAGGTAACAACATTCACAAACATACGTGGTTCAAAGTTAATTGACCTGAAAAAATGTAAAAGTTTTTAAATAAAATAACTGGTGCATTATATCTCTTCATTCATTAATATATCAGCAGTGACATTCATTAAATTCGGTTAATTCCTTGATTTTTAGAATTTTCTTTGGAATTTATGTTCGTTAATTGGATTTAACCAGTTGACTTCCTATAAAGTAGTTTTCAAACTATCTAAAATTTATGAAACACCACTCATACGGTCGAGAAAGTTCAAGAGCGCCATTCATTTTCCTTAGAATTTATTCTCACTATAAAAAGTGGTGGCTCACGTCAGACGCTTATAAAATCCCTTGGTCTAGTGCTAGTGAAAATGCGATAGACTCCACCTCGTGATGCTGATACGACTTTATCCGCCCCAAGACTTTTTTTTACTATAAAGCATATTTCGGATTAATACTTTAAGCCACCCCAGGGGCAACCTGGATTGCACCGTCAACATCCGTTGTTGTTTGGTTAAGGTCAAGTTAGGGTTAGGATTAGGATCTCTCTCTCTTAAAAAAAAAAAAAAAAAAAAGGAAAGGAAAAAAAAGAATTTAATATTCTATTATTAATTGGAGATTCTCTTCCGGATTTTGTCTGTAAAAAAAAAACTACGTCACTGCCTTTACTGTCACACTACCTAAAAATCGTTTTCTAACAGAATAGATACACCTCAAAAGTTGAGCATGCAATTGTTAGACAGTCCTCATTGGTTTTAAAAACAAGTTTTTAATAAATATTACCTGGCATAGAAGAGAGGATCAAAGTGTGTAGTATCTGTTTCCAGATTCTATGGCTTTGACACTTCTTACCTTCTATACCCGGCCTCGGCTGGGGGTCCAGTGTGCTTATCGGCCTCTGACCGGTTAGTACAGTTAATGGCATCGATCCAGGGGGCCATCCCCCAATCCTGCATTTATTATGTGCCCACGTAAAAACGAGACCTTGTGTCCAGCCCTCATAAGTGGGATGAGCAGGCAAATACCCTTACCTGGTATTATCTATCTATATATAGTTTGTTTTATTTAATTATATTTTTAAAGTTATCAGAAACTAAGTTTCCATTTCAATTTTTTCAATTTTTTACTCCTTTAATAAAATTATCTATCTTTTTACTCATTTAATAAATTTATTTTATTTTTTTACTCATTTAATAATTTATTTATTTTTTATTTCATTTAATAAATTTGATGATTTTACTTTACTTATGTATACGAAAACATCTCTGATTATTAAATCCTCAACACCCTTCTCCTCAGGGTAATATTATTTTACGTTCGCCCAGAGGGCGTTTTTTTTTATTTTGCTAGTAAATATAATTTTTTCAAAAAAATTCTCCGAATTGTTTTCGCGATTTACTTCCTTATTCAAATTTAGATGGAATTATATGAGAAATTTACTTTTACTATTATTTAGTTTTACTATTACTATTATCTGCGTTATTCGGACTATTGTCCTCATCTTCATTGTTATCTGTACAACTTTTCGGTCGATATACCCTTCTTCTTCAGGTATTTCTTGTCGGACTCGGAACCTTCTCGGACTCGGGAACCTTCTTCTGTCAAGACAAGAACATACCTGAAGAAGGCCGGAGGGCATATCGGCCAAACGTTGTACAGATAACAATGAAGACGAGGACAATAGTCCGAATAATGGAGATAATACTAATCATCAAGCCTCATCTCAAACATTCAGAGAAATGGCTATTTACTTTTGAAACAATCACTAATGAGACAAAATTGTAGTGTTAGTCTGTTGCCTGTGTTATTCAAACTAGCAAATATATACACCTCTCGCCGGTGCAGTATTAAGTTTTAAACGCAATAAAATATTTATTAAATTAGAATACTAATGAACCATGATAAGAATGCAGATAAAAAATAGAAACAGAGGGTAGGTTATACTTGAAAAAATAGAACAACTGAAATTTACCTCTCCATCGCTCCTGTATTTCATTGCTAAATGCCTAATTTACTAATTTGGTTTAAAATAGGAAGTAAAAATGTGAAATTACAGTTATCTTCTTGTTAATGGATTTTCTTTTAAAGATTTATTGAAAGAGATTCTTTTCTCTTATTCCTTAAGATAAAACCAAACAATTCAAAAACAATAATATTAAAAATATATTATAAAATTAAATTTTTATATCATATGCAAATTAGCCTTTCACACTTTAAACCGCAAGTTGTTGTATATATAAGTTTTTTATTACACACATACCACATACACACACACGCACACACACACACACACACACAACACATACATTATATATAATATATATATATATATATATATATTTTATATATAGGGTCATCCACATATATCAGTGTTTCGATCTATTAATTAGATCATCTTCAGGGCATTGTTGGTATATGGAGGTGATAAGAATTTTTTTATTCACATAGAATAACGTGAAAAAGCGAGTGGTAGTTCCTTTATTCAGTTCTGTTAAAATTTTTTTTGAGATTTGAAAAAAACGAAGAGACGTTTGAAATGACGTCAAATATTCTATTTTGCGGCGTCAGTATGGGACGGTTTAAGTGTGTGTAGCGAAAAGGAAACATTGTGTATTTTTTAGGTGTGTGGTTGTGGTGTGTATGAAGATTAAAATATTCCAAAGACAGGTTAGTTGGTGATGCTTCTATTTGGGATTACAAAGATCTCAAACTTTGTGTCGTCGAAATAGACCAGAAACAAGGAGTGCCATAATATCCCAAAAGTCTCCAAAAGGCTCCAATATCGTCATTTCCGCTCTGAGCGAATATCAATAGAAACGTGGAGGACTTGAAAATGGTAATTTAAGTACTTTTGTTTAGTAAATTAGGTGTTCCCAGAAAAAAACAGAACCACAAATTTTGTAATAAAACTGTTTATTTTAACTACGGGGTTTTCAGGTGATTCATGTTACAAATGCCATTTGTTACTCCCCTTGGCCTTATTGTTTGTTTCTTTATTTTCTCATTACCACGGCTGGTAATTTGGTCCCTTGTGACCCCAAAATGAATCCAAGGGTAAATATCATCATTGGATTCCTCGTAAATTCTACCCTAGTAGAAGTTCTGTTTGATCATGGTACAGGGCATTGTTTTCAATACCATCCCGGACGGACATACCATAAATTTAGCATAAGATATACTAGCAAATATATGCCACCTCCGGGTACAAGTATTTAAGTTTTATGTAATGAAATATCGTATTAAATTAGAAAGTCTAATAAGAAGGCAGATAAAAAAGATATGTAACAGAGTGGGGTTATAATAGAAAAATAGAAATGAAACTTACTCTTCCATCACTCCGTCTTTTCATTGCTGAATTTTTACTTATTTAACTATTTAGTTTAATTAGGAAAAAGAATAAAATGAACAGTTATTTTTTCTTGTTAATTGATTTCATTTAAGATTCATTGAGAGAGATTTTTGGTTATATTCATTAAAATAAAACCAAACAGTTAGAACAATCATAATACTAAAGCACACATTTAATAAAATCACATTTTTAATATCAATATGCAAATTAGCCTTCCCATTCACACTGCAAACCGCTATTTTTTTGTATATATAATTACAATTGCATGTTATTCGTATGTAGATATGGACAACACTAATAAAAAAGTGAAGCAATTTTATTAATAATTCAGGTTTAGATATAAAATAAAATCATGGAGAATGTGATGAAAAATACTATGTTAATTGTGACTGATTAGTAATATAGTTTCGCGTTACAGACAGAAAAACACACAATCTCCATTATCAATAAGATATATTAAAATATTCCAAAGGTTAGTTGGTGATGATTTTATTTGGGATTACAAAGATCTCAAACTGTGTGTCATGAATATCCGGACAATGCTCGACTGACCCAAACTCAAATTAGACGAAAAACAAGGAGCGCAACAATATCCAAAAGTCTCCAAAGGCTCCAATATCCGCCATTTCCGCTCCGAGCGAATATCAATAGAAACGTGGAAGACTTGAAAATGGTAATTATGTACTTTCACTTCGCCACCTGACAATAATCGGACCATCAGAAATCGGACACGCTCGCGTTGTGCTGACTCACCAATAAATCTTCGTAACTTGTATTTTTTTTTGTTTGTTTTATTTCGTACCTTATTATGTTACATTTCCAAATAATCCACACAAACAAAATAGATGGACCGTATTTTCCTTATTCATTTTTACCCAGAAAACTGTGAAGCCATGAACGCAAAACATCGTACAACTTGGAGTTTGATACCCTTGAAAACGATCCCCAAGGGTTTCGAAAAGAGTCTGAAAGAATTGGAAAATCAGAGGAAGAATAAAACCATCCAAACAATAACATTGTTAAGAATCCGCTAGTGTTGTACCGGCCGTTCCTACAGTAGAGAAATATACACCGGTTCTCACTATAAATAGTGAGACACCGAGTGAAAAGGTTGTACTGTTACCGTTTTAACGGCAAGCTAGCCGTTCCTGTACCATTATTGTAAATACACTTGTCTCATTTTACCCTACCTCGACTTGACTTCTTTTTTACTGTTGGATTAACATACAACAGCTAGAATTTCAGAGTGCTGGAGACCAGAGAATGTTACATAGAACCCGTAACATATAGGTTTTAGTATATTTGTCTGTGTTTATGAGATGAGGCTGTATATGAATAATTTCGATATTTCAGACTGTTGTCCTCAATCTTTATTGTGGTGGTATAAACTCAATGTTCAGGTCTCGGTAACCTCGGGCTCTGTTTAGGTGGGTTTTTTTTTTATTAATAAATTGCCTTAAAAATAAGTCATCAGATCTCTGCTTCAAAACAAGGTTTGAATTCAAGTTTATCGCAGGATGATGAATTATTTTAAAGTAGTAATAAGAAACACCTAAACAAGACCCGAGGTTAAAGTGGCATAAATATTGCGTTAATACATTATTGATACTAGCAAATATATGCACCTTCCTTCGGGTGCAAGTATTTAGGTTTTGATGTAATAAAAATATGTATCAAATTAGAAACTATTTAGAAAATGATAAGTGGGGTATATCGAAAAATAGAAACAGCTTTAAATCTAACTCTTCCATCATTTTCCATCGCTCCCGTCTTTTCATTTTCCTAATTTATCTATTTATTAGATTATGAAGTATTTAATAAAATTACAGTTCTTTCGTCTTGTTTAGGATTTCTTTAAAGATTTATCCCGAGATTTTTTGATCAGATTCGTTAAGAGAAAACCAAACAATCAGAAATCAATAATACTAAGCATATATTTTATCAAAATCAAATTCTTAATATCAATATGCAAATTAGCCTTCTCGTTCACATTGTAAACTGCTATTTTGTTGAATATATAAATGTACTTGCTTGTTGTAGTATGTAGATTAATCCAACAGTATTAATAAGGTACAACAATTTTAACAATAATTGAGGTTGAATAAAAATAAATTCACGTGAATGTGACGTCAATAACTTAAGGGAATTGTGACTTGAGTAGTGATTTGGTTTCGGTTACAGACAGACAAACACACAATCTCATTATATAAGATTAGTGTGAAAGGCTCCAAAAGGCTCCAATATCGGCATTTCCGCTCTGAGCGCGATATCAATAGAAACGTGAGGACTGGAAAATCCCCATAGGCAAAAGCGCAACCTAAGGTCGAATCAAACGGAAAAAAAACAGATTGGCATGGTGTCATCATCGGATACGATGGACAGTTAACTACTAAGGGCCGGGTTAGCTCAGTCGGTAGAGCGTTCGGTTAGAAACCACATGGTTTCTAGTTCGATTCCTGTCCTCGCCAACTCAGCGTATGAGTAGCACAGGGATCTGTGCGGTAAAGTAAGGAGCCGGATGGTAGGTGTGGCGCTCACCTCAGATGCCAAAAAAACAATCTCCTTGGTCTAGCGCTAGTGAAAAAGGTATAGACTCACTCGCTGATTGGCTGATACCGACTTTACTTACTTACTTACTACTACTACTACTACTACTTTATCATCCGTCTTTCTATTATAAAATGAGGTTAAAGTGGGTTAAAGAGAAACAGTTATGGCGTGTGGACAATTGCATGTTATTACTGTATAGATATGGCCAACAGATTTAATAATGTAAATAATATTTATTAATAATTGAGTTTTGAATAAAAATAAAATCATGGAGAATGTGACGTTAATAACTAAGGAATTTTGACTTGAGTAGTTATATAGTTTTGGTTACAGACAGAAAAAACATAGAAAATGGTCGGTGCGACCTTGACTCCAAGCGCTAGTCTTTCGAACTTATAGAGTCCCCGGTGTTGTTTATACACAGAAATATGGAACTATTTTCTTCCATGGGAACCTGCAAATACATATCGCTAAGGTCTATTTTTGAAAAAAAATTACCTCCGTTTAGCTTGGAGATAGCTCATCAGGACCAGGCAGTGGGTAAATATACTCTTTCAGCGCCACATTTAGGCCCGTGGAGAAGTCTGCGCAGACCCGAACTTCGTTGATTTTTTCTTTGTATAGACGCGTGGCGCAGCCCATTTGTTATATTGTATTTTCGAGATTACGCCGATCTTTTCCAATCTGTCGAGTTCCTTGTCTATTTGGTTAAGAGACGCAAAAGGCACACTCCTTTTCTTTTTAAATACAGGTTGACAGTTCGTTTTTTAACTCGAGTTTTACTGACATTTTGTTACATCGACCCAGACCACCAGAAAAGACATCTGGGAATGTCTCTATTTCTCTGAATGTTTGAGATGAGACTTGAAGATTAGTATTATCTGCGTTATTCGGACTATTGTCCCCATCTTCATTGTTATTTGTACAACGTTTCGGCCGATATACCCTCCGGCCTTCTTCAGGTATTACTTGTCGTGTTCGGGAACCTTCTCGGACTCGGGAACCTTTCTTTTCGAACTCGGGAACTTTCTTGTCGTATTCGGGAGCCATCACGGAACTTTGAACCTAACCCTTTATTTATTCAAAGTTCCCTGATGGCTCCCCAATACGACAAGAAAGTTCCCGAGTTCGAAAAGAGGGTTCCCGAGTCCGAGAAGAAATACCTGAAGAAGGCCGGAGGGTATATCGACCGAAACGGTACAAAATAACAATAAAGATGGGGACAATAGTCCGAATAATGGGAATGTCTCGTTTAAAACTTTTAATAGCTTCTCTGATTCTGCCGTTGCATTTTGAACTTTTTTGCAAAAAGTATTTATTGGTGAATCCCAAAGCTCAAACTCCTGTATTGCGTCGCTACCAAAAAGATTATTTGTATTTTTTAATACACATATCTTCATTTTTTTCGTCTTGTTATTTGGGTGACGTTCACAATTATTTCCCCCTTAAATTGTATTTTTCGCCAGTTCTGATCTCCATTATCATTCAAATGGAGACCGAGGCGACTTATTTTCACTCAGTCTCCAGTGAAAGACCATCAGCTAAGGCTGGTTTGAAATACACAAGGCTCTGGATACGAATTGGGTGAATTGGAAATCAGATGAGGAATCGAGACCATCCAAACTACAGCACTGTTGGGATCGGCTAGAATACTCAAAAGAGTCCTGGAGACCTGAGGAGACTTGCTGTCATTCAGCCTCTAGGGAACCACCAGCTACGACAAGTGTGAAAAACTCAATAATAATATAATAATAATAATAATAAATACAAAACTAGACACGACTGGGTTGGGAAGGTGATCCACTGGGAATTATGCAAAAAATTAAATTTTGACCATACAACAAAATGGTATATGCATAAACCAGAATCTGTTCTTGAGAACGAAACGCATGAAATTCTCTGGGACTTTGAAATAAAAACGGATCACCTTATCCGCAAAAAGACCAGACCTGGTGTTGATAACAAAAAAGAAAGAACTTTGTCAGCTGGTGGATTTTGCAGTGCCAGCAGATCTCAGGGTGAAGCTGAAGAAAAATGAAAAAATGGGCAAATATCTGGACCTTGCTAGAGAACTGAAAAAGTTATGGAATATGAAAGTGAAAGTGATACCAATTGTGGTTGGTGCACTTGGAACAGTCCCAAAAGGATTGGAAAAGGGCTTGGAAAGTTTGGATATCAAAGGAAGGATTGAAACCATTCAGAACACTGCACTGCTGCAATCTGCCAGAATACTCAGAAGAGTTCTGGAAACCTGAGGAGACTTGCTGCCACTCAGACTCCAGTGAAAGACCATCAGCTAATGCTGATGTGAAAACTCAAAAGGAGCAAATAATAATAATAATAATAATAATAACAAAAACAACATCAACAAAGGTTTAGGGCGTATAATGAAGAACTCAAATAAAATACCGCCCTACCGCCTGGGGCGTTAGAATGCACCGACTGCACCTCTGCAGAGGGGTAAGACTCCCCCAATGGGGCCACCTGTTGGCCGTGGGTGGCGACCCGTGATGCTTAAGGATAGAGCCCAGGTGGATGAGCAGTTCATGACATGCAATACTCCACTTTGGCCCTATCTTGGGCTAGACGGGCGATCAATCGGCTGGTCACGTCAAGCCCTAGCACCTATATGATTTTCCCAACCCTATTGTCCTTATAGCAAGCCCCAATCCCTTTTTATCATATGGGTGCTAGAAGGCGGTGGCTGCGGGTCTACATGTCCTGGGAATGACGTTAAATATCTGATGGTGAGGTTCCAGTTTTGGAGGTTTGCAGAATGTGGAGCACCCCTTCATCACCATTGCTCCCTGGTCCACTCTGACCCGGAGTGGTAGTACCTGTTAGGGTCCCATCTATGGGTTAAATAGAAAAATGTATTATAAAAAAGAAATGTATTATCCATTAAGAATTGATTTATTTCAAAACTTTATCGGCATTAAATGACCCACTGAGGTTGATATGCCGTAAAACAAAACAAAACAAACCAATCAAATAAAATATCAAATTCACGCCTAAAAGAAATCCTAATTGCCATCAGTGGCTGAAGAATCAGCTCTTCCAAATAATAAATACCAAATCATGGAGAATGTGGCGTAAATAACTAAGGGAATTGTGACTTGAGTAGTTACATAGTTTTGGTTACAGACAGAAAATACAGAATCTCCATTATCATTCGAATTATCGCTGTAGGTAATTGAGCTTATGTAATCAAACTAATTGAAGCAATTATCCTCTTTATATAAAGAAGACAAGACACTGACTCATTTTCACAAATCGTTTGGTCGATTTGAAAGATAAATAGTAATTCGTCCAGTCAGTTTTTTCATCCGTTAACGAACAAGTAATCTAACCGGATATTTAGGATTGACCACCAACATTACGCAAGGATTGTCCTTCTTTGAGATTTCTTCCTTGAGAATCATTTTTGCTCGGTCGGCAAATTATATATATATATATATATATATATATATATATATATATATATAGAGAGAGAGAGAGAGAGAGAGAGAGATAGATAGATAGATAGATAGATAGATAGATTTTTGGTACTGGCAAATCTATTAACCCGATGTAAAAATAGATTTTCGAAACATATTGCCTAAGGGGTGGGAGTAAAAAATTCAATGTCAACGAGTTTGTACCCAAAGTAAGTAAAATAATCAAATTCATTAAAGGATTAAAAAATAAAACAATTTGAAATGTAAACTTTAAATATGTATTAAAATAAAAACAAATTATATATAGATATATAATACCAATCATGTATTTATTAAAACTTGTTTTAAAAAACAATGAGGACTCTCTAATGTTGCATGTTCACATTTTTTGTGTATTTAATCTATGTTATGACGATTTTAGGTAATGTGACGTAAGCAGTAACGTAATTTTTGTTACAGAGACAAAAACCGGAAGCGAATCTCCATTATTACTAGATGTTATATATTTGGTTTTGGGATTATCAGGAGAGAATGTGTACCGTTTCGGGGCCTTCCTCTCAACGGTTTTATTTGCACATCGTCCCCCCCCCTCACTGATGTGAGGTCCCACGGAATATATCAAATGTATCGTACAATCAAATATACAACTAAATAACGGCGAAAAGATGTTTTTAAACAGTGTGTTATGGAAATGTTGCGTGAATCGCATTATGCTTTCGCGAGCAGGTGGTGAGATGACGTTTCTACTGCGAATATATATATATATATATAATATTATGAAACCATAATATCACCATTAATTATATATATATATATATATATATATATATATATATATATATATATATATATATATGATTTTATATGAAAATGATGACTTACCAGTGAAATTGGTCACAATTCATAGTTGATAGTTTCACAATGATAAGACAGCGATATAACAAATATAAAGTGCTTAATCCGTAAGTAGAGCAATTTTATTATTATAATAGTATACACAGGAATAACCTACTCGAGTTTCACCATAAGGATCTTCAGGGTTTAATCTACTGAATTAATCAAGATATTGATTAATTACAGTCAATTGCACGCGTGTATTTTGGGGCTATGACGGTTAGTGACTAACCGCCATAGCCACAAAACACACACACACACACACACACACACACACACATATATATATTATATATATATATATATATATATATATATACATATATATATATATATATATAAGAACTTTCATCGCTAGCATAAAGCAATGGACGTCTGTTGTTTACAGACTGGATATCTCTGGTGATCGTAAAATATATAAATGAATGTATGTATTTAATAATTTAAACACCGCCCTTTAATCGCAGCTGTCAAATGGCCAAGAGTTTAACGAAACGGACTGAGGAAAATTCAGTCGGGTTTCGCTCCGGGTCGGAGGTAGTTGTTTTTTCTAGCCACACGTCGAAACACGGTTTCTTTGGATGACCTATATATACATATATATATATATATATATATATATATATATATATATATATATATCATCATCATCATCATCATGTCGAGCTTTC
>JALAJA010000066.1:47500-58950 GCA_023376005.1 Doryteuthis pealeii
TTATAATTTCCCGGAGAAATGCAACAAAAATCTATACTAATCATATATTAGTTTTGTAAAAAATTATTTAGGGAGACAACTATTATGAGTTAATTACGGACAACGATTGGTTTGGTTTGTTTTGTTTTGTTTTACGGCATATCAACCTCAGTGGGTCATTTAATGCCGATAAAGTTTTGAAATAAATCAATTCTTAATGGATAATACAATTTTTTTATAAATACATTTTTCTATTTAACCCATAGATGGGACCCTAACAGGTACTACCACTCCGGGTCAGAGTGGACCAGGAAGCAATGGTGATGAAGGGGTGCTTCACATTCCCCAAACCTCCAAAACCATAACCTCACCATCAGATAGAGTTTAACATCATTCCCAGGACATGTAGACCAGCAGCCACCGCCTTCTAGCACCCATATGATAAAAAGGGTTGGGGCTTGCCATAAGGGCAATATGGTTGGGGCGATCATATAGGTACTAGGGCTTGACATGGCCAGCCGATTGATCGGAGGGGGTCTCTCCGACCGCCCGTCTAGCCCAAGATAGGACCAAAGTGGAGTATTGCAGGTCATGAACTGCTCATCCACCTGGGCTCTATCCGTAAGCATCACGGGTTGCCACCCACGGCCAACAGGTGGCCCCATTGGGGGAGTCTTACCCCTCTGCAGAGGTGCAGTCGGTGCATTCTAACGCCCCTGCCGACAGAGCGGGTTAATTACAGAGTAATACCCTTTATTTATTAACTTACAATACAAATTATCAAACCTCATCTGAAAAATTCAGACAAGAAACACATGAAGAAGGTCGGGGGAAAGATCGGCCGAAACGTTGTGTAGATGACAATGTAACGTTCTAATAGCGATATATTTTGTATACCGGGTCTTGTCAACGTGCCTCCAAATTCACGACACCAAAAAGGTATTCGTTATGCGACGGTCGTCTTGTCGATAAAAAGGTACAATGCGAGAAATATATCTTCGCAAGCTGCTTAGCTTTTATTTCCAGGGCTCGTCTCGTGGGTTGTATCGGTAGAGGAGGAAAAGCAGAGAGAAAGAGAGAGAGAGAGGACAGTATTAAATTACTGTAATCCCACACTAGGGACTAGAGGCCCGTCCGTTTCCCTAGTCCTCGGAAAGCAACAAAGAGACCGGTCTTTTTCTTCGTCGTTCCTTGTGACCACGTGACTTCCGGTTCCGGTTAACACCCGAAACTTCCGGTTGGCTTTCAATTCTCCATTCGGGGGGTCACGCTCCGGTCAAATTCACGACAAACCGTTTTATGTTCATCACCTTTTTTTAAAAATCTTTACTCTGTCTTATTTCTTCTTCCTCTCTTTTCTATAGTAGTCTTCGCAAAACTCAGGACCTTCATCGTCTCGTTACAACAATATAGATGAAGACAATAATTCGAATAATTGAAATAATACTAATTATCAAGCTTCATCTAAAAAATTTAGAGAAAAAAATTAAAAAAATTAAAACATATTACAGCACATAATTACATTCTATAATATGTATACAGTGCTATTTTTCTTATTTAAAAAAAAAAATGTAAAAAAAAAATCAGGGTGTTTTTTGGAGGGAGGGGTAGGGATCTGAAACAGATTAATAGCATTTCAGTTTATTTCAATTAAGAAAATTGATTTGATATAATAGGAAATTGAGTTACAAGTGGAATGATTTCAACTCATAAGTCATGATAACCCTTTATTGCATTTCTATATAATTTTTTTTGGTACATTACTGTAGAAATAATGGGAATTTTCTTTGAGCTATTCTAGACAAGCACCAAAGAATTCTTGACCTTAGAGATTTATTATTTTTTTTTGTAAAAACCTCCATCCCAAAGTTATATCTACCTATCTCTTTCCACTCATTTTTCATCTAATGTTATAGTTTCCCGGGGAAATCCAACAAAAATCTACTTTAATCTTAGTGTTGTATAGCCGCTTGACTGGACTTCAATAAAACCACAGACACGTATATATAAAAATAGGACCCGTCTTTATTTTTTCGGTGTGTAAGTGGTGAGGGGCGACGAGTGTTCACAATGAAAATGCCGGGTGGCTGGCGACGGTGGCGACGAGTGTTCACAGTGGAAATGCCCGAGGGTTGATGACAGGAGACAAGGTTATCTTCTCGACTGCTGCTGGGGACTGATCTCCTACCATTCATCCGCTAGGCCTTTATATACAATAAATATGCCTACGCATTTTTATATTTTGATCTGATAATGGATATATATATTTCTTTATCTTTCTCTTCACCGGAAAACTCGGCTTCCGTTTTCCTTTTTTCTTTTATCTATTTCTTCATCTTCTCCCTGCTTCTTGACCGAAAGACCTCACTTCCGTTCTCCCTTTTTTAAAAATATATATTTTTATCTTTCTCTTTGTCTTTTGACCGGAAGAGGAATCTTCCGTTGCAAGATATGCAACATTATATTTGTTTTGTAAAAGATTATTAAGGGAAATAACTATCAAAAGGTAATTACAGAGTACTACATATTATTTATTAACTTATACATTTTCAAACCTCATCTCAAAAGTTTAGACAAGAACCACATGAAGAAGGTCGGGGGAAACATCGACGGAAACGTTTTGTAGATAACAATATAGATGAAGACAATAATTCGAATAATCGAAATAATAATAATTATCAAGACTCATTTAAAAAATTCAGAGAAACCATAGATTTGTTTTGTAAAAACATCTTTCCCCAAAATTAATTGCGTATATCTACCTGTCTCTTCTCAGTCCTTTTTTAAAATCTTATATTATAATGGATGAGCAGTTCATGACATGCAATACTCCTGTAACGTAGGTGCAAAGTTATACATACTTTGGATACAGATAACTCCGACGAAGGTTAATAGACAAACATTTATTATACACAGCACATGGATAACAGTTGGTACAAAGTTCATAGTAAAGAGTACATATAAAAAGAGGTACATAAATAAAGATAGACACATTCATGAATGATACAGATATACAATAAAAGGCACAGACATGAGATTAGGAATAGTCCATGCTGTGAGGACTTACAGTAATGTAAGGGGGGACGGAGCCCCACGAGAGGGTTTAGATAGAATCTACCCCATGTGGCTCGTAGTTGCTGAAACTATAAAGAGAGCGAAAGTGTTTGAAACCGGCGCTTAAATACTGGTGCCCTAGCGGGCATCATCAAACTAAAAAGGGGCAGACAACTCCACCAGGCGAATACAAACAAACGCTACAGTCCTATCTTGGGCTAGACGGGCGGTCGGAGAGGCCCCCTCTGATCAATCGGCTGGTCACGTCAAGCCCTAGCACCTATATGATTTTCCCAACCCTATTGCCTTTATGGCAAGCCCCAACCCCTTTTTATCATATGGGTGCTAGAAGGCGGTGGCTGCGGGTCTACATGTCCTGGGAATGACGTTAAACTCTATCTGATTGTGAGGTTCCAGTTCTGGAGGTTTGGGGAATGTGAAGCACCCCTTCATCACCATTGCTCCCTGGTCCACTCTGACCCGGAGTGGTAGTACCTGTTAGGGCCCCATCTATGGGTTAAATAGAAAAATGTATTTATAAAAAAATTGTATTATCCATTAAGAATTGATTTATTTCAAAACTTTATCGGCATTAAATGACCCACTGAGGTTGATATGCCGTAAAACAAAACAAACCAAATTATATTATAATTTCCCGTCGAAATGCAACAAATATGTACACTAATCATATATTTGTTTTGTAAAAAAATATTAAGGAAGATAACTATTATGTTAATTACAATTAATTAATTAAGTATAATTAATACGCTTTGTTGGGTTGTCTGCCCTTTGCCTGGAAGAGTTATCTTCCCTCTGGGTTCCCGTTTTTGACCACCAGGGATCTGTTGTATTTAAGCGCCTATTTCAAACTCTCTCATTCTCTTGCTTCTCGGGAATTGACAACGATGGGTTAAACACTTGTCTAAACCCTCCCTGTGTGTGGGTTCTTCACACCCCCAACACACTGCCACTAGTAAGTGACTTTAGTCTATGGACTCTCCATAACTAGACATATCTTCTATGTAACTCTTTTGTATCTTATCCCTTTTCTATGTACGTATATTATCCACTATGTATCTTGTTTCATGTATATGTACTTTATGTTGTAAAAGTCTTTCCATGTGCTTTTATTAAAGTCCATTATGTTATGTTCAACACTCGTGTCGGAGTTGTTTTGTTTCAACCAGTTATAATTTATATATAACCTTGAACCATTTATTTATTAACTTATAAATGATAATACAAATTATCAAAGTTTATTTCCTAAATTTCCAGACAAGAATCACAGGAAGAAGGCTGGGGGAACATTGGTCGAAACGTTGTGTAGATAACAATAAAGATGAAGACAATAGTCCGAATCATCGAAATAATACTAAATTTTTAGTTACGTGTGTTACCAAGGAAGCCAATACAGACTGACTTAAATGCTTTCCATGCTCTCAGTTCCCTGCATGATAACTAAAAAAGAAGACATAAGTCACACAATAATAGAAATTAACCCTGAATGCATATACGCCTTTATGTACAGTAAGTGTACAAATGTACAGTATCCATATCTAAAAAAAACTAGAGGTGATGAGTAAAAACGGATTTCAAATCTGAATTCAGCACACCCAAATTAGGTTAAAACAGCTATTTTTGTGCTTGTCTCAATTTCTTTGTAAACCAGTGTAATTAACACAGCTTGACACCTGTTAGCGAAATGAGAACAGGATACCCTCGTGGATTGAATAAAGGTTTGGGTTCAAAGTTCAGCGATGGCTCCTGATTAACACAAGAAGTTTTCCGAGTTCGACAAGGCTCTCGAGTTCGACAAGAAATACATGAAGAAGGCCGGATGAATCATTGGTTGAAACGTTGTACAGATAACAATAATGATGAGGTCAATATTCCGAATAATCTTAATAATGCTAATTAACAAGCCTCGTGTAAAAAAAAAATCCGAGAAATGATAAATTTGTTTTGTAAAAACCTCTTTTCTCCAAGTTCATTGCGTAGATCTACCTATCTTTTCCCACTCATTTTTATCTCATGATGTAGTTTCCCGGGGAAATGCAACAAAAATCTACACTAATCATATATTGGTTTTGTAAAAAAATATTAAGGGAGATAACTATTAAAAGATAATTACATTATAACTTACTAGCATTATAACTTACTAGCAAGTATTTAAGTTTTAATGTAATAAAATATTGTATTAAATTAGAAAGGCTAATGAAACTAAATAAGAAGGCAGATAAAAAGATTTGAAACAGAGTGCAAGTATTTAAGTTTTAATGTAATAAAATATTGTATTAAATTAGAAAGGCTAATGAAACTAAATAAGAATACAGATAAAAAGATTTGAAACAGAGGGAGTATAATAAAAGATTTGAAACAGAGGGAGTATAATAAAAAATGGAACAACTGAAACTTACTCTTCCATCACTCTCGTCTTTCATTGTTATTTTTTCTAATTTAAGTATTTAGTTATAAGAGGAAGTAAAGAATAAAATGACAGTTATTTTATCTTGTTAATGAATTTCATTTAAGATTCATTGAAGAGATTTTTGCTTATATTCATTAAAATAAAACCAAACAGTTAGAAATCAATAATACTAAGCACATATTTATTAAATTCGATTTTTTAATATTAATATGCAAATTAGCCTTCCCGTTCTCACTGTAAACCGCTATTTTGTTGTATATATAAATATAATTGCATGTTGTCAGTATGTAGACATAGTTAACAGTATTAATAATGTAAGACAATTTTATTAATAATTGAGGTTTAGATAAAAATAAAATCATGGAGAATGTGATGTCAATAACTAAGAGAATTGTGACTTGAGTAGGAATATAGTTTCGGTTACAGACAGAAAAACACACAATCTCCATTATAATAAGATAATACAAATTATTAAACCACATCTCAAAAATTCAGATAAGAAACACATGACGAAGGCTGGGGGGAACATCAGCCGAAATATCGTGTGTTATATAGCCCTTATAAACATCGGGTAGATAAGAGAGAGAGACAGACAGACAGACAGAGATATGAGCAATTCCCTGTCAAAACATCCAGAAAAAAGTAAAATTGTCACCCACCCTCTTCAATTTTTCTGAAATTTTGTGCAAGTGTGAACTATGTTAAAGTTAGACAATCCCCTAAATTTGAGCTTACAATTCCAAAAAGTGACGGAGTTATGTCGATTTTCAGCTCTCCAAATTTGGTGTGGTTGGTGAAAATGGGGAATTTTTGTACCCAGCCCTGTCCCTTTAAATCAACAGGGCAGGTATTGCCTGGGGGGATAGTACCCCTAGGATCGACGCTATTAACTTGTAAAGATCCAGGGCCGAAGCCACTGGATCCCCAGCGTTGGCCAGATTTACATACTAATAACATGCATTTATATTTATATATACAACAAAATAGTGGTTTACAGTACGAACGGGAAGGCTAATTTACACATTAATATTAAAAATTGATTTTAATAAATATTTTCTTAGTATTATTGGTTTCTAATTGTTTGGTTTTATCTTAATGAATAATAGCAAAAATCCCGGGTATAAATCTTAAAAGAAATCCATTAACAAGAAACCATAACATAAGATAAAAAAATAGGAGTGAGAAGAGACAGTTCCAGAAAGTGCATATGTCCAACCCAAGCCTTTGCCACAATAATCAAAACCACTGTGTGGGTTGTTTACTGGATGAACCCTCATGCGTCGTAATTGACGAGAGAGTCTTTTTTTTTTTTATCTGCAAGAGTGTATTTGAATGTAGGGTGTGTGTGCAAGTGGGTATGCAGTCTTTGCTCTTTTTTTTATAGGAACTATTTCAGCTATCACCGTTCGACTTCTGCAACCCTGTTTCGTTTTTTTTTTTTTTTTTTTTAGCGGCAATTTCCAAATCAAGCCTCAGAAAGAAAAAAAGGAACATTCTTATCTTTCATTTTTTCTAAACATTTGATTGATTAATTGCTATTCTGTGAAGGCAGTTACATACACAAACCGATCCATTTTTTTCTCTTTATGCGCAGCTCCAACAGCCTTGAAAGGAACAACAAAATTAGAAGAAGATAAGAACAATATATCATTATGAGCTACCGTATTTCTGAAGCGTGGATCCTTAATGAAACAAAAAGTGGAAAGAACACCTGAATTATTTAATTTATTTATTGTTCTCTCTTATTGGTAATGAAGAGATAGGTATGGTATCTCCTTCTAGTTAATAATAACTGCTTAATTAAAGGTGATATACTCTACCTGTTAAAGGTAAAAATATAAGACGCAAATTATATAATGCTATTATCTAATATATGAAGAAAATTTTAAGACGAGTGAAAAGTTTTTCAATATCTTATCATAATGGAGATTCAGTGTCTGTCTGTTTATAACCGAAACTATGTCACTGCTTATGTCTCAATACCCTAAGTGTTGCATAGCGCTCGACTCGGGTCACAAAATCGTACATGTTATATACTGTTGCTGGGTCGTATGTGTTAGTAATGGAGTATAAAGATTCACACGTAGACATATGTAGTAGTAAGATTGAACGTTTATTTCTTTTCCCCTCGTGGTGCGTGTGAGTGGCGGGCGTTGACAATGGGAACTACTACTACTACTACTACTACTGTTGGGATCTCAGGCACAGAGGGGTGAACGAACCTCACTGCTCGCTGGCAGCGATGGTGCGTGACCGCAGCCACGTACGTTCTCGTCGACTGTCTCTCTCCTGACTGACTAACTGCTACTGCTGACCCCTTAAGTAAAGGCAGCCCGCCCACACATCCTTTTGTTCCTTTGACCGGAAGTTCTTTCTTCCCCTTCCAGTTTCTTTGTTCAAATTCCCGTTTGTACAGAGGAAGTCTTTTGTTACCCTTCCTTTTGTTACCCCAGACTTTCTGTCTAAGCTATCTATTATTTTCTTTTGTTCAATTTCTTCTTTGTCCAGGTTTCGAATTTCCCGCGCAAAATAAATGCGACGATCCTAAAACATAACATAAGAAATTGCATGAGTTATCTGTAGCGAGAGTCCTGTTTGTCTTGTCCGTCTTACTCGGATGATTTGGGTGATATGTGGCAGGTGGCCGTACAGCTGTTTTCTCGTGGGGTCTTGTTTCCACGTCTTGTTTAGGATCACGCGCAGCATTCTTGTGCAGCTAAGCAATGATCCTATATAATTATATTACATCACCAATTTGAAGAGATACATATGAACCTAATTTATTGAATGGAAAATCTGGTAGGCAAAGTGTTAAGAATTTATTTCTGAAACACACTATATTTCAAAGGATATCAATATTTCCGACGTAATCTGTATTCACAACTTTCAAAGTTAACTTTTAAAATAGTGTTTCGTTAAATTCTCTTCTTAAATTGTGCATAATAAATTACTTGAAATTGTTTTGTGTCTTTACTGGTATCTCATTGCTAATAAATGCGTGGTAGTTCAAAGTGAGCGCGAACATGTCTGGATTGAAAGATGAGATCATGGATGAGTGTATCAAGCGCCTACAGAGATTGAACTCGCATTCTCCTGATCGTGAGCCGTGGCTCAAAATTCCTATACTGCGATGGCAGCGCTGGGCGTGATTGACTCGGATGTAGGACCTTGATCAGGGCATTTAGTCATCATTTAAGGACTGCTTTCCCACAACTAGACAGTTGCGTTTTGATCTTGCTGACGAAAACAGACGTGTAACGAACATGAGGCGAGTGAGCTTTGGCGGAGGACTGCTGGAAAATCGTTGCAGGCGGAAAGATTTGGTCAAGGGACTTCTTTTTCAGTGGAGAGATTCGGCTGTCCGACCAGAGTAATTTCTGTTCTCTCGACGAATTGCTGTTCACATTATATTATCAATGAGTATTTAATCTATAGTCAAAATCATTACTAAATGCATAGAATAAAATAAATCTTGTTTATTAACGATGTCTTTAATTGGATCCTTTGTAATCCTTTGATAATGAATCCTTTGGTTCTTCTGGTAAAGAGTCCTCAGTTCCTTCGTCAATGGTCGCAAGTGAACTGTGACAAGTATCAGTGTTTAAGTAGTGAATCAGCCACGTATTATGGTTGTTGATTGGCCAGAGGAGTAGACCACGTGACATTGGCTAGTCTATAAATTCAGGGTGAGAATTGGCGCACACCTTATATCACAAATATTCCAACATACACATCTAAGCTAAGCTAAGAATAATATATCACAAATATTCCAGCATAACTGATATTTGAGGTAAAGATCTCATCTAGCAACAGCTTCAGTTTCGGAGATCTTCTGTAGATGAGATTTTTATCTCGAAATATTAAAAATAAATCACAGGTTAACAAATAACACTACAGTTACCTTATTTTTTATTTACGCTTGCATTGTGGTAACCTTCAAAACCAACCACAAAATAAATACATTTGTTTTCTACCAAAATATCGTTACGAATCCAAAACTTAGTCGGCGTTAGACTTAGTCTGCAAAACTTAGTCGGCATTAAATCCAGGTTGAATATGCCGTAAAACAAACCAAACCAAAATAAATATATGATATACGTGTGTAATAAAAATAGAACAACCTATATGATTTTCCCAACCCTATTGCCCTTATGGCAAGCCTCAGCCCCCTTTTTATCATATGGGTGCTAGAAGGCGGTGGCTGCGGGTCTACATGTCCTGGGAATGACGTTAAACTCTATCTGATGGTGAGGTTCCAGTTCTGGAAGGTTTGGGGAATGTGGAGCACCCCTTCATCACATTGCTCCCTGGTCCACTCTTAACCCGTATGGTAGTACCCGTTAGGGTCCCATCTATGGGTTAAATAGAAAAATGTATTTATAAAAAAAATGTATTATCCATTAAGAATTGGTTTATTTCAAAACTTTATCGGCATTAAATGACCCACTGAGGTTGATATGCCGTAAAACAAAACAAACCAAACCAAAAACAGAACCAGTGCTTAGACTTTTAGAAAAGCTTTATTACACTTGACTCTGACTACAATCTGTTAACAGACCCTTCAAACCCCAGCCCCCATCACCACGTTTGAACTGGCGTCAAGAGAGCCACCTAAGACCAACATCATCTGTAGGCCTCGCCAAGACTCTTACTACAAAAAAAAAAGAATTCTAAAATAAACAAAACTACCGTTAAAAGAGACTACCACCCCGACCCACGTCTGTATGTTTTGAACTTGCTGTTAAAACAGAAACCTTATTGTATAAAAAAGAAAGACAATTTTTTTTATTTCCAAAATAATGTTATTCTAAGCATATAATTTTAGCACATGATTTTAGGAACATGATTTTATTTTACTAATATGTATTTTTATTAGTTATCAACAATTCAAGCGCCAATTTTCACTTTAAAAACGAATTAAAATGCTACTTCTATACATCTCAGATTTCCAAGGGGAGGTAATTAAAGTGGATTATTAGAACACCGTGTATCAATCATGTTGGCTGGTTGGTTGGTTGGCTGCTAGGTTGGTGGTTTGGCTGAGTGTTTGACAGGCCCCCCAAAAAGAGGCAAGTCCATATGTTTCAGAAAAACACATTTCTGTTCAAATTTATATATATATATATATTATATATATATATATATATATATATATATATATATATAAACTACTAAAAGTAGAGGAATCATATGTAAAATGGGGAGGTGATATTATTTATGAATTAAAAATAATAAAATAAAAGGTGATACGAAGGCCTTTCGACCGGTACTTTTTCAGTATTTACACCGTTGACAATTAAAAGTCAGCGAAAGACGATGGCATAGTGTTGCATCTATCATTCTGGTTGTTTTTATTACCCTTTAAGATTTTAAAATTGTGTTTATCAATTATGTTTTTAATATTGTTCATACGACAGTAACTTATTTTGAGGTTGTTTTTATTAAAGAGTTTGTTCAATGTAGGCGATTTGTCTAAGTGTTTCTTCCTTAATTGGAAAAAATATCTTCCCCACATTCGTTTTAACGGTTCTGCTGAAAGGGGGGGGGGTTAAAACAAATGATATTTCTCTTTCTTGGTTTTTTATTATTATTATTTTCATAGTTGTATTATTTTTGTATTACTAGTTTGGAGTATAATCCACTGTTTTTTAGGGCGTTTTTCATATATCGTTTTGATTTGTTGAATATATCGGCATTGGTGGAATAGTCTATGTTCTATAGATACGAATGTGCTTTGCAATGGTGGAGGATTCTGATATATGTTAATATACATATTTATGCCAATACTTTTCTCATTTTCTCTATATATATATATATATATTTATATATATATATATATATATATATATATATATCATAGATAGCAGGAAATCACATAATTGATATTGATAATTTGAATTATTACCATGACCAGACAACGCGACAAACACCATGTGCGACATCCGGGAGCACTGGACAGGCTATTTTCGAACTCTCTCTCATCAGCAGT
>JALAJA010000066.1:59050-71550 GCA_023376005.1 Doryteuthis pealeii
TAAATAAGTTTGTTTAATCCGGCCAAAGGATGGCTCGGGTGTGCTAGAGTACCGTACAGGACTTGTTTCGACTTATTAAGTCTCATCAGCGCATATACTAACGATTTCCCTCGACAGAATCGAAACCGGGCTTCAGCAGCTAGTGAAACCACTAGTGAAAACACTTTATCGCCTCGCCACAGTACACCAGCTGCCCATCCAGCGAAATTAAGCTTGTCAATGATACAATATACACGCCTCTACATAATAGGTAATTATTTCTAAATAAAACAACATGCAAAAATCTTATATATTATATATATATATATATGTGTGTGTGTGTGTGTGTGTTGTGTGTGTGTGTGTGTGATGTGTGATCTCAGGGATATAAAAACATGTGATGCATTTCTTCGCTGTCCTGCCCACGTAGAGCGTGCATATTTTATTGATCGTGCCAAGAAAAGGGGGACAGATTCTCCAACCTTCATTCCGTTTAATTTTAATTCCCTTCTCGTATATCTTGGCCAATCGATCTATAATCCACCGGACTCCCTGCTAGATGTCAAAAAGATTGTATTTTATTACAGCCAAGGGAAAATAGAACTAGACTTACTCCTGACGCCCATGTGAACTTCCTATACTTCACCTCTACATCCTTTACTAGGTTTAGCTGCGGGCAGGAAGTATACCACCGACTGCCCTCTGCCACCAGGTAAAAATCCTCCCCCCACCAATGAGGCTCAACTGTTGGCGTTGGTGGCAACCCCTTGATGCTTTCATATTTTTTTTTTTTTTTTTTTTTTATTTTTTTTTTTTTTTTTTTTTTTTTTTTATTTTTTTTTTTTTATTTTTTTTTTTTTTTTTTTGTCGACTTTTGGATCCTTAACAGTATATAGTAGATATCATGTTTTCACAATGACCAAATACTCCGAAAGAACCGTACTTGGACTACATCATAGTCAACTTAGCGTATGTGGTTTCTCCATTTCAGTAAAAAATATCTCCCTAGTCAAACGGCTAGCAACAAGGGGATAGACTTATCTCGCTGTCTGGGTGATACCGACAATAGGGCCAACCCCACCGACTTTTCCATTTTGTTAATTATTTATATTATATTATATTAATATTAATATATATATACTATATATATATATTAAAAAATATATATACAGCAAGTTATACACGACTGCGCCTCTCAGAGAGTTTAAAATCCCCCCCCATGAGGCTCTTCTGTGGCCGTTGGTGGTAACCCTGAGCTTCATTAGTCGACTTGTCCTTAATAGTATATAGTAGTACTCATGTCTTCCAATGACCAAAATGATTCGAATAGTACCCGTACTTGGGACTACATCAATAGAAACTTCGGAAGTTTTCGACCTGACTTCAACCGGGGGAGGCCATTATATATATATATATATAATTAAACAAAAGACACGTCTCCAGGTACTTTCGGCACTCGAAATGCCATCATCAGGTGTGATGTGTTGTGTTCCAGTTTTTTTCAAGTTAGTGAGTGAGAGTAACTAGGAGGGGAACCCGTAGAAAATTATATTTAAGATATAGCACTCGAATCCATTTCTCTACGACTCTAACTTTAGACCATGCACGGGTGTATTCATATATGTTTGAAAGAATTAATAAAGGAGAGAAAGTATAGAATGGAAATATAAGGATATTTTAATCAATTTTTAATTTTAATTTTTTTAAAATAACCAACTTTCAATTTGGTTTATCTAAAAATAAAAATAGTTTGAATAATTTTTCAACATACCGTCGGATCACTTCCAGTGTTCATTTACATTTCATATATCTTATTATATGGAAATTGTGTGGTTTTCCTGTCTGTACCGAAACTATATCCCTACTTCAAGTCACATATTCTCTTTAGTTTATTGACATCACATGTCTCCATGATTTTATTTATCTAAAACCTCAATCATTAATAAAATTGTCTTACATTATTAATATGTTACTATGTCTACATTACGACAAACATTGCAATTATATTTATATATACAACAAAATAGCGGTTTACAGTGTGAACTTGGAAGGCTATTTGCATATTAATTAAAAAATCGAAATTTAATAAATATTGCTTAGTATTATTGATTTCTAACTGTTTGGTTTTATTTAATGAATATAAGCAAAAATTCTCTTCAATGAATCTTAAATGAAATCCATTAACAAGAAAAATAACTTTTTATTCTTACTTCCTCTTTTAACTTAAATACTTAAATTAGAAAAATACACAATGAAAGACGAGATGATGGAAGAGTAAGTTTGTCAGTTAGTTCCATTTTTTATTATACTCCTGTTCAATCTTTTTATCTAAGTATTCTTATTTTAGTTCATTAGCACTTCTATTTAATACAATATTTTATTACATTAAAACTTTAAATACTTGCCACCCGAGGGTGCATATATTTCGGCAGTATGATAATGATAGTAAGACACATAATCGAATCCATTTCCTACGACTCTAACCTTTAGCACCATGCACCGGTGTGTATTCATATATGTTGAAGAATTAATAAAGGAGAGAAAGTATAGAATGGATAATATAGGATATTTTAACAATTTTTTAATTTAATTTTTTTAAATAACCCAAATTTCATCTTGGTTATTTAAAGATGAATAATAGTTTGAATAATTCTTTCAACATACCGTCGGATTCACTTCCAGCTGTCATTTACATTTCATATATCTTATTATAATGGAGATTGTGTGTTTTTCTGTCTGCAACCGAAACTATATTCTACTCACGTCACAATTCCTCTAGTTATTGACATAACATTCTCCATGATTTTATTTTATTTAACCTCAATTATTAATAAAATTGTCTTAACATTTAATACTGTTAACTATGTCACATATTGACAACATGCAATTATATTTATATATACAACAAAATAGCGGTTTACAGTGTAAACGGGAAGGCTAATTTGCATATTAATATTAAAAAATCGAATTTAATAAAATATGTGCTTAGTATTATTGATTTCTAACTGTTTGGTTTTTATTTTAATGAATATAAGCAAACATTCTTCTATGAATCTTGAATGAAATCCATTAACAAGATTAAATAACTGTCATTTTATTCTTTACTTCCTCTTATAACTAAATACTTAAATTAGAAAAAAATAACAATGAAAGACGAGAGTGATGGAAGAGTAATTTCAGTTGTTCCATTTTTATTATACTCCCTCTGTTTCAAATCTTTTATTATACTCCCTCTGTTTCAAATCTTTTTATCTGTATTCTTATTTAGTTTCATTAGCCTTTCTAATTTAATACAATATTTTATTACATTAAAACTTAAATACTTGCACCCGGAGGGTGCATATATTTGCTAGTGTATATAATTTGTTTTCCCTGTTATGAATATGAAACTCTGTTTCAGTGAACTCATTGTGCACAAAAGCAAATTGAATTAAATTCAGATATCTGGTATTTTGCCAAAAGCGTTTCGGACTTTTACACCATACCCACTTGTCTGCATCGAAATCCGCATCGTATCTCATTTTGTATTCTGCTCAATAAATCTTAATCTTCCCTCTCAAAGCAACAATTCGGTATGAACAATTTTCCAATTTAGAGACATTTAGACAGACATTAAAACAAATTGTTTTACCCAACAAACTTTTAACACTTTTCATAAAACTATTGTAAACTATACGTATAAAAAGGAAAATATGTTATCAATATATATTCAATGAAAAAAGAAAAAAACGAAATTCATGTAAAGTTTATTTGAACTTATATTGAATTTGTTTTTTTGTTTTTTTCACTTACGACAAAAAAGATGCAATTCATTTTATTTGAGAAATGTATAAACATATGTTTTATTTATTCATAAAAAGATTTATCTTTTAAAGTGTCATTTTGTGTATAGCAATATATATATAATTAATTATATTTACTTCAATTACCAAATATATATATATATATATATATATATATATATATATATATATATATGTGTGTGTGTGTGTGTAAAGCAATATATAAGTGTGTGTGTGTAGCAACAATACATATGTGTGCAATATGTGTATGTGTGGCAATATAAATAGGTGTGTGTAGCATTATAATATTCATATATATGTGTGTGTATGATATATATACTATATATATATAATATATATATATATATATATGCGTGTGTGTGTAAATATATATTGAATATATATATATATATTATATATATATATATATGTGTGTGTGTGTGTGTGTGTTGTAGCAATATAATATTGTATATGTATTGTTATAACTAATAATATATTAATATATATATATATATATTATATATATATATATATATGTGTATGTGTGTGTGTGTGGTGTGTTTTTGTGGGTCGTTGTAGCAATATATATATATATATATATATATATGTATGTAGCAATAGCAATACATATATATATTGCTACAACCACACACACACACACATGTATATATATTGCTACAGACACATATATATTGCTACACACATATGTATTGTTATACACACACATATATATATATACATATTGCTACACACACATACATACATATATATATATACATTTGTATGTGTGTGTGTGTGTGTGTATGTGTGTGTGTGTGTGTATGTGTGTGTAAAAAGTGTAAAAATGAGATTAATTATGAGAAACACGTAAGAGGAAATTTATCACATACAAAATATTTTCAGATTTTAATAAAATGGATTTTGAATTTCTTTCAAATGAAAAGAGATTTGAATTTTGTCTAACAACAACAACAACAACAACAACAACAATAATAATAATAATAATGGAGATTCATTGTATCCCTGTCTGTAACAGAAACTACGTCACTGCTTACATCACAAACTCTCTGGAACTGTGTAATATATACTTACCTTCCACTCGTCCTTCGGGGCGGGGGTTCAGTGTGCTTCGGCCACTGGATCGGTAAAGTACAATTAATAGCGTCGATCCCAAGGGCTTTCCCCCAGCAACACCTGTCCCCTTGGGGCGGGGGCTGGGTTATTTGGCCTGCGCCTGGAGTGCCCCCGCCCTTGAGGGGGAATGCCGAAGGGATCGACGCAATTTTTATTCTTTCACCCATGAGCTTCGGCTTGTGGGTGGGCCCCCTTTAAAACGAGGCCTTGTGCCCAACCCATACAAGTGGGTATGAGGCAAATACCCCCTCCTCTGGAACTGTGTAAGTTATCAATGAGTATTCAATTTATATTCAGAATCCTTAAAAACGTAGAATTTGTTTATATAACATTAAACAATTCACATTGTTTTTAAAACAAGTTTTGATAAATACATGTACGGTATTATATATTTATTAATTTTTTTCAAAAACTATGTTTATTCTCGAACTTTATTTCAGTAACAAGAAGTTAACTAAAAAGTTTACAAAAAAAAAACATACCAAACGATTTCATGTTAAATTTATGTGTAAAATATTCCAAATAATTATCTAAATAATAATTCATAGATGCACCCAGTTTCTAAATTTTAAATGGGGGTTAGACGACGTGACAATGCCATTGAGGTAAAACCGATGTATGTATTTTCATTTTCTGGGAGACTGCAATCTCTCCATTTAACAGATAATAGCTCCATTTCACAACACCTAAAATTACATTCATGCCCCCACTCTAATTACCGAAATATTCTAACGGAAAATACACACATTCTGCACAAAGAAAAAATAAACAAAAACTCCAAATACTAGAAGCTTTATACATAAAACAATATAGACCATCTTTAAACAAAATTAATTTCCAATGCAGTAGTCAGATTTTAAAATGCCTATAACACTTTTCCTATCAATTCTCTTCCTTCCAGCCTCCACATCCATTAATATATATATATTTCACTGGAATGGTGCGCCAAATTGCAGTAGTATTAGGAGAGTGCTCGATATAAAGAATAGAGCTATTATATAATATAATAAAATAAATGTATAAAGGTATTACATATCTATTTATTTGATGGCAATACAACAGTCACAACCTTAGGTTTCATACATGCAAAATCGCATGCATTCATCAGGTGACGTTGATCTGAATACTCATATTATATTTTATTTTATTCTATATATATATATATATATATATATAATATATATATATATATATGTGTGTGTGTGTGTGTGTGTGTGTGTGTGTAGAAGTCACTATAAGAGGAATAGGAACCTACTTCTAAGCAAAACGAAAAATCCAAGAAGTGTAGGGGTAAGATGCTCGCCTGTCAGCTTGACAGTCAGGTTTCGAATCACAAACAGGGCGGTCTTTCTATCATTAGCTCTGCTAATGAGGCCTAATAAGCCGAAATGTACATACAGAGATTGGTTTTTCTCGATTTGTTTAGCCTTACATTTAATAGGTATGCCCGCCTAATTAATTAATTAATTATTAATCAATTAGATTAAAAAATTAGGTACGACTTTAATTAAGCACATATTCTCCCAAAAATTGTCAGCTTAAAATAGCCATATCATAAATACATCGCTTGTGTATCTACTTATCATATATATATATATATATATATATATAGAGATAGAGAGAGAGAGAGAGAGAGAGAGAGAGAGAGAGAGAGAGAGAGAGAGAGAGAGAGAGAGAGAGAGAGAGAGAGATCAAAATGCTTAAAATATAAGAATAATCTAACACCAAAGCTTTCTAAGAGTTTTATAATATTTTTTTCATTTTTTCAGATATGACAAAACCTTATTTATTTAAAATATAACATGACCATCTAAGCAACCCTTTAATTCTTGATATATTAATATTTTTCTTTCGTTTCATTCTATTTACTTTCTCAATTTAATCTTTTTTAAATTCAGGAAAAATCTTTTGTCAATTTTTATAAACAAAACGATTAAATAAAATTCGTCCTATCAAATAACTAATACTTTTTTCAAATCATTTTAAATCTAAATCTGTATTAACTTTCAATATTTTTTGTATCATACATTAAAATTGGTTACAAAGTTACGAGCCTTTCCAAACAATATGTATTAGAATACCAGTCCCTATTTAAATAAACTTTATAGGAAGCGCGTGGTGTAGTGGTTAAAGTCATGGGAAATGGGCTCGTCGCCCCGAGTTCAAATCCTGGACGTTGCATTTCACTTAACGCTAATACCCTTGGGAAAGGTATGAATCCTACTCTCCCTCCAGCTATGGGTAAATAGTAGTGTAGACTAGGCTCTTTAACCTTGGTTAGGCAACCGGTCTAGGAGAAGGAAAACTCTGAATTCAAACCTGTGAAACTCCGGTTAAGAAATTGACCTTGTGTCACATCCTGCTCGTGTGGAGGGGTTGGTAAATATATATATATATAAATAAACTTCAGGTTATCATTCTAACATATGTGTACTTTTTCGTCACTATTACTCCCAGATGTACTTTCTGATTTAGAGTGTAGTACCTGTAGGGTCCTATCTATGGATGAATAGAAAAAAAGAGTTTAATTTTCAAATTGATTTTTAATTAAAAAATTAATACCTGCAAAAATAAAGTTTAACCTCATATGCAAGACCCATACGTTTTGTTTGGTTTGATTTGTTTTACCGGCATATCAACCTCGGTGGGTGATTTAATGCGACAAATTATGAAATAAATTCATCTTAATGATACTCAATTTTTTCATTCTATTTAACCCCATAGATGGGATCCTAACAGGTACTACCACCCCCGGATAAGATTGGACTAGGGAGCATGGTGGATGAAGGGGGTGCTCGACATTCCCAAGACCTCCAGGAACTGGAACCTCACCATCAGATAGAAGTTTAATGTCATTTCCCAGGACATCCGAAGACCCTCAGTACCGCCTTCTAGCACATAAATGATAAAATGGCGTGGTGGCTTCGCATGAGGACCAAATAGGTTTGAGACAGATCATATAGGTGATAGGTCTTTTACGTGAGCAGCCGATTGGACGAGGCCTCTTCCGACCGCCCGTGCAACCTTAAAGTTACGGACCTTTGTAGGGACCTGTTGTGTTTGTTGTGTGTGTGTAGTTTATTATTATTTCTGTTAAATGTGTGTGTGTGTGTGGTGTAGTTTTTTATCATTTATTTCTGTAATATGTGTGTGTGGGTGTGTGTTATTAAAGTGGTGTATTATATCAATATATGCACCCTCCGGGTGCAAGTATTATGTCATAAAAGTATCATATTAAATTACAAAGTCTAAATAAACTAAATAAGAATGCAGATAAAATGCATCTGAAACAGAGAGGGGATAATTCGAAAAATAAAACAGCTGTAGCTTCCCTTTTCCACCCACGCCCGTCTTTTCCTTGCTAAACTTTTCTAATTTAACTATTCAGTCAAATAAGAAAGTAAAATAATAAAATTACAATTATTTCTTTTGTTAATTGATTTCTTTTAAGAATTTATCCCCGAGATTTTTGATTCATATCATTAAGATTAAAACAAATAATTTAGAAAATCAACAATACCAAGCACATATTTATTAAAATCAAATTTTAAATATCAATATGCAAATTAGCCTTGCTGGTTCACACAGCTAATACACTTTTTGCTGTACATATAAATTACAATTGCATGTTATTTTAGTACGTAGATATGACCAGCAGTATTATATAATGAAAAAACCAATTTTATTAATAATTGAGGCTTAAATAAAAAATGATTCATGGAGAATGTGATTGTATAATAACTAAATGGATAGTGCACTTGAGTAGTGACAGAGTTTCGGTTACAGAACAAACAAACACATTAATCTCCATTATAATAAGATATATATATTATATAGATATAGAAGGTAAAGTCGGATAAGCCAATCAGCGAGCGGAGTCATATCCTCTTTTCAATAGCGCTGACCAAGGGGAATTGTTTTTGCGTCTGAGGTGGAGCACACACTAGCCGTCAGCCTCCTTACTTTACAGCATTCCCTGTGCTACTCATCACGGCTGAGTTGATCGATGGGCCGGTATCGAAACTAGGGAACCTTGTGGTTTCTAGCCGAACGCTCTACCGACTGAGTTGTGTGTGTGTGTGTTGTGTGTGTTAGTTTGTGTGTGTGTGTTGTCTTAATTATATATTAGGGGATATATACATATATAAATATACACATACATATATATGGAGATATAACATTATGCACAGAAAATGGACTCATCAGATATACAAAACAAAGAAACATACATGCGACTCAACACACACACACACGCACCTACAAACACACACACACATACAACACACATAACAAACACACACACCACACACACATATATATAATATATATATATATATATATATATATAATATATATAATATATATATATATGTGTGTGTAAATTAAATGGAAATTAATCCGACAGAATGAATTTAAAACAAAATAATACGGATTTTACACTTCCGAAGATATTCTACAAACACTTACAAAAAAAAAAAAAAAATTTACCTACATCACAAAACTTTTTGAAACTTAACATCTTCTTTCATTGTGCTGCTGACAGAATTCTGTTTCGACGCCTTAGTAGAAGGGTCATCATCAACGAGCAAAAAAATATGAAAGAGAAGGGATGAATAACCGTTGGAAGAGAATAGGGGGTACAAACACACGCTGGAATGCTTGAATTTTTTAAATGCGCATACTGTTTCAAAAATAAAATAAATTTTATTTAAAAAAAAAAAACAGAAGCATTTTTTTTTTATCCAAAAAAAAAACTCAAAAAGAGTTTGGTGTAAATATATAAAAAAAGTGTAAGAGATTATCAAAAATGTTCAAAAATATGATCCAGCATAAAGTTGTTTACATGTCCACAGCACAATTGAAAAGAAGATGTTAAGTTTCAAAAAGTTTGTGATGTAGGTAAATTTTTTTTTTTTTTGTAGTGTTTGTAGAATAATCTTCGGAGGTGTAAAAATCCGTATATATTTTGTTTTAAATTCATTCTGTCGGATTAATTTCCATTTATTTACACACACATATATATATATATATATATATATATATATATATATATATATATATATATATGTGTGTGTGTGTGTGTGTTTGTATGTGTGTTTGTATGTGTGTGTGTGTTTGTAGGTGCGTGTGTGTGTGTGTTGTAGAGTCCATGTATGTTTCTTTGTTTGTATATCTGATGAGTCCAATTTTCTGTGCATATGTTATATCTCCATATATATGTATGTTGTATATTTATATATGTATATATCCCTAATATATAAATTAAAGACACACACACACACACAAACACTAACACACACACACACACACACACACACTCAGTCGGTAGAGCGTTCGGCTAGAAACCACAAGGTTCCTAGTTCGATACCGGCCATCGACAACTCAGCGTATGAGTAGCACAGGGATCTGTAAAGTAAGGAGCTGACGGTAGGTGTGGTGCTCCACCTCAGACGCAAAAACAATCCCCTTGGTCTAGCGCTATTGAAAAGGGGATAGACTCCCTCGCTGATTGGCTGATACCGACTTTACCTTTATATATATATATATATATATCTTATTATAATGGAGATTATGTGTTTGTTTGTCTGTAACCGAAACTCTGTCACTACTCAAGTCACTATCCATTTAGTTATTATACATCACATTCTCCATGAATCATTTTTATTTAAGCCTCAATTATTAATAAAATTGTTTTTCATTATTAATACTGCTGGTCATATCTACGTACTAATAACATGCAATTGTATTTATATGTACAGCAAAAAGTGGTTTACTGTGTGAACAGCAAGGCTAATTTGCATATTGATATTTAAAATTTGATTTTAATAAATATGTGCTTGGTATTGTTGATTTCTAATTATTTGATTTTATCTTAATGAATATGAACAAAAATCTCGGGGATAAATCTTAAAAGAAATCAATTAACAAAAAGAAATAATTGTAATTTTATTATTTACTTTCTTATTTGACTGAATAGTTAAATTAGAAAAGTTTAGCAAGGAAAGACGGGCGTGGGGTGGAAAAGGAAGCTACAGCTGTTTTATTTTTCGATTATACCCCTCTCTGTTTCAGATCATTTTATCTGCATTCTTATTTAGTTTATTTAGACTTTGTAATTTAATATGATATTTTATGACATTAATACTTGCACCCGGAGGGTGCATATATTTGCAATATATATAACACATTTATAACACACACACACACACACACATATTAACAGAAATAATATAAACTACACACACACACACACACATATTAACAGAAATAATATAAACTACACACACACAACAAACAACAACGGTCCCTACAAGGTCCGTACTTAAGGTTAGACGGGCGGTCGGAGAGGCCCCCTCCGTCCAATCGGCTGCTCACGTAAAGCCCTATCACCTATATGATTGTCTCAAACCTATTGTCCTCATGCGAAACCACCAACCCATTTTATCATTTATGTGCTAGAAGGCGGTGACTGAGGGTCTTCATGTCCTGGGAATGACATTAAACTCTATCTGATGGTGAGGTTCCAGTTCTGGAGGTCTTGGGGAATGTCGAGCACCCCTTCATCACCATTGCTCCCTAGTCCAATCTTATCCGGGGTGGTAGTACCTGTTAGGATCCCATCTATGGGTTAAATAGAAAAATGTATTTATTAAAAAGAATTGAGTATCCATTAAGAATGAATTTATTTCATAACTTTGTCAGCATTAAATCACCCACCGAGGTTGATATGCCGTAAAACAAATCAAACCAAACAAAACGTATGGGTCTTGTATATGAGGTTAAACTTTATTTTTGCAGGTATTAATTTTTTTAAATTAAAAATCAATTTAAAAAAATTAAACTCTTTTTTTCTATTCATCCCATAGATAGGACCCTAACAGGTACTACCACTCTAAATCAGAGTACATCTGGGAGTAATAGTGACGAAAAAGTACACATCTGTTAGAATGATAACCTGAAGTTTATTTATATATATATATATTTACAAACACCTCCACACGAGCAGGATGTGACACAAGGTCAATTTCTTAACCGGAGTTTAACAGGTTTGAATTCAGAGTTTTCCTTCTCTTAGACCGGTTGCCTAACCAAGGTAAAAGAGCCTAGTCTGCACTACTATTTACCCATAGCTGAAGGGAGAGTGGGATTCATACCTTTCCCAAAAGTATTAGCGTTAAGTGAAATGCAACGTCCAGGATTTGAACTCGGGGCGACGAGTCCGTTTCCCATGACTTTAACCACTACACCACGCGCTTCCTATAAAGTTTATTTAAATAGGGACTGGTATTCTAATACATATTGTTGGGAAAGGCTCGTAACTTTGTAACCAATTTTAATGTATGATACAAAAAATATTGAAAGTTAATACAGATTTAGATTTAAAATGATTTGAAAAAAGTATTAGTTATTTGATAGGACGAATTTTATTTAATCGTTTTGTTTATAAAAATTGACAAAAGATTTTTCCTGAATTTAAAAAAGATTAAATTGAGAAAGTAAATAGAATGAAACGAAAGAAAAATATTAATATATCAAGAATTAAAGGGTTGCTTAGATGGTCATGTTATATTTTAAATAAATAAGGTTTTGTTGTATCTGAAAAAA
>JALAJA010000066.1:74050-134050 GCA_023376005.1 Doryteuthis pealeii
TACATATGTGTGTAGCAATATATATGTGTCTGTAGCAAATATATATACATGTCTGTGTGTGTTGTGTTTAGCAATATATATATTATATATATAATATATATATATATATTGCTACACATACAATATGTATATATATATTGCTACAACGACCCACAAAAAACCACAAACACACACACACACACACACACACATATATATATATATATAATGATGCACACAATATATATATATTTCTACATACATATATTTATATTGTTATACACATTCATACACATATATATATTGCTACCCCCCATATATATATATATATATATATATATATATATATATATATTGTTACACACACTCACGCAACCATATATATTTATATATATATATATATATATTTTATATATATATATATATAGATTGCTACACACACACATAGATATATGAATATATATAATGCTACACACACCTATTTATATTGCCACACACATACACACACACATACATATATTTATATATTGCTACAAACATATGCACACATATGTAAATTGTTGCTACACACACCACACTTATATATTGCTTTTACACACACACCACACACACACACTATTACTATATATATATATATATATATATATATATTTATATTTGGTAATTGAATTAAATATAATTAATTATATATATATTGCTATACACAAAATGACACTTTAAAAGATAAATCTTTTTAGAAATAAATAAAACATATGTTTATATATTTCTCAAACAAAATGAATTGCATTTCTTTTGTCGTAAGTGAAAAAAAAAACAAATTCAATACAAGTTCAAATAAACTTTACATGAATTTCGTTTTTTTTTTCTTCTTTTTTCATTGAATATATATTGATAACATATTTTCCTTTTTATACGTATAGTTTACAATAGTTTTATGAAAAGTGTTAAAAGTTTGTTGGGTAAAACAATTTGTTTTAATGTCTGTCTAAATGTCTCTAAATTGGAAAATTGTTCATACCGAATTGTTGCTTTGAGAGGGAAGATTAAGATTTATTGAGCAGAATACAAAATGAGATACGATGCGGATTTCGATGCAGACAAGTGGGTATGGTGTAAAAGTCCGAAATGCTTTTGGCAAAATACCAGATATCTGAATTTAATTCAATTTGCTTTTGTGCACAATGAGTTCACTGAAACAGAGTTTCATATTCATAACAGGGAAAACAAATTATATACACTAGCAAATATATGCACCCTCCGGGTGCAAGTATTTAAGTTTTAATGTAATAAAATATTGTATTAAATTAGAAAGGCTAATGAAACTAAATAAGAATACAGATAAAAGATTTGAAACAGAGGGAGTATAATAAAAGATTTGAAACAGAGGGAGTATAATAAAAAATGGAACAACTGAAACTTACTCTTCCAACACTCTCGTCTTTCATTGTTTTTTTCTAATTTAAGTATTTAGTTATAAGAGGAAGTAAAGAATAAAATGACAGTTATCTTATCTTGTTAATGGATTTCATTTAAGATTCATTGAAGAGATTTTTGCTTATATTCATTAAAATAAAACCAAACAGTTAGAAATCAATAATACTAAGCACATATTTATTAAACTCGATTTTTTAAATATCAATATGCAAATTAGCCTTCCCATTCACACTATAAACCTCTATTTTGTTGTACATATAAATATAATTGCATATTATTAATATGTGCATATGGTCAACAGTATTAATAATGTAAAACAATTTTATTAATAATTGAGGTTAAAATAAAAATAAAATCATGGAGATTGTGATGTCAATAACTAAGGGAATTGTGACTTGAGTAGTAATATAGTTTCGGTTACAGACAGAAAAACACACAATCTCCATTATAATAAGATATATGAATGTAAAATGACACTGGAAGTGAATCCGACGGTATGTTGAAAATTATTCAAACTATTATTATCTTTAAATAACCAAATGAAATTTGGTTATTTAAAAAAATTAAATTAAAAATTGATTAAAATATCCTATATTATCCATTCTATACTTTCTCTCCTTTATTAATTCTTTCAACATATATGAATACACACCGGTGCATGGTCTAAAGGTTAGAGTCGTAGGAAATGGATTCGAAGTGCTATCATCATTAATATAACTAGCAAATATATGCACCCTCCGGGTGCAAGTATTTAAGTTTTAATGTAATAAAATATTGTATTAAATTAGAAAGGCTAATGAAACTAAATAAGAATACAGATAAAAAGATTTGAAACAGAGGGAGTATAATAAAAAATGGAACAACTGAAACTTACTCTTCCATCACTCTCGTCTTTCATTGTTATTTTTTCTAATTTAAGTATTTAGTTAAAAGAGGAAGTAAAGAATAAAAAGTTATTTTATCTTGTTAATGGATTTCATTTAAGATTCATTGAAGAGATTTTTGCTTATATTCATTAAAATAAAACCAAACAGTTAGAAATCAATAATACTAAGCACATATTTATTAAATTCGATTTTTTAATATTAATATGCAAATTAGCCTTCCAGTTCACACTGTAAACCGCTATTTTGTTGTATATATAAATATAATTGCATGTTGTCAGTATGTAGACATAGTTAACAGTATTAATAATGTAAGACAATTTTATTAATGATTGAGGTTTAGATAAAAATAAAATCATGGAGAATGTGATGTCAATAACTAAGAGAATTGTGACTTGAGTAGGGATATAGTTTCGGTTACAGACAGAAAAACACACAATTTCCATTATAATAAGATATATGAATGTAAAATGACACTGGAAGTGAATCCGACGGTATGTTGAAAATTATTCAAACTATTTTTATTTTTAGATAACCAATTGAAAGTTGGTTATTTAAAAAAATTAAATTAAAATTGATTAAAATATCCTATATTATCCATTCTATACTTTCTCTCCTTTATTAATTCTTTCAACATATATGAATACACACCGGTGCATGGTCTAAAGGTTAGAGTCGTAGGAAATGGATTCGAAGTGCTATCATCATTAATATAATTTCTACGGGTTCCCCTCCTAGTTACTCTCACTACTACTAACTTAGAAAAAAACTGGAACACAAACACATCACCCCTGATGATGGCATTTCGAAGTGCCGAAAGTACCTGGGAGACGTGTCTTTTGTTTAATTATATATATATATATATATGGCCTCCCCGGTTGAAGTCAGGTCGAAAACTTTCCGAAGTTTCTATTGATGTAGTCCAAGTACGGGTACTTTCGGAGATCTTTGGTCATTGGGAAGACATGAGTACTACTATATACTATTAAGGACCAAAGTCGACTAATGAAAGCATCAAGGGTTACCACCAACGGCCAACAGATGAGCCTCATTGGGGGGGATTTTAACTCTCTGCAGAGGCGCAGTCGGTGTATACTTCTGTATATATATTCTTTTATATATATATATATATATATATATATATATATAATATAATATAATATAACATAATAACAAATGGAAAGTCGGTGGGTTGGCCTATTGTCGGTATCACCCAGACAGCGAGATAGTCTATCCCCTTGTTGCTAGCGTTTGACTAGGGAGATTATTTTTTACTGAAATGGAGAACCACATACGCTAAGTTGACTATTGATGTAGTCCAAGTACGGTTCCTTTCGGAGATATTTGGTCATTGTGAAAACATGATTACTACTATATACTGTTAAGGACCAAAGTCGACTAATGAAAGCATCAAGGGTTGCCACCAACGGCCAACAGTTGAGCCTCATTGGTGGGGGGGATTTTAGCTCTGTGCAGAGGCGCAGTCGGTGTATACTTCTGCCCCAGCTAACCTAGTAAAGGATGTAGATGAAGTACTAAGGAAGTTTCACAGTGCGTCAGGAGTAAGTCTAGTTCTATTTTCCTTTGGCTGTAATAAAATACATCTTTTGACATCTAGCAGGGAGTCCGGTGGATTAAGAATCGGATTCGGCCAGAATATACGAAGAGGGAATTAAATTAAACGGATGAGGTTGGAGAATCTGTCTTTTCTTGGCACGATCAATAAAATATGCACGCTCTACGTGGGCAGGACAGCGAAGAAATGCATCAATGTTTTATATCCTGAGATCACACACACACACACACACACACAAACACACACACACACACACACATATATATATATATATATATATATATAAGATTTTTGCATGTTTGTTTATTTAGAAATAATTACCTATTATGGTAGAGGCGTGTAGTATCATTTGACAAGCTTAATTTCGCTAGGATGGGCAGCTGTGTACTGTGGCCGAGGCGATAAAGTGTTTCACTAGTGTTTCACTGAGTCTGCTGAAGTCCCGGTTTCGATTTCTGTCGGAGGGAAATCGTTAGTATATGCCGCTGATGAGACTTAATAAAGTCGAAACAGTCTGTACGGTATTCTACACACCGAGCCATCCTTTGCCGGGATTACACTTATTAAGTTCATTTTCTATAAGAAAAAGTATCGAATTTTATGCGATACATGCGTTGTAAGTGCCTTCAAGTAAAAATTTAATATATATATATATATATATATAATATATATTATATATATATATGTCTATAACCTTGCTGATGACACCTAATAGGTTGAAATGTACATTCAGGGGTTGACATTTTCTCGATTCGTTTAGCCTAACATTTGAACATATATGCCCGCCTAAAATTCATTAATTATTAATTAATTAATTTTCAAAATTAGGTATGACTTCAATTAAGCACATATCCTCCAAAAATTGTCGGCTTAAAGGCATATAAAAAAATAAACACATTTGTTTCTTTACTTTACCTCATATATATATATATATATATATATATATATATTGAAATGAAAAATAAAGAAAAGAAAATATTGAATGGATAAAATAGGATTTATTTCATTTTATTTTATTTTACTGACACGTGTTTCGGCCAGGAGTCTATCCATGCATACATGTATTCTATCTATTATTATTTTAAATACAAAATAATAGAAAATAACAATAATAAGAAAAACTACAAAAAAATGTTTAGTATACAAATAAATAGCGACCATCGTCAGACTAAATCCTTGGTGTTTTGATGGTTTGGTTTGTTTTGTTTTACGGCATATCAACCTCAGTGGGTCATATAATGCCGATAAAGTTTTGAAATAAATCTTAATTCTTAATGGATAATACAATGTTTTTATAAATACATTTTTCTATTTAACGCATAGATGGGACCCTAACAGGTACTACCACTCCGGGTCAGAGTGGACCAGGGAGCAATGGTGATGAAGAGGTGCTCCACATTCCCCAAACCTCCAGAACTGGAACCACACCATCAGATAGAGTTTAACGTCATTCCCAGGACATGTAGACCCGCAGCCACCGCCTTCTAGCACCCACATGATAAAAAGGGGTTGGGGCTTGCCATAAAGGCAATAGGGTTGGGAAAATCATATAGGTGCTAGGGCTTGACGTGATCAGCCGATTGATCGGAGGGGGCCTCTACGACCGCCCGTCTAGCCCAAGATAGGGCCAAAGTGGAGTATTGCATGTCATGAACTGCTCATCCACCTGGGCTCTATCCTTAAGCATCACGGGTCGCCACCCACGGCCAACAGGTGGCCCCATTGGGGGAGTCTTAACCCTCTGCAGAGGTGCAGTCGGTGCATTCTAACGCCTCAGCCGACAGGGCGGTTGGTGTTTTGAATCAAATGAATTGAAATACGGAGAATTTCTGAGATCAACTGAATCACGTTGCTTACTCCAAGCTACAATTGCCTTTGCTACTTATAGTAGTAGTAGTAGGATCATTCCATTATGTAGACTAGAAAATATATGCACCCTCCGGGTGCAAGTATTTTAGTTAAATTTTATAATAAAATATCATATTAAATTAGAAAGGCTAATGAAACTGAATAAGAATGTAGATAAAAAGATTTCGAACAGAGGGGGTATGATTGAAAAATAGAACAACTTTGAAACTAACTCTTCCATCATTTTACATTACTCCCGTCTGTCTTTGTTAAATTTTCCTAATTTAACTATTTAGTTAAGATAGAAAGTAAAGAATAATATTACAGTTATTTCTTCTTGTTAATGGATTTCTTTTAAGATTTATTCCTGAGATTTTTGCTCATATTCAATAAGATAAAACCAAACAATTAGAAATCAATAATACTAAGCATATATTTATTAAAATAAAATTTTTAATATCAATATGCAAATAAGCCTTCCCGTTCACACTGTAAACCGCTATTTTGTTGTATATATAAATACAATTGCATGTTATTAGTATGTAGATATGGTCAACAGTCTTAATGATGTAAAACAATTTTATTTATAATTAGGTTTTAAATAAAAAATGAAATCATGGAGAATGTGATGTAAATAACAAAGGGAATTGTGATTTGTATAGTAATATAGTTTCGGTTACAGACAGAAAAACTCACAATCTCCAATATAATAAGATATATATATATATATATATATATATATATATATATATATAACAACGCATATATATATGTGTGTGTGTGTGTGTTTATATACTTAATACACTCTTCATTGTAGAACATTTACACGTATTGATCTATATCGATAATTAATTGAAATCAAGTCGTAATTAATGGTGTGTAAATTGACACAATTATGCAGATTGATTAAGTTTTCTTATCCATTATTCAATTAATTGCGAAGATTTTGTTTTCTCTCCAGATGACGTAATTAATATTACAAAATGTAACAAATTACAAGATCTAATAAAGTATCATACTAAAATAAGTAGGTACATTTCTTATATATATATATATATAATATATATATATATATATATATATATATATATATTTCTTAAGACATGTGTTATTGAATAACACGGAGTATTCTTTTTTCATTTTTTGTATGGATATTTTTTCCAGTTTTCTGGCTATCCATTTTGAATCTGGATCGAGTTGATTCAGGATATTTTTCATACTAATTTCCCGAGCGCTTTCGACTGTTGCCCCAGTCGTATTCTCTCCGACACAAGCTCCATAAAACAACACTTTATTAAAAAACACCCAGAAAAATCCACCTCCCCCGAAATTGGAAAAATCTTAAACGAAAATACTAAAATTATCTACAAAAATAACAATAAGAAACGCCTACAGATCCTAGAAGCCATATGCATTAAAAATAAATAAAACCTAACATTCAAAATAGCCTTTTTAAAAGACAACGTAATATAAAATCTTAATAACTAACACTTACCTAACCCCCCTCTTAAAAATAATAGACTCTCTGAATTTGATAAAAGCATAGATAACAAAACTAAAAATTAACTAAAAATCAAATTACATAACCCCATGAATACGACTGGAGAAACAGTCGAAAGCGCTCGGGAAATTAGTATGGAAAATATCATGAATCGACTCGATCCAGATTCAAAAAGGATAGCCAGAAGACTGGAATATATTATATATATATATATATATATATAATATATATATATATATATAAAGATAAAAAGTGGCTTACCGGTGAAAATGGGCACGATCGTTGGAGTTGCAAAATTCCGGGGTTAAGTCAGCTATATAACAAATACAAAGTGCTCAATATGAAGTAGAGCAAATTTAGTAAAAATGGATACAAAAGAAATCTACTCGAGTTTCACCATAAGGATCTTCAGGGTTAAATCCACTGAATCAATCGAGGTACCGATTAATTGCAGCCGATCACACGTGTGTTCACTTTATAAGATGTTACGTTATAAGGGACGCTTGTTATTCTAACATCATGCACGCCCGAGGGTTACACGCGGTCATTTAAAGCGAGAACACTATTCATAACTGATATCCATTTGGATATAACTTACAATTTATCTGACGATAAGCATCTAATGTTTTGATACCGGCGGTAACAAATATTACATATATAGTTTATAATAATAAATAATGATATATCTTATTATAATGGAGATTGTGTGTTTTTCCGTGTGTAACCGAAACTATATTATAACTCAAGTCACAATTCCCTTAGTTATTTATATAACATTCTCAATGATTTTATTTTTATTTGAACCTCAATTATTAATAAAATTGTTTTACATTATTAATACTGTTAACCATGTCTACATACTGACAACATGCAATTATATTTATATATACAACAAAATAGCGGTTTACAGTGTGAACGGAAAGGCTAATTTGCATATTGATATTACAAATTTTATTTTAATAAATATGTGCTTAGTATTATTGGTTTCTAATTGTTAGGTTTTATTTTAATGAATATGAGCAAACATTTCTTCAATGAATCTTAAATGAAATCCGTTAACAAGAAAAAATAACTGTCATTTTATTATTTACTTCCTCTTTTAACTAAATCCTTAAATTGGAAAAAATAACAATGAAAGACGAGAGTGATGGAAGAGTAAGTTTCAGTTGTTCCATTTTTCGATTATACCCCCCTCTGTTTCAAATCTTTTATCTGCATTCTTATTTAGTTTCATTAGCCTTTCTAATTTAATATAATATATTATTACATTAAAACTTAAATACTTGCACCTGGACAGTGCATATATTTGGTAGTATATATAATAATAAATTATATATATATATATATATATATATATATAATATATTATATATATATATATATATGTGTGTGTGTGTGTGTGTGTGTGTGTGTGTGTTGTTCGCCTGATTTTGCGCAGAAACAAAAGCGAGCCGATAAATCTGTACTTTCTAACTGGTCCTCACTTGTCAACAGTGATATATGCAATCAATATTCAGTGATCGTAAGAAACGAATTCAATACTCCACATGAGGCTTAAGAAAGTCATCCATCAAATGATGAATATGAAAACTTCAACCAATCAAATAGTGGACAAACAAAGAGCCAAACATACAATCCCATGGGAATCAAAAGCAGTTAGAGATAAAAGTGTGACCATAAAAATGCATCCCTACGTAATAAATAAATAAAAAAAAACCTTGTGTTCCTAAATCTTCCATTCGTTATCATCCTACAACACCATCTGGTTAAAAACTGAGACCATCCAAATTGTTCAAGAAGCAATGCAAAAATATAAATCCAGATTACCTGGTGTTGCTTAATCACATATTTCTTATTTGTCCCTTTTATTTCAGCAAGTTTTAAATGAAACATTCCAAATAGTTTCGCGTCGTGTAAAATTAAAATGAATTGGAAAAAAAAAAAGTTACATGTTTGTTTTATTTGTAATATTGAAATTGTGAATTACGGAATTTTGGTAATTCTGAGCTTATGTCGTCCTGGCCCCCGGCCTTAATTTACGCTATGAATTTGCAAGTCAGCATCAGGCGAATTTCCGACCCAACTTAAATATTTTCCGAGCTGTGTTTTTGTTACTTTTTGTTGGCAAGTTGATATAGATATTTTAAATACCTCACCTCAGATTTTTATCGGCAAATCAATGTATATATTTTACATCCTCTCTTTTAAGAAAGAGGGAGAGAGAGTTAAATCAAGATTATCAAACTTTTTACATATTGAACTATATAGCAATAGCTCTTAAGTAAGCATATCAAATGAATCAATAATTAAATTATCATACTGTAGTTTGCTTGGTTGGTTGGGTTATTTTACGGCATATCAACCCCAGTGGGTCATTTAATGCCGATAAAGTTTCGAAATAAATTCATTCTCAATGGATACACAATTTCTTTATAAACACATTTCTCTATTTAACCATAGATGGTACCCTAACAGGTACTACCACTCCGGGTCAGAGTGGACCAGGGAGCAATGGTGATGAAGGTGTGCTCCACATTCTCCAAAACTGGAACCTTACCATCAGATAGAGTTTAACGTCATTCACAGAACATGTAGACCCTTAGCCACCGCCTTCTAGTACCCATATGATTAGAAGGATTGGGGCTTGCCATAAGGGCAATAGGGTTGGAGCAATCATATAGGTGCTAGGGCTTGACGTGACCAGCCGATTGATCGGAGGAGGGTTTCGCCGATCGCCCGTCTAGCCTAACTAAGGGTCTAAGTCGAGTGTTGCAGGTCATGGACTGCTCATCCAATAAGATACCGTCCTTAATCATATCGTGGTATATCCACAGGTCCTGCTAATTTTTTTGTATTTTGCCTAGTCTATGTACTATTAACGTCCTTAGATATAATGAAAGAAAATCCCTCCACGCTAAAAAGGTTAGGGTCCCGTTATTATATAATCCTTTACCACAGGTATATATATATATATATATATATATACCAACTCCTCAGTCAGACTAGAAACCTCAAGGATCCGACTTCGATACCGGCCCTCACCAACTTAGCACAGGGATCTATCTGGTAGGGTGAGGAGCTGATGGTAGGTGTGGCGTTCCACCACAGACTCCCGAACAATCTCATTGGTCTAGTGCTAGTGAAAAGGGGATAGACTCCCTCGCCGTTTGGCTGATACCGTCTTTAGGCCACCCCGATGACATTACTTTGCTTATATATATATATATATATATATATATATATATATATATATATATAAAGTAAAGTGTGTGTGTGTGTATATTTATATATATATTTACCAATCCCTCCGCACGAGCAGGTTGCGACACAAGGTCAATTTTTAAGCGGAGTTTAACAGGTTTGAATTCAGAGTTTTCCTTTTCCTAGACCGGTTACCTAGCCATAACACGGCATATAATGGGAGAGAGAGAGAGAGAGAGAGAGAGAGAGAGAGAAAGAGAGAGAGAGAGAAGGGATGATGATGATGATGATGAAGATGATGATGATGATGATGATGATGATGATTCTTACTTGTTTTCTCTGTCTACTTGTTCCTGCTGCTAATTCGTCGGCCATTTCATCGGGGCTTATCCCATGGGTTGTATTTTTCTTTCTTCTTCGGGCTGGGTGTCTGCTCAATTTTTATGGATTAATTCATAAAGCAAGGTACGTTGTTTTTCTATATAGCTTCCCACTCGGTTTTTTAGGGTAATTTCCCACTCAACCCCCGTTATTTTGAGTCTAACCAAATCTGATTCAAAATTTATCTAACTACAGTACTTACATAATTCATGAGCTACCTATGAATTATATAAAAGGAGTACATTCTTGTTCCGTCTGTTCATTTTTTATGGATTAATTAATAAGGCAAGACTTGTTGTTTTTCGTTAAGTCTTTTATTGAACAACCCCAGACCACAAAACCGCGCGGTGAGAAGCGACTCTTGAGAGCACATCCTCTCTCGTCGAGTAACTGATCGCAACTAAAAAAAAAAAAAGATTAAAATCGTCGCATGCTTCTAATCGCGAGTTTCCGGAAGGTCAAGCCCATGTTACCACTTGTCAATCATCGGCAACGGTCATTTTTTTTTTACTTAACTCCTATTATTTTGAATCTAACAAACTCTGATTCAAACATATCTAACTACAGTACATACATAATTGAGAAGCTACCTATGAATTATGTAAAACCATCTATGAGTTAAATAGAATTTTTTTTTTAAGTTGAGTACCCATCATGAATGAATAAAAGAAAACAACTTTGGCATAAAATAAGCCTGCAAATGTTGTTATGCCGTAAAATCAACCAACCATCAAACCAGCCTATCAATTTGCACTCTCTCACTATCTTCATTTTTCCTTTCTTATTTTCGTAGCAACTTTGGCATAAAATAACCCTACAAGTGTTGTCATGCCGTAAAATCAACCAACCAACAAACCAGGCTATCAATTTGCACTTTTGTTTTTAAAATCTCGCAAAAAAAAAAAAATAACGAACATAAAGAGTTGTTACAAAGAAAAATTTCATTCAAAAATCAAATTATCCAGTTGGGAAAAAATTACTCATCATTATCGTGAACAATTAGAAAAACAGTCGGTTTATTTACAACACGGCCAGTTTCTTTATTGATATCATTTTTTAACAGAAGTCTGTATTTATGGTTCTTTTATTAAAAATCTTTGCCATTGAGACTTATAAAAATCTTCTGATATAATTATCTAGACTCTTATCTTTATTGAACAAAAGGAAAAATCGTTTTTGACGGTTCATTTTTTCATATTACATAAAATAATATAGGGGGTAGTAGACTTCATAAAAAAAATATTTCCCCAAATATATTTTAGAAAAAACTATTTCAGACATATATTCATCCAAAGGTAAGTAATTATGGAAATTTTCGTGAAAATTGGACCATTAATTTATATTTCATAGAATTTAAAAAAAAAAAAAAACCTTAGTTATAACTTGTTTTTGGCTACGTTAAATTTCAATTGATTTAAGGGTGAAAAAAGGTAAACATTGTTTTTCGTTTATAATTTGCATTATTTTTGTAAGCCGAAAATTTTTTTTAAATCATTAGGAGTTTGTTTAATCCTTCTTCTTTCAAGTGAATAAAAAAATTTCAAGAAAATGTTAACCTTTGTGCAAGTTTTATTATGTTAAATATAGTAGGGGGGGGGTAATTTCACGGGGAAAATTGGTGGTACCCACGGAAAACTTTGATATGTGCAACATTTACGCATCAGAAAAATAGTATGATATTCAGGAGTCTACAGGCATTCATTTGGCCGCTTTTTTTCTCCCACCCTCAAAATTACAAATTAAAAGTCATCTTTTTCGCCTTGGGAAACCTACCTATATCAATTTGCACTCTTGCACTGTCTTCATTTTTCTTCCTTATTGTCGTAGCAGCTTTGGCATAAAATAACCCTACAAATGTTGTTATGCCGTAAAATCATTTTTCTTCCTTGTTGTCGTAGCACTTATAGCAGTCTTTCACCTTTTCCTTTCTAGCTATTGTCATTTTCGATCGCAGTCCAACTAATTTGATTATCTACAATGTACAAAATACCGATGCGCCTCTCGGTTCTTCCTTTTACGCCTCTCAACCCTTCTCACACTAAAACCTCTTTTCTTTCTCCTTCGAACTTACGTCCACCAAGGAATTCTTCTCACCGTAGAACATCCTCTAGGTATCACGTGATCGGGACGACTTCATTTAAAATCTAACGCACACGCTACACGAACTGATTTGCTTACAGGATTGTTCCTGTCACGTTTTTATTCATTTATGTATATCCGCCACGAGCCCGCCTCCCCTCTCCGAATGTTTTGGGAGATTTATTGTACAAATCCACGAAATACATACAACACGCACAGTCAGATATATAAAGGCGTCGCTTCTGTTTTGGTATGTACGTTAGGGTAAGTCGATTTTTCGCCTTTTTTAAATATCAAATTGTCCATCGATGCGAAAATTGCGTGTTAGTATATTGAATACTGATACCAAAACTTAGATCTTTTACTTGCACAATTGTTTGAGGAAACAGCATCAAAATCGTCTACTAAAATGCACTAATATCCCCGTTTTCGCAAAATTTTGCCTAGAAATTGGCTAGAAAATTTACCGTTTTGAATATTTATATCAGAAATGTTCTTTATTTTATTAAAATGAAACAAATTAAATATTATAAATAGAATTCAAATTGAAAATGTGTCCCACGCACATCAACACCGACACCTCTGATATGCTGCTTTTTAGCTCATTAATTAAACTGTAACAGACGATCTTTGATGCTATTTCCTCAAACAATGGTACAAGATAAAGATCTAATTTTTGTTATCAGTATTCAGTCTACTAACACACAACTTTCGCATAGATGGACACTTTGATATTTTAAAAAGTGAAAAATCGACCTATCCTAGTGTACGTGTCGATTTATTTCTCAGAAATTAGATGTCATTGAACATTAAAATCACGCATACACTATGATATGTTTATATAATGGAGATTCGGTGTCTACCTCTCTGTAACCCAAACTACCGCACTGCTTACGTTATATATACTAGCAAATATATGCACCCTCCGGGTGCAAGTATTTAAGTTTTAATATAATAAAATATCATATTAAATTAGAAAGGCTAATGAAATTGAATAAGAATGCAGATAAAAAGATTTGGAACAGAGGGGGTATGATTGAAACATAGAACAACTTTGAAACAACTCTTCCATCATTTTCCGTTACTCCCATCTTTCACTGGTAAATTTTCCTAATTTAACTATTTAGTTAAATTAGGAAATAAAGAATAAAATGACAGTTATTTTTTCTTGTTAATGGATTTCATTTAAGATTCATTGGAGAGATTTTTGCTCATATTCATTAAAATAAAACCAAACAATTAGAAATCAATAATACTAAGCACATATTTAATAAAATCACATTTTTAATATCAATATGCAAATTAGCCTTCCCATTCACACTGTAAACTGCTATTTTTTGTATATATAAATACAATTGCATGTTATTTGTATGTAGATATGGACAACACTAATAAAAATGTGAAGCAATTTTATTGATAATTGAGGTTTAAATAAAAATAAAATCATGGAGAATGTGATGTAAATAACGAAGGGAATTGTGACTTGAGTAGTAATATAATTTCGGTTACAGACAGAAAAACACACAATCTCCATTATAATAAGATATATATATATATATATATATATATATATATATATATATATATATAGCCTGGGATTGTCACCGCTTCAGCTTTCATTGGAATGGTCCGCCAAATTGCAGTAGTATTAGGAGAGTGCTCGATATAAAGAATAGAGCTATTAATATAATATAAAATAAATATATAAAGGTATTACATATCTATTTATTTGATGGCAATTGAACAGTCACAACCTTAGGTTTCATACATGCAAAAACGCATGCATTCATCAGGTGACGTTGATATATATATATTTCGATATTACAGGCTCGTGAGTCTATATAATTCTTGTGTCCCTGAAGTTACAGCGCCTCTGTGACTATCCAATGTTCGAAAAACAGCCCCGACCACAGATATCGCATGTGGAGTCTGTCCCAGAAGATGCTGATGTGCAGCTGCTTTGTTGACGTTCTTCGGTTCTTCTGGACCTCTTGGCTTCTTGGTGTTTCGCCAGGGTGATTTCAGACATGAATAATCCGCCACGGAGAGCCTGCCGCTACCGAGGGCGGTCCTGAGCCAAATTTTTCCCAGCCGGAAAGGGGTAATGCCAAAGCACCTGAGATCATTCTTGCAGACATCCTTAAATCGTAGGTGGGGGCGACAAATATGTCTCATACCAGACGAAATCTTACGTCACAATATCCTCAGTAATTACGTAAATTTATCAATGAGTATTTAATTTATAGTCACAATCATTAATTAAAGTCGTCGGGGCGGCCTAATGTCGGTATCAGCCAGACAGCGAGGGAGTCTATCCCCTTTTCAATAGCGCTAGACCAAGGAGATTATTTTAGCGTCTGAAGCGGAGCGCCACACCTACCATCAGCACCTTACTTTACCGTACAGATCCCTGTGCTACTCATAACGCTGAGTTGGCGAGGACCGGTATCGAACTAGGAACCTTGTGGTTTCTAGCCGAACGCTCTACCGACTGAGCTAAGCCGATAAATCTTATCTATTATCAAGGTCTCTATGAAAATCTGAGTTTCATTTGCTTTAAAACAGCCTATGTTATTAGTGAGTTGGGTTATCTTCCCTTGCTGCAGTGTTCACCGATAGGTGGCGTTAGTATTTGGCCAGAAGCCGGGAATTCTGAATTCCGGTATCTGTTTCCTCCCAGGCCGGCAACGAGTAAACATGGTCTAGGCGCCTGACGCCTCTAACCCTTAGGTGGGGGGCTTTGCCTCCCAACCAGCTAACAGTAAGTGACAATCCCTACGAGGTAAGTCGCAGGCCTATTTCCTTCATAATACGTTTATGTATATGTTTTGTATATATTTGCCTTAAATGCATTTTTTCCTTCGATCAGGGAATAAAAAGTCTGTTATCGTTTTACACCATTGTCGGGGAAATTTATGTACACACTTATAACCACGTTGGGGGGTTAGTCGAAGCCTTCTGTCTTTAATATAATTTCTTTACGAGGTAAATCTTTACAAATTTCGCCAAATATGAGCTTGTCACTACAAGTCAGGGTTAAAAATGTTCTCGCGTCCGTGTGTGTGTGTGAGTGTGTGTGTAATAGCTCTTAAGTAAACATATCAAACTATCATACTGTGGTATATCCATAGTTCCTGCTAGTAAATAACAATTTAAAAAAAAACATGAATGGACAGACCACAGTAAGTAAATGTATTGCACTTAGAGTACCTGTTCAAAAGTGCACAACATAAACCAATCATATTCCAACTTTAATAAGCCTTCCAAATTTAATATAACTTCTTTAAGAGGTAAATCTTTACAAATTGTCCAAATATGAGCTTGCCACTACACGTCCGAGTTAAAAAGGTGGTCCAGGTGTGGAAATACTAATGTTTCTTTCCATTGTTAAATATATATATAATATATATATATATATATATATATATATGCAAAACTTATTGGTAAACCATAAGAAAAAAACAGGCAAATAGTTTGATAGTAAAAATATACTACCAAACTTCACTTGGAGAAAAAAATGAAAAAAAGAAAAGACCAAGAGGTTCGTACCAACAGAAAATAATCGATTAATACTATAACACTTGCCCCCCCCCCAAAAAAAAAGTATACGTACATATGAAAAATATATTTATACAAACCGCTAAGATTATCTAAAACTAAAAAGTGAAAAGTGCTCAATACCTAAGTAGAGCAAATAATAAAGTTAAAACTAATGAGTCAGATTCTTGCCCTGATGAGCTACTAAGCGAAACTAGTACTAGGTGTATCTGAATCATTAGGTCTAACTATTAGTTATCTCTGGACTGCAGGTTCAATCCTGGCCAAGGGAAGCAGTAGCATAGTCTGGAGCAATTCCATTGTTGGACTGATATTTTGGCGCCACAGACAATTTGGCTTTGTGCATTTTGGCTCTGAACGCGAAATGCAGCTATGAAAAATTCGACAGTTTTATTACCCATGCTTTGCATTGTGCCCGGTCAAAAAATGTACTTTTCTAGCTGGCAGCGAAACTTCATCCGTCAGAGAACATATGTCAGCTCAACATTAAATCAAAATGTGACACAAGCACATGTATGTAGCAGACAGAAGCAAATGCGAGCCTACACAGATACACACACACACACACACACACGGGCGCGAGAAACATTGAACATATATATCTATGTATATATATATATATAATATATATATATATATATATATTGTGTGTGTGTGTGTGTGTGTTTTATCAAAAATGTATACGGATTTACGTTATCATTATTATTAAAATAATCAGATGGAGTTGAAATGATGATGATAATAATAATAGGAAAAATGCATAAAATGTTCCGTACATAGATTTTGCCGACCTTCATCAGAGTAGTATTTTTATTTTTTGGAATCCGTATACATTTTGATAAACAGACCGAAACACGTGTAAGTGATATCGATTATAAGTGATATCGATAAAATTCATTTTTATCCATCTACATTTCTTTTCTTTACTCATTTTTTCCTCATATTGTCGGATTCATTTCCCATTCACACACACACACACACACACACACACACATATATATATATATATATATATATATATATATATATATATGCCCATAGGACTATTATATAAACAAATGGATTTATATATCATAACATAGTATCATTAATCATTAATACACATTAATACATAGAATAAATATTATGTAGTATATTAGGAAACATGAAAAAACACAGGTTTAAATGGGTTAAGTGGTGAGTTTATAGGCCGACGCTGCAGTGTTTCGATCTATTAATTAGATCATCTTCAGGGCATTTGTTGCTCTCCTTTAAAATCTGAGTAATTAGTGCGTTTGTCATACATTGTCCTAATTTGTGATTAGACCTTTGCTAATGGATGACCTACTAAATATTAAATGGCCATAAATTGATTTAACTCATCATTAGGGTCTTCATGCCCTAGGTATGACGTTAAACTCTAACTGATTGTGAGGTTCCAGTTCTGGGGACTTGGCGAATCTGAAATACCCCTTCATAACCATCGCTCTCAGGTCCACTCTGACCCGGAGTGGTAGTACCTGTCCTCAAATCAATTGCTAATTGACCTTATACATTCTAACAAAGAAGTGCACTCATCGGAACAAATATTTAAGTTTTAATATAATTGAATATTATATTGAATTAGAAAGCCTAATGGAATTAAATACGAAACAAAAAAATTACATTTATTTTACTTTATTCTAATTGATTTCAATATAAAATTATACATTTGATTGCTTTTAATACGTTTGAGAATAAAACAATAATATTAGAAATCATTAACACCAAGTAATTATTTATTAAACACGGTTTTATTAAATTAATTAAGATTAAGTAATTATTATTTAATAACTATTGAGAATATAACGTAAATACGGGTAAGAGTCAAACCCTTAGATATATATGTTCCATCAATGATATTAAACACTCTTTACTTATAAATATAGCAAACTATATTATCATTATCATACATATATATATACTTGCAAATATATGCACCCTCCGGGTGCAAGTATTTAAGTTTAATGTAATAAAATATTATATTAAATTAGAAAGGCTGATGAAACTAAATAAGAATACTGATAAAAAGATTTGAAACAGAGGGAGTATAATAAAAAATAGAACAACAAACTTACTCTTCCATCACTCTCGTCTTTCATTGTTATTTTTTCTAATTTAAGTATTTAGTTAAAAGAGGATGTAAATAATAAAATGACAGTTCTTTTTTCTTGTTAATTTAATATTCATTGAAGAGATTTTTGATTATATTCATTCAAATAAAACCAAACAGTTAGAAATCAATAATACTAAGCACATATTTAATAAAATCACATTTTTAATATTAATATGCAAATTAGCCTTCCCGTTCACACTGTAAACCACTATTTTGTTGTATATATAAATATAATTGCATGTTGTCAGTATGTAGACATGGTTAACAGTATTAATAATGTAAAACAATTTTATTTATAATTGAGGTTCAAATAAAAATACAATCATGGAAAATGTGATGTCATAACTAAGGGAATACTGATATCTTATTATAATGGAGATTGTGTGTCTTTCTGTCTGTAACCGAAACTATATTCCTACTCAAATCACAATTCTCTTAGTTATTGACATCACATTCTCCATGATTTTATTTTTATCTAAACCTCAATTATTAATAAAATTGTCTTACATTATTTATACTGTTAACTATGTCTACGTACTAATAACATGCAATTATATTTATATATACAACAAAATAGCTCTTTACAGTGTGAACGGGAAAGCTAATTTGCATATTAATATTAAAAAATCGAATTTAATAAATATGTGCTTAGTATTATTGATTTCTAACTGTTTGGTTTTATTTTAATGAATATAAGCAAAAATCTCTTCAATGAATCTTGACTGAAATCCATTAACAAGATAAAATAACTGTCATTTTATTCTTTACTTCCTATTATAACTAAATACTTAAATTAGAAAAAATAACTATGAAAGATGAGAGTGATGGAAGAGTAAGTTTCAGTTGTTTCATTTTTTATTATACTTCCTCTGTTTCAAATCTTTTATTATACTCCCTCTGTTTCAAATCTTTTTATCTGTATTCTTATTTAGTTTAATTAGCCTTTCTAATTTAATACAATATTTTATTACATTAAAACTTAAATACTTGCACCGGGAGGGTGCATATATTTGCTAGTGAATAGTAATATAGTTTCGGTTACAGACAGAAAAGCACACAATCTCCATTATAATAATATATATATATATATTATATATATATAATATATATATATATATATATATATAACACATGGAGCACTCTCTGGCGGGCTTTACATATGTTATATACTGGGGTTTTCACTAACCCAAATCAGTATATAACGTTATATACCTTTCTTACTTCTTACTCTGGTCGTATTTCTTCTGGCCGGCTTTGGTCCTATCTTCTAACATCTCGGTCTGAAAGTCTGCACCTTCTTGTTATGTTCTTGCTGGCTGGTCGTCCTGGATTCATTTCTTAGTTTTGTTACCAAGACATTCATCAACCACAAGAACATTTTACTTATATAAACTTTTATTTCCTTAACTATACATTTCACGTAACTAAATATCTGACTAACATACCGCGCGCGAGTCCCAGCCTTAGGCAGAGCACAAAATGGCTGACTGCTCTGCCTGACGTCCAACTGCAAAACTGGGGACTCTGAAAAAGGTCCCACGTGACTTCACATATTTGGCGGGCTTCTGTAATTTTCCATAGAAGAACCCGGCCATGGTATGAAAGGGGTCATCCCCTCAGAATTACAGGGGATTGACAATAATCTTATGCAACCGCATAGATTATGTAACACATATATACATACGTATGTATTCATCAGTAAAAATTCTTGTCCTAGTCTGTATGTGCTGATGGCTGAGTGGTTAAGAAGCCTGACTGATGATCAGGTTACCATCCTGGCTGGGGCTAGCCTGCTAATGTCTAGCTACACTGAAGAAACATGATATGTCGAAACACTGTATCTGTGGATGACTATATATATATATATATGAATTTGATATATTGAAAAAACAAATGATGTTTACAAATGCATGGGATCATCAGGAGAGAATGTGCACCGTTTCGGGGCCTTCCTCTCAACGGTTTTAAAAGGCCCCGAAACGGTGAACATTTTCTCCTGATGATTCAATGCATTTGTAAACATCATTTGTTTTTTCAATATATCAAATTCACACTGTCGGATTAATTTCCTTTTATTTCATATATATATATATATATATATATATATATATATATATATATATATATATAATTTACAGAGATGTTGATAGGTACACAAAAATTTAAAAGGACGCAGTAAAATCATATCCATGCGTCCCAGTGTTTTTCTATTTTCTTCCCTTCAAAAAGTAGTGACATTATGTTTAGGGCAGGTATAATTACGAATATAGGAACATGTATCATACATCATGTATCATGCGAAATTATAGCTAAAGTTTAGATTATAATTTAAAGTTTAAATTATAAATATATGCAGATTACATCACTGACGACAACCACCAGCGCCTCAAATGTAGGAGCGTATATTTAAAGTATATACCCCTCCCATTATTGCCCACGGGTCGCCACCCACGGCCAACAGGTGGCCCCATTGGGGGAGTATTACCCCTCTGCAGAGGTGCAGTGGGTGCATGCTAACGCCCCAGCCGACAGGGCGCTTATTACTTAGGATTACTAACTGGATTCTTTGCGAAACTGTCAATGGCAGAAGAAGGAACACAAGAACAAAACTCAGACAAAAGTGTGTAGGATATATTTCGCAAGAGCATTGAGCTCAGCATCATCAGTAGTTTTAATGAATTATCAGGTTATCATACAAGTGTTTTATAGAAGGGGTAGTGTGGCGGGAAGAGGTGGATAGGAGAGTAGGTCAAGTGGGTGGGTAAGTGTTAGTAAGGAGAGGTTTTGAATAGTCTAGCAGAAATCATTGGAGAGGAAGAGAAGGAAATCAAAAGGGGAGAGAGAGATAGAGATTCTAAACAGGGAGAAAGTAGAGAGATATATTGTAAAAGAAACAGGTTAGGGGCAGAGGTGGGTGGCCTTCTTGGAGAGAAATTTGATCAAAGCAGTAGCAAAAGGGAGGGATAAAAGGGGAGTGGTTTGGTAGGGGAGGGTTAGGATTAGGGCAGAGTAGGTCACTGAGTGTGAGGGAAAGGGGTCAGAAGAGGATGTTTGGTTAGTTGTAGGGGATTGGGGAGGCGGTTAGATGAAAGGGGTAGGTAGGAGTAAAGAGGGAAATTTTGAAACATAGGCAAAATGGGGAGGAAGTGAAATATATCCTACACACTTTTGTCTGAGTTTTGTTTCTTGTGCTCCTCACATCTCCACCACATTCCAATCCTCTTTCCATATATATATATATATATATATATATATATATATATATATATATTAAGTCGGGCGTTATTACGAAGCATTAAAAATATATAAATGTGGGAGAAACATCAACACCCTTTAGACTAAGACTAAATAACCACAAATCCACTATAAATCTCAAATCCCCGCATAGTACAATAGCACTTCATTTTAACACCTTATCACACAACCTTACACACCTCAAATGCATTTTAATAGACAACGCATTTCCAACAACGCAATCTAGAAAACAATCAGAAACTAAATGGATTCTAAAATTACAAACACACGTGAAGGGATTGAACGCAGACATCGGAATTCTCCGGTATTATAACTATTTCACAGACGCTGCCGCTGTCAATAACAACAGAGACAAAAAAGCCGTTAAACAGGAATAGCATTCATTTGATAAAGGGTATCTAATGAACCTGAAAATTTATGACAAAAAATAATAATAAAAAAATAAGTAAATCCAATACTCCATAATATCGAGTTTATATTTCATTATATATGTTTAATGCTTCGTAATAACGCCCAACTTTAAAAAAAAAACATTTAAAAAATATATACCGAGAGAAGCATACGGAGACCGCCTAAAATACAATATATATATATATATATATATATATATATATGCTTGAAGGCAATTACAATGCGGTATATCGCATAAAATTCGATAATTATAGAAGATAAATAATATTGACAAGTGAATCTCGCAAAGAATTACTCGGCGTGTAGAACATCGCTGATGAGACTTGATAAAGTCGAAACAGCTGCTGTACGATGTTCTACACGCCGAGTAATTCTTTGCGAGATTCACTTGTCAATATTATTTATCTTCTATAATTATCGAATTTTATGCGATATACCGCATTGTAATTGCCTTCAAGCAAATATATAAATATTTATTCACCAATGCTTCTAAAAAAAATAAACAAACATCCCCAAATATATATATATATATATATATCTTATTATAATGGAGATTGTGTGTTTTTCTGTCTGTAACCGAAACTATATTCCTACTCAAGTCACAATTCTCTAAGTTATTGACATCACATTCTCTATGATTTTATTTTTATCTAAACCTCAATTATTAATAAAATTGTCTTACATTATTAATACGGTTAACTATGTCTACATACTAACAACATGCAATTATATTTATATATACAACAAAATAGAGGTTTACAGTGTGAACGGGAAGGCTAATTTGCATATTAATATTAAAAAATCGAATTTAATAAATATGTGCTTAGTATTATTGATTTCTAATTGTTTGGTTTTATTCTAATGAATATAAGCAAAAATCTCTTCAATGAATCTTAAATGAAATCCATTAACAAGATAAAATAACTGTCATTTTATTCTTTACTTCCTCTTTTAACTAAATACTTAAATTAGAAAAAATAACAATGAAAGACGAGAGTGATGGAAGAGTAAGTTTCAGTTGTTCCATTTTTTATTATACTCCCTCTGTTTCAAATCTTTTATTATACTCTCTCTGTTTCAAATCTTTTTATCTGTATTCTTATTTAGTTTCATTAGCCTTTCTAATTTAATACAATATTTTATTATATTAAAACTTAAATACTTGCACCCGGAGGGTGCATATATTTGCTAGTATATATAAAGGATTACTAACGGGATTCTGTGAACAACAGAACAATTGTACCCCTACAATTGTGACAGATATTCTGACATATCTTATTTTTGTTAAGGCAGGTTAGGTTTAATTATCTAACTTGAGATACTTAATTTTCTAATCTAGATGTCATAATAGTTTCGTCGTGTAACCCATCGTCAGTATCGTAATTGATTTTAACGGGCGAGGCACGATTTGACAAAAGCCGCAGTCTCTGTGAACTCCAGGAATAATAGTTCCTCTCTTTGGAAATTACCAGTGCCATACCAAATGTGAAACTCGCGCTTGAGTGCTTCGCTTAAGATGGTCGAATTTATGAACTCTCGTTTTTCTCTGAGGAATGGTGTAGCTGGCACGAACGAGTGTCTTAACTACTTCAACGCAGAGACTGTGATGCACTGAGCCTCGCTTCGTTTGACAAACCGGTCGTATATTACTTCCAGTACATCAGCGATCTAAGTAGAGAATGGTCTCATCGCTACTTAACTTCGGTGATCTCGAGGCAACCTATCCTTTTAGTGTGGCGTGAGTTAACTGCAAGGAAGGGCTTACTGAGTATTCATAATGAAGAAATTATTTTCATAATCTAAATTATTAAGATAGATATGGTAATATTATTATAGATACAGAATTACAAATATATATATTATATATATATATATATATATATATATATATATAATATTATTTATATTTTTTTGCTTGAAGGCAATTATAAATGCATGTATCGTATAAAATTCGATAATCATAGAAAATAAACTTGACAAGTAAATCCCGCAAAGGATGGCTCGCTATGCAGAACACCGTACAGACTGTTTCGACTTTATTAAGTCTCTTCAGCGATGTATACTAACGACTCCCCTCCGACAGGAATCGAAACCGGGACTTCACAGGCATAGTCAGAGACCATATCCGTTCGGCCGCCGGTACATAGCGAACAATCCCTGCGAAATTAACCTTGTCATGGAAACTATTACACGCCCCCGCTATAGCAGGCAAGTAGACGTTTATTTAGTAAACAAACCCGGCCGTTTAGCTCTTCGGCGAAGTGAATAAGATTTTTGGATGTTTGTTTTTAGAAGCAATGTTGAATAAATTATTATTTATATTTTTTTGCTTGAAGGCAATTATAATGCATGTATCGTATAAAATTCGATAATCATAGAAAATAAACTTGACAAGTAAATATATATATATATATGTAAGAAAGTTTTATAGAAAAACAACAAGATGTTAAACATTTTTGCTGACAGATATCTGTTTCGACCATATGAATATGTCTTTATCAAAGCAACATTGTAAGCGGAAAAAAGAAATGAATATATCAGTAATTACGAGGCACAGAACGCTCTCGATCAGTACCGGAATTTTTTTTTTTTAATTTTAAAAATACATATTTGTTGTTAAAAATAAAATAAATTTTATATTTAAAATGTTTAAACATTTTTATTATAAAACTCAAAAGAGTTTGTAGTAAAAATGTATATGAATATCAAAAAATTTTCCTGAACTTTTTGATATTCATATACATTTTTACTACAAACTCTTTTGAGCTTTTTATGATAAAAATGCTTAAACATTTTAAAAATGAAATTTATTTTATTTTTAACAACAAATATGTATTTTTTTAAATTTAAAAAAAAAATTCTGGTACTGATCGTGTGCGTTCTGTGCCTCGTAATTAATGATATATTCATTTCATTTTTCCGCTTACAATGTTGCTTTGATAAAGACATATTCATAATGTCGAAACAGATATCTGTCAGCAAAAATTTTTAACATCTTGTTGTTTTTCTATAAAACTTTCTTACATATTGTCGGATTCAATATCCATTTTTATCTTCATATATATATATATATATATATATATATATATATATATATATATATATATATATATATACTAAACTTAAAGTATATACCCTTGCGGTAAGAAAAAAAAAGCAAATAGTTTGATAGTAAAAATATACTACCAAACCTCACCTGGGGAAAAAATGAAAAAAAAGAGAAAATACTAAGAGGGTCGTACCAACTGAAAATAATCGATTATTACTATAACACTTGGCCAAAAGAAAGAAATATATATATATATATATATATATATATATATATATATATATATATATATATATAAACCGCTACGATTATCTAAAGCTAAAATGTAAAGAATGCTGAATACCTAAGTAGAGCTAATAATAAAGTTATAACTATATATATATATATATATATATATAATATATATATATATATATATATGTGTGTGTGTGTGTGTGTGTGTGTGTGTGTGTGTGTGTTTGTGTTCTATTAAGGATCATCTCCTGTACATTCGCAATGCATGGATATGTGATGTACACATATAGATTTATAGAAGGATTTTTACAAATCCCTCAGAGAGCTCAATGTATGATGATTAATAAATTAATTATATACCTTAGTTTCATCATATATATATATATATATATATATATATATATATATAGAGAGAGAGAGAGAGAGAGAGAGAGAGAGAGAGATTGTTTTCACTGAATAAATGGACTCACCACTTCTAATTCATTTCCCAGCAAAAAAAAATTGACCCTTAGAAAAGCTTTAAAATTTTCTAAACCAATTTCATTCTCAACAAATTTTCTCCTAAAGAAGAGCTAAGGTCGAAACTAAAATTATTAGAGGACACTTTCTCTAAATGGAACACATAGTATGACGGATATAGGCATTGAGCTAATACAGTTCTAAGTGACAGTTATCTCTGGGCTGCAGGTTCAATCATGGCCAAAGGCGATAGTAACATGAAATAATTAACACAGCTTAACACTTGTACCCAGTTATGGTTTACGGAATGAGAACAGTCTACCCCGAGGCCACCCTGTCGGTGGGGCGTTAGAATGCACCGACTGCACCTCTGCAGAGGGGTAAGACTCCCCCAATGGGGCCACCTGTTGGATGAGCAGTTCATGACATGCAATACTCCACTTTGGCCCTATCTTGGGCTAGACGGTCGGTCGGAGAGGCCCCCTCCGATCAATCGGCTGGTCACGTCTAGCCCTAGCACCTATATGATTTTCCCAACCCTATTGCCCTTATGGCAAGCCCCAACCCTTTTTATCATATGGGTGCTAGAAGGCGATGGCTGCGGGTCTACATGTCCTGTGAATGACGTTAAACTCTATCTGATGGTGAGGTTCCAGTTTTGGAGGTTTGGGGAATGTGGAGCACCCCTTCATCACCATTGCTCCGTGGTCCACTCTGACCCGGAGTGGTAGTACCTGTTAGGGTCCCATCTATGGGTTAAATAGAAAAATGTATTTATAAAAAAATTGTATTATCCATTAAGAATTGATTTATTTCAAAACTTTATCGGCATTAAATGACCCACTGAGGTTGATATGCCGTAAAACAAAACAAACCAAATAATACACATTATTAGAGAAACTAGCAAAAAACACCCTCCGGGTGGTGTAAAAATAATTTTTTGAAAAATATTACCCGAGGGGTGGTGGGAAAATTATATAAATAAAATAAAACTTTGATATACAAAAAATAATAACTTACTTAAAAAGCATTTTATTCACTCCACTCAAAGTTTTCGTGAAAATTTGACTCTTAATTGATATTTCATAGATGTTTCTGAAAATATTGCTGTGACATAAGAAGTGACGTAAGCAGTGACGTAGATTCGGTTACAGACAAAAAGAGACCGAATCTCCATTATTAACAGATAAAAAATGATAACAGATAAAAAAAATAATAACTTACTTAAAAAGCATTATATTCACCCCACTCAAATTTTTCGTGAAAATTTGACTCTTAATTGATATTTCATAGATGTTTCTGAAAATATTCCTGTGACATAAGATGTGACGTAAGCAGTGACGTAGATTTCGCTTACAGACAAAAAGAGACCGAATCTCCATTATTAACAGATACCCATGCAATTTAATTACGCCAATGAATAGGGTTAGTTCTCTTATCTCTCTCTCTCTCTACACAGACAACATTTGCAAGACTGATCGATCCAATTGTTAAATTTCGCTATGCATTTGCTTTATTTTGCGCTCACGTAATCCGGGTGATATATTTCACTGCCAGATTGTCCAGAAGCCATTTTGTGTTGAACAGCAATGCGTTGATATCAATAAACCTAGCAAAGATCGGCCTATCACAAAACCTGCCCCCCACCCCTTTTGAGATGTTCCGTCCAACAATCTTAATGAAAATCTCCTGGCAGAGGGTAATGTTAAATGTCACCACACGCCGATTTTATTTTGAATTACTGGAGCGAATAATTAGGTGACACTTTTGAAATAGGTTTTTACACAATCCTGAAAATGGAGGTGTGTGATGTAATGGTTATATTCGTAGGAGATTGAGTCATCGACCCAAGTTCGAATCCTGGACTAGGCTGTTCCCGCTAAAACCCTTCTAAAATAGTATGCATACAACTATTCTCCCTCCAGCTATGGGTAAATAGTAGGACAAACTCACCTTTTTAACCTTGGCTAGTTAACGAGGTGTAGAAAATGGATTTGTAGTTCCGAGTTCAAATCCTGGACGAGGCTGTTTACATTCCCGCTAAGACCCTTGTGAATAGTATGCATCCAACTATTCTCCCTCCAGCTATGGGTAAATAGTAAGACAAACTCACCTTTTTAACTTTGGCTAGGTAACGAGGTGTAGAAAAATGGATTTGTCGTTCTGAGTTCAAATCCTGGACGAGGCTGTTTACATTCCCGCTAAGACCCTTGTGAATAGTATGCATCCAACTATTCTCCCTCCAGCTATGGGTAAATAGTAGGACAAACTCACCTTTTTAACCTTGGCTAGGTAACGAGGTGTAGAAAATGGATTTGTAGTTCCGAGTTCAAATCCTGGACGAGGCTGTTTACTTTTCCGCCAAGACCCTTGTGAATAGTATGCATCCAACTATTCTCCCTCCAGCTATGGGTAAATAATAAGACAAACTCACCTTTTTAACCTTGGCTAGGTAACGAGGTGTAATGGTTAGATTCGTAGATAATTGACTCGGGGACCGGGGTTCAAATCCTGGATGAGACTGTTTGTATTTCACATAGCACTAATCGCCTTGGGAAAAGTAGTAATCCAACTATTCTCCCTCCCGCTATGGGTAAATGATTTCTTTAACCTTGGCTAGGTAACAAAGTGTAAGGCTTAGATTCGTAGAAAATGGATTTGTCGTTCCGAGTTCAAATCCTCGACGAGGCTGTTTACATTAGCACCAATACCCTTGTGGAAAGTATGCGACCAACTATCTCATCAAAGGAATAAACCCCTGGGCTGTCCGTCTCGTAAAATACTTAAAATGAACAAAGGAGAAAATAAGTTAGACCAAAGGACAAGGAAACTGAGGACATTGCAAACGGGAAATTGAAGGTGTGTGATGTAATTAGATTCGTACGAAACGGACTCGTCGACCCGAGTTCAAATCCTGCTCGATGCTGTTTATATTACAGCTAATACCCTTGTGAAAAATATGCATCCAACTATTCTCCCTCCAGCTATGGGTAAATAGTATGGCACACTGGTCTCTTTAACCATGGCTAGGTAATGAGGTGCAATGGTAAGAGTAATAGGAAATGGATTCGTCGACCCGAGTTCAAATCCTGGACGAGGCTGTTTACATTTGCACTAAGATTCTTGGGAAAAGTATGTATCGACCTACTCTCCCTCCAGCTATGGGTAAATAGTATGGCAAACTGGTCTCTTTAACCATGGCTAGGTAATGAGGTGCAATGATAAGAGTAATAGGAAATGGATTCGTCGACCCGAGTTCAAATCCTGGACGAGGCTGTTTACATTTGCACTAAGATTCTTGGGAAAAGTGTGTATCGACCTACTCTCCTCCAGCTATGGGTAAATAGTATGGCAAACTGGTCTCTTTAACCATGGCTAGGTAATGAGGTGCAATGATAAGAGTAATAGGAAATGGATTCGTCGACCCGAGTTCAAATCCTGGACGAGGCTGTTTACATTTGCACTAAGATCTTGGGAAAAGTGTGTATCGACCTACTCTCCCTCCAGCTATGGGTAAATAGTATGGCAAACTGGTCTCTTAACCATGGCTAGGTAATGAGGTGCAATGATAAGAGTAATAGGAAATGGATTCGTCGACCCGAGTTCAAATCCTGGACGAGGCTGTTTACATTTGCACTAAGATTCTTGGGAAAAGTGTGTATCGACCTACTCTCCCTCCAGCTATGGGTAAATAGTAGGGCAAACTGGTATCTTTAACCTTGGCTAGGTAATGAGGTGTAATGGTTATAGTCATAAGAAATGGACTCGTCGACCCGAGTTCAAATCCTGGACAAGGCTGTTTGTATTTCACATAGAACTAATCCCCTTGAGAAAGGTATGAGTCCAACTACTCTCCCTCCAGCTATGGGTAAATAGTAGGACAAACTTGTCTCTTTAACTTTAGCTAGGTAACCAGTCTAAGAGAAGGAAAAATCTGAATTCAAACTTTGACCTTGTGCTACATCCTGCTCGTGTCAAGTAAAAGAGAAAGAAGTAGACACGCCAGCATTGATGATTGTTAAAGACCATCAGTCGCTAGAGCGTCCAGCTCGGAACCACAAGGTTCCTGGTTCGATACCGGTCTTCAACAACTCAGCGTATTAGTAGCACAGGGGTCTGTGCGGTAAAGTAAGTAGCTGATGTTAGGTTATGGTGCTCCACCTCAGATACAAAAATAATTTCCTTGGTCTAGCGGTAGTGAAAAGTGGATAGACTCCCTTGCAGTCTGGCTGATATCGAGAGTAGGCCACCCGATGACTTTACTTTACTTTATGATCTTGTAGATGGTAGAGAAAGTGTCACATATTTTTACTCGAGCGCTTTCAACCATATCACTGATCGTTTTCTGGGGTATTGTTGGTTAAAGTGTTTGTTGTGTGGTGCGAGTTTAATTCATTTGGAAGTGTTTATTGCAGTTTAATAAAACATTATTTTTCTTAAAAAATTCCATAATTTGCTTGAAGCATTGCATAAGATATGTTATTATATTTCATTTGTTTATTTTAGTTTTTGAAGGCTATTGCATGTGAAAGGAATTGTCCAAGGTCTTATTAATATTGAAGGATTTTCATCTTCAGAGACATTCTCCATTGAAAACGTCTCTGAAGATGCAGATACTTCGAAATTAATAAGACCTTGGACGATTACTTTTACATTGCAATAGATTTCAAAAATATGATAACATCTTATTATAATGGAGATGGTGTGTTTCTCTGTTTGGAACCGAAACTATATCACTACTCATGTCACAGTTCCCTTATTTATTTACGTCACATTCCCTATTATTCTATTCTTATTCAAACCTCAATGATTAATAAAATTGTTTTACATTATTAATACTGTTGGCCAAATCTATATACTGGTCACATACAATTTTATTTATATATACAAAAAATAGCGGTTTCTCTGAATGTTTGAGATGAGGCTTGAAGATTAGTATTATCTGCGTTATTCGGACTATTGTCCCCATCTTCATTGTTATTTGTACAACGTTTCGGCCGATTTGCCCTCCGGCCTTCTTCAGGTATTTCTTGTCGGACTCGGGAAACTTCTCGAACTCGGGAACGTTCTTTTCGAACGCGGTAACTTTCGTATCGTAATACTTTATAGAAAAAAAGTACAACATTTTTCTGACGCATCATTTTTTTTTATCTCATAAAATAAAATAGGGGGTGGTGATAGACCTAGTAAAAAAATATTTCCCCTAATATATTTTAGAAAAAAACTATTTCAGATGTATTTACATCCAATGGTAAACATTTATGGAAATTTTCGTGAAAATCAGATAATTAATTGATTTTTCATAGAATAAAAAAATAAAAAAAACTCTTATCGTAACTTGTTTTGAGCTACGTTAAATTTCAGTTGATTTAACAGTGCAAAAATGAAAACATTGTTTTTCAAACATAATTTTCATTATTTGTTTCTTTCAGCTGCTGTGAGCGGTTTAAAGTAGGCAAAAAGTTACTATATCCTCCTGTTCCAATATATATTTTGAACTTTTCTGTCTTTTACTTCCAGATATGGTATCAGTACAACCAGACCTTACACAGACAGTAGTGACCGTTCGTACGGCCAGTGTTGATTCACCTAACAATAACGTCAAGGCACCTGTCGACAAAGCAGCAGTGATGATCAACAAATCACAGAAATTGGCCTAGACACTGACCAAAAATAACACCAAATTAATTTGATTGAGTAAAAGTTTTAACATGTGATATATATATATATATATATATAATATATATATATATATATATATATATATATATATATTACCAAGCGAGTTGGTAAAACCTTGCGGTGAGAAAAAAAAACAGCAAATAGATTGATTGTAAAAAATATACTACCAAACATCACCCGGGGAGAAAAAATTTTGAAAAAAAGAAAAGACCAAGATAGTCGTACCAACAAAAAATAATCTATTGATACAATGTTTGGCCAAAAGAAAAAACAATTTATATGCATATATATGTATATAAGATATATATATATTCATATAACCGCTAGGAGAATAGCTAATAAGTAAAAAGTGCTCAATACCTAAGTAGAGAAAATAATAAAGATAAATCTAATGAGTCAGACGAACCTACTATTAGTTTCGCTTAATGCTCTTCAGGGCTAAGATCTGACTCTTTTTTTTATATTTATGATTTTCTGGGATCGGGATATTTTTGTACGAATAATTTGTTTCCTTGCTCCATTACAAATGAGCTAAGGGGGTACTCAATAGTTAAAACTAGAGCTAAATTTAATATACCAAGCGTGTTGGTAAATCCTCGCGGTGAGAAAAAACCCAGCAAATAGTTTGATTGTAAAAATATACTACCAAACATCAACCGGGGAGAAAAAATTTTTTGAAAAAAAGAAAAGACCAAGATATTCGTACCAACAAAAAATAATCTATTAGTACAATATTTTGGCCAAAAGAAAAAACAATTTATATGTATATATGTATATAAGATATATATATATTCATACAACCGCTATATATATATATATATATATATATATATATATATATATATATATATATACTTTGGTTGTAATGGGCTAAATTAGATAAATAAATGTGTATTAAAGAAAATATTGACAGCTGGAAAAGATAATCTGGCTTAAATTTTTTCCTCCGCAAATCTTCATCCTCCCCACCTCAACCCACACCCCCCACCCTCAACAAAAGACAATGAAGTGGGGTTGGTGGAGGTGGGAGAGAAAGACGATTTTTAATTGTATTTTGCGTACAATTTCAAAAATTTGATATACTTAAAATTCTTGAATAATCAACTTTGAATTCCGCCCTTTAATAAATTCGGGTTAAAATGTTGATTTTTTTTATCTCTTTTATTTATCTTTTTTTATTTGTTTTTTTATCTTTTTGTTGTGTTTTTTTTGTTTTTTTTGTTGTTTTTTTTTTTACTAAATGGCATGTCTGCTATTTCAATACTTTTAGCAGATGTCTCGTGAATACTGGTAAAAATCTATTTCTCTGAATGTTTGAGATGAGGCGTGATGATTAGTATTATCTGCGTTATTCGGACTATTGTCCTCATCTTCATTGTTATCTGAATGATTATATACTATTTCTCTGAATGTTTGAGATGAGGCTTGATGATTAGTATTATCTGCGTTATTCGGACTATTGTCCTCATCTTCATTGGTATCTGAATGATTATATACTATTTCTCTGAATGTTTGAGATGAGGCTTGATGATTAGTATTATCTGTGTTATTCGGACTATTGTCCTCATCTTCATTGTTATCTCGTGAACCTTCTTTTCGGACTCGGGAACATTCTTGTCGTAATCGACATATAATATAATATAATCTATTAATAATGGAGATTCGCTTCCGGTTTTTGTCTGTAACAAAAACTGCGTCACTGATTACGTCACCTTACCCAACACATAATCCAACGTCATAACATAGAATAAATATACTCAAAATGTGAGCATGCAACGTTAGACAATCCTTATTGTTTCAATAAATAGATGCCCGGCGTTATATATTTATATATAGATTGTTTTATTCTAATATAATATTTAAAGTTATCGGAACTGTTTCCATTTCAAATTGTCTTTCTTTTTTTCTTTTTTTTTACTCTTTAATAAATTTGACGATTTTACATACTTATGGTACACACTCTATGACATTGAATTTTCAGCTCCCATCCCCTCTGGCAATATCTTTCAAAAAATTATTTTTACATCGCCCAGAGGGTGTCTTTTTATTTTGCTAGTTTTATTAATATTGATAATCTATATTTAAATATTACTAAATGAGAAATAACCAAATGGAGGTTGGAAATGAAATGAAATCTTTATAACATTAACAAAATACGATACTCGCCAGCGGCGTGAAGAAGGTAAAGCACTGCTAGTGGTATAAGACTACTCAGTCAGCATAATGCTCCCGTATTTATGAGGATTGGGATATACCCATTAATGTTGATAGGTAGGGTATATAACACTTATTTAATTTCATTAGATTTTATAATAAAATAAATGTCGGCTAAATCGTGTCTTCCATAATATGAGTTTCCTGCATATTTTTAATATTCATTTTGTTATATAAAATAATATCCTGTCAGTGGGGACAAAATCTTGTAACCAAGTAAAGGTTACTAAATGAGAAATAACCAAACGGAGGTTGGAAATGAACTTGAACCTTTATAACATTAACAAAATACAATACTCGCCAGTGGCATGAAGAAGGTTAACCACTGCTAGTGGTATAAGACTCTAAAATGTGTAATCTAATAAAGGTTACTAAATTAGAAATAACTAAACAGAAGTTGGAAATGAAATTTTTAACATTAACAAAATATAATACTCATTAGCGATGTGAATAAGTTCCGTGATGGCTCCCGATTACGACAAGAAGGTTCCCGAGTCCGAAAAGAAGTTCCCGAGTCCGAGATGATTCCCGAGTCCGACAAGAAATACCTGAAGAAGCTCGGAGGACACATCGGCCGAAACGTTGTACAGATAACAATGAAGATTGTAAAAATCTGTCAATCAAATAGCCTGTATTTTTCCATGATTCTTTAGTTTGATTTAACTACTGTTGCAACTTTTTGATATATAAGGCATGGGGCAAATGGTAACTCCTAAATATAGACTCGTCAACTACAACGTGACCCGAGAAAGATTTCTATTGTCCAATCACTGGCACTGCTGCTGCTGCTTCTGCTGTATTAATAGAGACCCCATTCTGAGCTTATGTCATTGACACTTGGATTCTCTTGGACGACGGACTTACAAAGAATACTCTAACACCGGATTCTTATTGGCTTGCTTACTTACTTATTACATCTGGAACTAAGGATGCCGACCAGATACTTAACAACTACACTAACGTACACAAATTTATAGGTAGCCTATCAATTATGCAACATATGCACTTTTCCGTCGTTTTTGCATGTAGTCTGTGTAACTCTGAATTATTGGCATTTCAGTCTCGGAAGACTATACTATAGTTTTTGTGTCCCTGAAGTTGCAGGACCTCCTGTGACTGTAAAGGTTGGAAATGAAATGAAATCTTAAATTATTTTGTCCTTAAAAAACTTTTTAAAAAAGCATTTTATTGCCTCTTATAAACAACAGATTTGCATTTAGATTCTCGCACGGATAATTTGTCTCATGATATATATCTATATGTTTGTGTTATCTAGTGTGTCTTGTATCGTTTCCTGTGAGCGTCCAAGGGTGGTCATGTCCATGGGCTTAGCTTCACGCTATTAGGCATGGTCTCCCTTCAATAGTAGTTTAACAAAAATAAAGTTTTTCTTTTACTTATTCTTTATAACTTGTACCTACTATTGATAAATAAATTTCTTATTTCTTCTTATTTTTTTATTTAAAGTCCAATGTTTGAAAAACATTCTCGACCTCAGACGATGTTGATGGACCGGCGCTTTGTTGCCACTGCTTTCTTCTGGACCCCCTAGCCTCATTGTGTTGCGCCAGGGTGACTTCAGACAGTCCTCTACAGGCAATCCTGAGCCAAATTTTCACAGCTGGCAGGGGCAATGCCAAAGCACTTGTGATCGTTCTTGTGTTACATAATCTATGCATAGATTATTGTCAACCGCCTGTATTTCTGAAGGGATGGCCCCTTTTCATATCACGGGCGGGACTTTCCATAGAATATTACAGAAAGCCCGCGAAATACCTGAAGTCACGTGGGACCTGGTTGGCTCTCAGTTCCAGCTTAGTCGTCAGGCAGAGAAGATATGTCTGCTTTATTTGGGGCTCACTGCACACGCGCGTTGTGTTAGTTAGGGAAAATGTTTAGTTAAGTAAATAAAGGTTTAAATAAATAATATGGTTTTGTGGTTGATGAATGTCTTGGCAACAAGACTGACATAGAGGAAGAAATGAATCAGGGACGACCAACCAGCAAGAACAGAGAAAGACGAAGTCCAGACGCTGGAAGAAGAACGTAAGATACCAAAGATGAGCAGAAGAATAATAGAAGTAAAGAAAGGGTATACAACACTTGCAGACATCCTTAAAACGCAGCTGGGAGCGACCAATCTGTCTCTTACCAGACGAAAGCTCCGCATAAAGGGTATCCTTCGGTATTTGTGCAACATCCATTAGGTGGACATGACCTAGCCATCGGAGACGACGCTGTCTCAGTGGAGAATACAAGCTAGGGAGTTGAGCTCTTTCTAGAACTGGTGTGTTTGTGATCCTGTCCCTCCAGGCGATGCCCAGTATACGTCTAAGGCAGCGAAGGTAAAAGCCATTTGGCCGCCGCTCCTGGTGGGAGTACAGGTTCCATGTTTCACTTCCATACATCTGTGTATGTGTGTGTATGTGTTTGTATGTGTGTGTGTGTGTGTGTGTGTGCGTGTGTTAACATCGTTTACATTTTCCATTGAATTTCTGACAAAACTGAGATTCTTATGTAGTTCAATTATAATAATCCATTGTTCATAAGCTTTGACAGGTCAGTGACCCAGATATGGTCTTCATAATTCACTGACATTTTTGTGTACACTTAGTAACTGTATTCATGGTTTACGCAACAAAATCAATGCGGCTACTATTATCTGCTCACATCCAGGATTCGATCACAGTATCTTACATTTTTTACCATGTTTCATATTCAATTAAAATGATATATGCATTCTGATATTATTTTTCTTTAATCCTGTCAGGCGATATTATCACATTTGGATAAAGAAGCCTTATTTGCAGAAAACATTTTTGTTTGGGTTGTAGAGAGAGGATGAATGAACAATTGTTTTAATCAGAATTTGAGTAGAATCGGAAAAAGTTGAATACGGTATCTGATTAAAGTAATGTGAAACACACATTGCTGTCCATGAGAGAATGTCACTTATGAGTTCGTCCCTGCGTTTCCAGCACTTTCCAGCATATATACTGTAATCTAATAACTTGACCAGTTCTCATTCAGATTATCTCAAATTTTAATAGCATGTGTTGAAACAAAACAAAATTCTGTTTTTAATGTTTTTAATTGTTTTTTTTTTTTTTCAAATATCATTATCATCATGTCGCGCTATCAGCGCGGATATCCAAGACAATCTCTCACCAGCCGTCCCTATGACTCATTGTTCTTGGGAAGTCCTCTACGCAGCACCCAGTATCAGAACTGGTCAATGTACGCCTTTGCTTGTCGGTCCACACTGGCGTGCCCATGTGCTGGCTTCCACAGGAGGATGTCGCTTCTGCAGCAGTTTCCTCTGTGTCTTGTCCTTCTTACCCAGATGGTTTGGGTGATATGTGGCAGGTGGCCGTACAGCTGTTTTCTCATGGGGCGTTGTTTCCACGTCTTGTTCAGGATCACACGCAGCATTCTTGTGCAGCTCCCATCTAGTTTATTCTCTAGGCGCTTCGTTAGGGTCCAAGTTGTGTAGCCGTTCAGCAGCACTGACACGACAACGGCTAGATGTAATTCACCGGAAAAGAAAAGATGTTTAAAAATCAAACCAAATCTTGAATTGTTTCTACACAATTTTCAGGGCTCCGTGCTTTCAAAAATCTTCTGACGAAGGGATTTTTTCATCCCGAAATATTAAGAAAATAAACTAGAACACGTTAGTAACCAAAGGATTCATTATCGAATGACTTTATACCAGTAACTGAAGACACTTTAGTAACCAAAGGACTCATATTGTCGACGGACTCTTTATCAAGGATTCCACCATATAAGCGCTTCTGCTATAAGGCCAAGGAGTAGCCCTTAAAAACGTAACAATTACTGAAAAGCATCAAGATATTACCTATGTATGGTATGGGCAAATATTGTCCAGTTTACCTAATCTGTGTCATAAAGGCATTTGAGTAACCCCTTGTTGCAATGAGGAAGAAAATTAAAAGAAAATAAAATACACGATACAGATATTGAGAAGGCTTCATGTCTGTTTCTTTCCTATCGGGCTGTGATCTTCATGACGCGAATGAAGTAATATTTCCAAAATAGATTAATATATAGATTTCAAAATGGAAGCATATGTTCATAGATATATAGATAGATGGATAGATAGGTAAATAGATAGATAGAATAAGATTGATAGATGGACAGACATACATAGAAAGACAGATAGATAGATAGATAGATAGATAGATATGAACATACTGAGATAGATAGATAGATAGATAGATAGATAGATATAAACAGAAATAGATAGATAGATAGATAGATAGATAGAATAAGATTGATAGATGGACAGACATACATAGAAAGACAGATATAGAGATAGATAGATAGATATGAACATACTGAGATAGATAGATAGATTGATACATAGATAGATAGATAGATAGATATGAACAGAAATAAATAGATAGATAGATAGATAGATAGATCGATAGATAGATCGATAGATAGATAGAATAAGATTGATAGATGGACAGACATACATAGAAAGACAGATATAGAGATAGATAGATAGATATGAACATACAGAGATAGATAGATGCATACATAGATAGATATGAATAGAAATAGATAGATAGATAAATAGATAGATAGATGGATAGATAGATAAATAGATAAAGTGAGATTAATAGATGAACACACATAGATAGCTATGTAGATATGAATAGACTGAGAGAGAGAGAGAGAGAGAGAGAGAGATGAATAGAAATAGATTGATAGATAGATAGATAGATAGAAACATAGATAGATATGAGCAGAAATAGATAGATAGATAGATAGATAGATAGATAGATAGATAGATAGATAGATCGATCGATAAAGTAAGATTGATAGATGAACACACATAGATAGCTAGATAGATATGAATAGACTGAGATATATAGATAGATAGATAGATAGATAGATATAGAGATAGAATAGATATGAACAGACTGAGATAGATATTAAGAGACTAGGACAGACAGACAGACAGATAGATAGATAGATAGATAGATAGATATGAACATACTGAAATAGATAGATAGATATGAACAGCTTGAAATAGATAGATAGATGTTGTCATTATTTATATTGCTTTGGACACATCTACGTATTAAAAATTCTTATCACTGCTTAACTTCAGTGATCTGGTGGCAATAGGGACTTCAACGTTTCTTGATCGTAATTAAATTTCTAGGAGGTTACTGAATATAAAAGAGAGACGACTAAAGATGCTAACTAATAAAGTCTTAAACGAGGTGCCCATAGCAACTCCAATGGAGTTATTAATCCGACTATAATACTATCTAAATATATAATGCAACCCAGGTGAAAGATTGCATTGCCTGAAATCACAAGAGAATTTTATCTATTTCAAGGGAAACTCCGATGTAATATTTTCTTTTTTTTTTTATTGGTAATTTTAACGCAAAAAAATTGCATTGCTCGGTCTTGATGAAAGATGCCAGAGACAAATACGAAATGCCTCTCTCCTTCTCAGTCGGCACTAAATCTGGGAGATCTGATGTGAAGTGATATTTCTTTTTTAGTCTATGGAAGAAAAGAATTCTATTGTCCCATAAATCGATAGATAGATATGAACATACTGAGATAGATAGGTTGATACATAGATATATAGATATGAACAGATAGATGGATAGATAGATAGAATGAGATTGATAGATGGACAGACGTACATAGAAAGACAGGTGTAGAGATAGATAGATATGAACATACTGAGAGAGATAGATAGATAGATAGATAGATAGATAGATAGATAGATATGAACAGAAATAGGTAGATAGATAATGTGAGATTGATGGATGAACACACATAGATAGCTAGATAGATATGAATAGACTGAGATAGATAGATAGATAGATAGATAGATAGATATTAATATACTGAGATATATAGGTTGATACATAGATAGATAGATATGAACATAAATAGATAGATAGATAGATGGGTCGATAGATACAATAAGATTGATAGATGGACATACATACATAGAAAGACAGATATAGAGATAGATAGATATGAACATACAGATATAGATACATACATAGATAGATATGAATAGAAATAGATAGATAGATAAATAGATAGATAGATGGATAGATAGATAAATAGATAAAGTGAGATTTATAGATGAACACACATAGATAGCTATATAGATATGAATAGACTGAGAAAGAGAGAGATAGATATGAATAGAAATAGATAGATAGATAGATAGATAGATAGATAGAAACATAGATAGATATGAACAGAAATAGATAGATAGATAGATAGATAGATAGATAGATAGATCGATAAAGTAAGATTGATAGATGAACACACATAGATAGCTAGATAGATATGAATAGACTGAGATATATAGATAGATAGATAGATAGATAGATAGATATAGAGATAGATAGATATGAACAGACTGAGATAGATATTAAGAGACTAGGACAGACAGACAGACAGACAGACAGATAGATAGATAGATAGATAGATAGATAGATAGATAGATAGATAGATCCTGAAATAGATAGATAGATATGAACAGCTTGAAATAGATAGATAGATGTTGTCATTATTTATATTGCTTTGGACACATCTAGGTATTAAAAATTCTTATCACTGCTTAACTTCAGTGATCTGGTGGCAATAGGGACTTCAACGTTTCCTGATCGTAATTAAATTTCTAGGAGGTTACTGAATATAAAAGAGAGACGACTAAAGATGCTAACTAATAAAGTCTTAAACGAGGTGCCCATAGCAACTCCAATGGAGTTATTAATCCGAGTATAATATTATCTAAATATATAATGCAACCCAGGTGAAAGATTGCATTGCTTGCAATCACAAGAGAATTTTATCTATTTCAAGGGAAACTCCGATGTAATATTTTCTTTTTTTTATAGGTAATTTTAACGCAAAAAAGAATTGCATTGCTCGGTCTTGAAGAAAGATGCCAGAGACAAATACGAAATGCCCATCCCCCTTCTAAGTCGGCACTAAATCTGGGAGATCTGATGTGAAGTGATATTTCTTTTTTAGTCTATGGAAGAAAAGAATTCAATTGTCCCATAAATCGATAGATAGATATGAACATACTGAGATAGATAGGTTGATACATATATAGATAGATATGAACAGATAGATGGATAGATAGATAGAATGAGATTGATAGATGGACAGACATACGTAGAAAGACAGATGTAGAGATAGATAGATATGAATATACCGAGATAGATAGATAGATAGATAGATAGATAGAAACATAGATAGATATGAGCAGAAATAGATAGATAGATAGACAGATAGATAAAGTGAGATTGATAGATGAACACACATAGATAGCTAGATAGATATGAATAGACAGAGATAGATAGATACGAATAGAAATAGATAGATAGATAGATAGATAGATAGATAGATAGATAGATAGATAGATAGATAGATAGATAAAGTGAGATTGATAGATGAACACACATAGATAGCTAGATAGATATGGACAGACTGAGATAGATATGAATAGACTGAGATAGATATTAAGAGACTTGGATAGACAGACAGAAAGACAGAGAGACAGATAGATAGATATGAACATACTGAAATAGTTAGATAGATAGATAGATAGATAGATAGATAGATGTTGTCATTATTTATATATCTATGAATAGAAATAGATAGATAGATAGATAGATAGATAGATAGATAGATAGATAGATCGATAGATAGATAGATAGATAGATAGATAGATAGATAAAGTGAGATTGATAGATGAACACACATAGATAGATAGATAGATATGGATAGACTGAGAGAGATATGAATAGACTGAGATAGATAAATAGATAGATAGATATGAACAGATTGAGATAGATATTAAGAGACTAGGATAGACAGACAGACAGACAGACAGACAGATAGATAGATAGATAGATAGATAGATAGATAGATAGATAGATAGATAGATAGATAGATAGATAGACATGAACAGCTTGAAATAGATAGATAGATGTTGTCATTATTTATATTGCTTTGGACACATATAAGTATTACAAATTCTTATCACTGCTTAACTTCAGTGATCTGGTGGCAATAGGGACTTCAACGTTTCTAGATATGAATAGACTGAGATAGATAGATAGATAGATATATAGATATGAATAGAGATAGATAGATAGCAAGCTAGCTAGATAGATAGATAGATAGATAAAGTGATATTGATAGATGAACACACATAGATAGCTAGATAGATATGGACAGACTGAGATAGATATGAATAGACTTAGATAGATAGATAGATAGATAGATATGAACAGACTGAGATAGATATTAAGAGACTAGGACAGACAGACAGACAGACAGACAGACAGATAGATAGATAGATAGATAGACATGAACAGCTTGAAATTGATAGATAGATGTTGTCATCATTTATATTGCTTTGGACACATCTACGTATTAAAAATTCTTATCACTGCTTAACTTCAGTGATCTGGTGGCAATAGGGACTTCAACGTTTCTTGATCGTAATTAAATTTCTAGAGGTTACAGAATATAAAAGACAGACGACTAAAGATGCTAACTAATAAAGTCTTAAACGAGGTGCCCATAGCAACTCCAATGGAGTTTTTAATCCGTCTATAATACTATCTAAATATATAATGCAACCCAGGTGAAAGATTGCATTGCCTGCAATCACAAGAGAATGTTATCTATTTCAAGGGAAACTCCGATGTAAAATCTTCTTGGTTTTTTATAGGTAATTTTAACGCAAAAAAATTGCATTGCACGGTCTTGATGAAAGATGCCAGAGACAAATACGAAATGCCTCTCTCCTTCTCAGTCGGCACTAAATCTGGGAGATCTGATGTGAAGTGATATTTATTTTTTAGTCTATGGAAGAAAAGAATTCTATTGTCCTATAAATCGTAGCCCGTTTCCATTGAGTGTGTATGAGTCAGTCGATAGAGCGTCCACGTTGTGTGTGTGTGTGTGTGTGTGTGTGTTGTGTGTGTGTGTGTGTGTGTAAAAATGGAATTGGAAATAAATCCGAAAATTTGAGGAAGAATGAATAAAGAAAAGAAAGAACAGAATGGATAATAAAAGATGAATTTAATCAATATCACTTACACATGTGTTTCGGTCAGTTCATCTGTGTGAAAATATTCCGCACACAGAGAAGATTCGATCTTCATCAGAGTGAAATTTTATTTTGAAGGAAAAAATTCGTTGCGGAAAAACGGAGAATTTTTAGAAATGTTCGAAGAGAATTTTTTTTAAATCACATTTGGAACGCTGAAATAGAACCGTTAGAATTTGAATATTTGATTTTCCTAGGAGTTATGGTAGATACAATTTTGTATTGCAAAAATAAAGTGTTATTATTTATCCCTAACATGTTGAAAAGACCCGGAACCTAGTGTATGTTATTGTTTTGCAAAAACGGGGAAATCATTAAAAAGGTATTCGTTTATAAAAAGAACCTAACTTTTATAATGGATAATTTTTATGTTATTTTTTAATTCTAATGTTTTCGTAAGTTGGCCATGTTTGGTTGTGTATATGTTTGTATTTACAGATTATGTTAAGTTTAAAGTTACGGTGTATATTAGAATGAAAAAGATATGATTTCATTATTGCATGAAAATTTGAGGCCAGATAATATGGGAAGAAATGGGTTTTAGGTATATTTATTATTTATGTAATTGTGGTAGTAAGCAAACAAACACGGTCGGACTTGTAGAAGCTTTATTCTACATAGAATACAGTGGTAGATTTTTGACCAGTTTATATAGTTATTAGGAGGGGAGGGGAGGTAACTCAGTTACCTATTACAGTAATATTGCGTTATATAATAAATGTGGAATTAATTAATAATTTATAAAATATTTGTAGTATGGTAATTTTGAGTAAATAAGTGTTAGGAAGAGTTTGATTGATGATCTAAATTTTAATTAAAACAAACTAAATGTAGGATGTGATAATTTATGATAATAAGAGTTTATTGTGTTTAATTCAAGATAATAATGTAGATAAAAGTATATAACATAAGTGGTTAATAGTTATATACTGAGAGAAAAAAAAATATTGTTTGTTAAGTTATTGATGTCGAAAGTTTTTCTTTTGGCCAAAATATTGTACCAATAGATTATTTTTGGTTGGTACGATTATCTTGGTCTTTTCTTTTTTCCAAAATTGTTTTCTTCTCCCCGGTTGATGTTTGGTAGTATATTTTTACTATCAAACTATGTTGAGGTCTAAGGGTCTCTGTATGCTTCTAGTAAGTATACGGAGAATTTGGGATTGAAAAGAAATAAGAAATCAAAACAGAAAGAAAATAAAGTTTGGAATTCAACGTGTGTCACCCGGTTAATGACAACCTGAACTAGATTTTAAAATAAAAACGGACGTCCCACGTTTTCTGTGGAGGGCGGAAGCGGATGTATCACTTCCCCAATCCCGGGGACCTCAAACGGAAGTAAAGAAAATTCGATCTCTTCTTCGCTGGACCCGAGAAGGGTCTGACGTATTTTTTTTTTGGGTGGGGGGCTCTGTCGTGACTGTTACATACTCATACACACATACCCATGTTGGGTATATACACAAGTGTTATTTTACTGGAAAGAGGGAAGAGAGATAGACATAGGTAGACAGAGAGATGCATATGCATTTTGCATTACTTACTTCTTTGGCCATTTGGTGATCTCTAGTCGTTTCTATTCTTTCTCTCCTTGTTGAATTCTATTTCTAGATTCTTGTTAGCTGTTCGTCTTTGATGCATTCCTTTTTCTTGGTCAGTCTTTTTGTCAAGACATTCATCAAGCAAGAACACCATATTATTTCTTTAAACTTTTATTGCTTAAACTTCTTCTTATAACTAACAGAACACGCGTGTGCATTTGAACCCAGCTAAGGCAGACATGCTTTCTGCCTGACGTCCAAGCTGGAACTGATGGGTCAATTCGGTCCCACTTGACTTCAAGTATTTCGCGGGCTTTCTGTAATATTCCATGGAAAGTCCCGCCCGTGATATGAAAAGAGACCAGACCTTCAGAAATACAGGGGGTTTACAATAATCCATGCATAAAATATGTAACAGTGGTGTGTCTAGGCTAGCAGCGAACAGCACGCAGGAATGTAATTTATGATAGAACAGCTTTACTCTCTCTCTCTCTCTCTCTCTCTCTCTCTCTCTCTCTCTCTCTCTCTCTCTCTCTCTCTCTCTCCCACGAGCCTAGAAAGGAATAAACGACTCCTTTTTGACTATACGACTTTCGTATGTTATTTCTTCGAACTAATGATTACTACTAACCGACTAAGCCGCCACGCAACAAAGCCTCATCTAAAACATTCAGACAAATATTATTATCTGATTTTTTGTTTGTTTTCCTTTTCTCTCTTTTTATCTTCGACGTTTTTTTACAAAATTTGTTAGGTTAAATCGAACTTAACGGACCTAAATTCCACCATCGTATGTCACCCCGCTGAAAGAAAAAATACCAAAAATCAGGGAATAAACCGAATTTTAGATACGGTGAAATAAACGTTCTGTTTTGATGATCGTCTGTCGTAAAACAAAACAAACATTTTTTTTTTCATTTGACGCCCCACAAAAGAAAAGACCTTCATTATCTGAATTAATTTGGAAATAACCGTTAGAAACTTGGTTTTGTTAAAAAGAAAATATATCTATTTGAATTTTGACAACAAAACTATTTTTAAGTCTATAATTAAGAAATATAAGATGTCCTTCGGTTTACGAAAGAGCGTGGCAAACATCAAATTTTTACACCACCCAGCGGGTGTCTTTTTTTTTCTTTTTTTTTTTTTGCTTGCTTCTGATAAGCAAATGGTGTACTGGTTAGAGTCGTATGAAATGGACTGGTCAACCCGAGTTCAATTCCAGGACGAATCCACAGTTCACATAGCGCTAATACTCTTGGGGAAGGTATGAATCCAACTATTCTCCCTCTAGGTATAGGTAAATAGTAGGGCAGACTGGGCTCTTTAAGCTTGGTTAGGCAACCAGTGAATTCAAACCTGGTAGATTCAGGCCTACTTAGTGATCTATTTCAATTTTAAAAATAATAAATATTAACAATTGTCCCCTGCCACGTTTGGGTTCAGTGACCCTTAATACCTCGTTTCCATATCACCTACACCCCAGAGAAACCTGCCACCATTCCCTCATCGCCTATGGCGCCTAGATACGGTGGGACGAACCCATTGAGATTACTAGACGTGCATTTTAAGTGACAACCGAGTATTTGATACGCTATTTATCACATCAGCATAGTTTTCACCATTTTGACACCCACGAAGTTCTGTCAGGCTAACACCAATGAATCTTACATAGACAGTCCAATTCAATTTCAATTTTCATTTCAGTATGACGTCACGTTCCTCAGTGCCAAATTCTACTCCTACAAAATGGAATTCACGAAGCATGATAAAATATCTCAAAATGTTTCTACTGTTAAATCAACTGAAATGTAACGTAGCCAAAAACAACTTATAACAAGAAGATTTTTAAAAGATTCTATGAAAAATCAATTAATGGTCCGATTTTCACGAAAATAATACTAATTCAGAATAGCACGCAAGAGATAATACCATTAGATTACGTATAAAATCCATTACATTTTACTGAAATGCCTTAACTTTGAGATATTTGAGTAAGTGGGTTAGAATTAGGCTATACTTAGTATAGGATATTATTTGTATCAACTTATTATAGTTTAATTTGATATTCGATCGGCTACGCTTTGAATTAATAATGTTCATTTTTTTTCTTTGAAATATTAATTTGAAATTTAGCAAATCGCGTCATTTATATTTTATTTTAAAAATATAGTTAATAATTGAATCAAAATTTCTTACTATATCATTATGTGATGTTATTCCCTCTACCCTGATGAGAAAAAAAAATTCCCTGACTTCCCACCAGGCTGGATTAAAATAAGATGTTTTTTTACGTGGTGATTTTTACGGGTCATCCTGCGGGGATCGAACTCGCTATTCAGTAGTAATAGATCTGCAAATGATTATTAAACCATGTTTTTTAATATATATATACACATTAAATATTACCAGCGCTTGGTTTTTGAGCAAAAATAATTGAGATTTGATTTATATACATGAAGATAATTAAAATATAAAATTCAAATGATAAAAGCATGGATTTTTTTTTCATTTAATATTTTAGATAGACATTAACATTTCTTTTCAGAGTAGCTGGATTAATGCAAGGTCTATTTTTTTACATAGGGATTTAAATGGGGCATCCCACGAGGATTCAACTCATGATTCAGTAATAATGGATCTGCGGGACTAACTTTAAAAAATCCCCCTCTACACAGGCGACGCCGGGTAGCCGCTGCTAGTACATATATAAAGGGCAGTTATTTGAATCTGTATTTATATTTTTTAATCACAGACTTTTAAAGAATAGTTTTGCTGTCAAAATTCCAATAGATATATTTTCTTTTTAATAAAACGAAAACTCAGATAGTAGAAGCTGTCTAATCTGATTTGAATTTAGCGCATGTGATGATTTTTGGCTGAAATATTATATAAACTTGTTTATTTCAAGATGATAATAGTTTAAGAAAACTGATTTATGCAAAAAAAAAAGGATAGTGTATTCCCGAGCAGTGGGCGACTTTGTTAAAGATAACAGAAAGAATAAGTAAAAATGGTAGTAAAAATGGTAGTGATTCTGTCGGAAAGGAAAGAACACAAGGCAAATATAACTGTATATATATTTCCTGACATGTTATATATCTAGAGGCTAGGTAGGATTGTTAGAAGAAGCATGGTCTTAGAAATGGAAGAACTCTGGACTTATACTAAGTCATAACTTAGGAAATAAAAGGCACCGGTAACTTCACTCATGTAAATTAAAATTTCAAACTCTAAGAATCACAAAACCAGTTAGAAGCGACCCTTTAGCCTTGGGTCAGCAGCTCCCAGGACAAGGAAAAGTCATATAAAACCACCGTTGCCTTGCGACTTTAACTTATTCCAAGGAAAGGCTAAGGGAGTAAACCCCGAAAACAAATCCGGAGCTGGAGTCCCTAAGTCGGGAGGTGCTGAATCTCAGTACTTCCTAGCAACTCCTGCGACACTGTCATTGCCAAACCGCATTGGTTCCTACCTTTCCTTTGGTCCACCAAGGCTGTGTGGAGAGGGAGGATCTGCTGCTAAGGCCACAGCTCATACTCCATAAAAACCTGTCCAGGCTATGTAGTTTTCCACTACAAAATCGAGAGGACCGCCTCGCTGACAAGAAAGCAACCGGGAGTGACGGCGTACCACCAAATATCTTGAAGGTATGGGGCAGCACTGCTTCAACCACTACACTAGTGACTCTGCAGTTGCTGGGAGCATGGACACATCCCCCAGGACAAACGGGACGCCACCATCGTCCCCTTATACAGGAACAAAGGAGATCGGAGCGACTTCAGCATAGCTTGACAAGTCTTGCGCATGTTACACTGGCGCATCTGCAGACTTTGCATCTTGCACCTATCCAGGGACACAGTGTGGCTTCCGAGCAATCAACTGCAGGAGGGGTGCCGGGAGAGCGGATGCCACTCTGCACCGCACTGATGGACCTAACGAAGGCATCCAACCTGGCCACCCGAAGTGTTCGCAGTCACTACACCAGAGATTCCAAAGATTGCCATTCAAAAATTGTGCCGCTCAACCAGTCACCCAGTTGCAGGAGAAAAAAAAGTGGACACTACGCCATCGTCTTTAGTAGACGGAAGGATGCCAACAATATATTTTGGTTAACAATTTATTGGGTGCAAATTACTAAGAGTTCAAAGTTCATAGAAGTGTTTTGCTAAACTTAATCGCTCAGCGGGTTGAGAACATATAACAAAGTGACAAGTGTTTTATTGTATTTGCAGTGAGTTCGCTTGGCATGTCTGTTTCTAGTTGAATGTAGTCGTTGCTGCTACTTTGCTCGTTGACTGTAGCCTCGGTCTCTGCTTGTTGACGTTAGTTTCTGTCTTTACTCGTCAGCGTTGGTCTGTTATTGCTTGCTGTTGCTTTTTTCCCGTGTGATCCCTAACGGGTGGTTGACTGTTCAGCCCGACCCTGATAACTGCTTATTCTTTTCTGATCTTTTTAGCGTCTTGCCCCACTACTCTTCCGCTCCCTCACTTCCGGGGCCAGATTAAGGGGCAGATAACCCATATTTTTTCATAAAGACCAGTTTTTCACCTAGAAATGTTTGCCACGCTCTTTTGTTAAAAGAAAGAAATCTTATTTTTTAAAATTATAGACATAAAATATATTTGCTTTCAAAGGAACCAGTATTTAGTTATTCCCATGGCATTAATCAATAATTTCCTTCATATATATATATATATATATATATATATATATATATATATATAGAGAGAGAGAGAGAGAGAGAGAGATAGCTAGCTAGATAGATAGATAGATAGATAGATAGATAGAAAAAGTGTTGATATGCGTGAAACGGGAGATATTCTATAAGAAAGAAGGTTCGCAAAAAGGATTATGTTTTTAAATTATTTTACATATGCGACACGTGTTTCAGATCTTCTGTTATCTTCTTCAGGCAGTAATTAACCATATTTTGGCCGAATATCAATATGTACATGTGTGATTTCTGATATTTTATAGGTTGTGTGTGTTTTTGTTACTTACCTTTTTGTTTATAACGGTTGTATAATATAGGTTGAACGCTACGTTATTTTTCTCAATCCTTGCGTGCGGCCTGCGCGCAGAAATTGAGGAAAAAACGATGTATCTTTCCACACGGGCACTCATTCCTCAATTCTCACCTCCATATTGCTATCACTTTAATTATAATTATAAATAATGCTTAGTAAAAACAGTTACTGTTTTGTATTTTTGATATATATAGAACTTTTGGATTATTTACTATATAATACTAATAATATTACCAGAGGAAAAATACAGGATCTACCATGGTTTCAATCAAATTGAAATGATTTCTCCAGGACCCTACCTTACGTTAATTAATTCAATGTAATTCCTTAATTAAATTAAAGATACCTATAATTTAACTAAGGAATTACATCGACTTAGTTAATGTAAGGTAGGGTCCTGAAGAAATCATTTCAATATGATTGAAACCATGGTAGACCCTTTATTTTTCCTCTAATAATAATATTATTAGTATTATTACTGCTCTGTGTTTTTAATATATTGAGCACTTTTGGATTATTTACTGATGCCAGTGCGACGGAAAAGTTAAAGCAGCAACTGAATACTATATATATATATATATATAATATATATATATATATATATATATATATATACTTTGGTGCGGTACCAAGTTTCTTGTACAAGGTGATTCTAGGTGGGTCCTAATTCTCTACCCGTAGTTTGTTGTAGAGTTCAGGTTCCGTATGAGAGCTCAATGTTTAATTATTGTAAACAGAGCAAAGTTATTTGGGAATAAAAGGCCTTAAATACCATGGGTATCGTGGTTATGGACCATTTCCACTCGCGAGTATGCTCACGAGCTTCTTCAGACCACTGATATATTTTATTTAGACAGGCACATGGCCAAACTCATTTTATATTCATACATTTCACCTCCCTCATTCAGGGGTGGTCATATTGCATTCTTTCTCTTCAAGTGTCTTTTTTATTGGTGGAAAATTTTTTTTTCTTTTTTTCCTTTGGTTGGCGGTGTTTTATTTCCTTTGTCTGCTAGTCTCTTTGGTAAATTCCTAAGTTTATTTTGACTGACCAACCACGATACCCATGGTATTTAAGGCCTCTTTATTCCCATATATATATATATATATGTGTGTGTGTGTGTGTGTGTGTGTGTGTGTGTGTGTGTGAAATAAAAGGAAATTAATCCGACAGTGTGAATTTGATATAATGAAAAGACAAATGATGTTTACAAAAGCATGAGATCATCAGGAGAAAATGTGCACCGTTTCGGGGCCTTCCTCTCAACGGTTTAAAATTGCACATCGGCTCCCCCCCTCTCACTGATTTTCATCCCGTTTCACTTTTGTTGAAGACCGATCTATTACATACGGTCGATACAGATATTCCGAGGGACCTCATATCAGTGAGGGGGGGGGGCGATGTGCAGATAAAACCGTTGAGAGGAAGACCCCGAAACGGTGCACATTCTCTCCTGATGATCCCATGCTTTTGTAAACATCATTTGTTTTTTCATTATATAAAATTCATATATATATATATATATATATATATATATATATATATATATATATATATATATATGTATGTATATATATATAATGAATAACAAGGATTACCACTCACTTTTCTCATCATTCTGTGATATATAATTTGATATATAATTCTGTGATATATAATTTCTTATATAATTTCTGTGATATTTAATTTTATATATATATAATTTCTGTGATATATAATTTTATATATATATATAATTTTATATATATTCTTATATAATTTCTTATATAATTTTATATATATTCTTATATAATTTCTGTGATATATAATTTTATATATATATAATTTTATATATATATAATTTCTGTGATATATAATTTTATATATATTCTTATATAATTTCTGTGATATATAATTTCTTATCTTATGCCCTGAAGATGATGTAATTAATAGATCGAAACACTGCAGCGTCGGCCAATAAACTCACCACTTAACCCATTTAAACCTGTGTTTTTTCATTTTTCTTGATATATTACATATATATATGTGTGTGTGTGTGTGTGTGTGTATGTGTGTGTGTGGATAAGGATATTACCAAAGAATATAATTTAAAAAATAATTAAAGATAATGAGTTTTTACTCCATTTTTACTCCATTTCCTTGATTTCTTCCTTTCGGAAGAAATCACGGAAATTGAGTAAAAATAGGCTGCAAAAAAATTGACCTTGTTTCGCATTTTGCTAATGCTGAGGGGTTGGTAAATATATATATATATATTTTTTTTTTTTTTCAAAATCTAAAAAATTACTGGTTTTAAAATCTCAACCATTTCACGACTGGTTTTTAACATCTCAACCATTGAACTCATCTGATGATTGGATTACCATTAAACTTCAAGTTATGAGTGTAAACCCATAATATTACCATTGATTAAATATATATATATATATATATATATATATATATATATATATATATATATATATATATAAGCTAGGGTAGTGAAGACATAAAGTCAATGGCACTTGGTAACAGTCAGTTTTTTGCTATTGCAATTTTGAAACCATGTGAAAATATGTGTGCTCCTATTTTTTCTTATATACTGTTGTGTTGAGGCACATGGTGTCACAGCTGTGTGCTTCCAGCCCATCAGGCCTGCACACACCACTGTTCCTCCATCACCATGGGACTTGTAGAAATATCTGCACATGTTGACATGTTGTGCACTTGCGTGACACGCACAAAATGCTCTCCTTCCCTAAAGACTAGTATCAGTGACAAGTCGAGGCAAGATGACTGAGAGTATTTGGGGAGCACAGGTGGATGATCTGATAACCACACTGAGAAAAGAAAAAAAAAAGAAATTGTAAGTTTTAACTTCGTATAAGTTCACAGGTACAATTTTCTATAAATAGGTGACATTGATACAATTTCACATTGTATTTATATTTATGAACATAAAAGACAATTTAAAATATGTCACTGAAATTAAATGGGTTAAGTGTAAACATTCATAGAGAACAAGCTAGATATGGGAGAACACACATTTAATATTTAACCCTAAGACATACAAAGATACACAGAAAAAACGTAAGTAAAGTAAAGGTTTAAAACAATTCTAGAAGGGTGATAATAGGGGAAATCCTAATACTTCCTAGGCGAAAGGGAGAATGGTAACGTATCACGAACGCTAGGATATTCTTAGTGGCAGATAAATAAGTAAGTAAACAAATATATAAAAGCTACTAATAGAGAACTTAAATGACCTCTAGCTAAATAGGTAGTAGTGTTGCATAGCGCCTTCTTTACCGGCACTAAATAGGTATATGTTATATACACACAGTCTTTTCACAGTACCAATCTATATAACGTTATATACCTTTCTTACTTCTTACTCTGTCGTCTATTCTTCTGGCCGGCTTGGTTCTGATCGTCTATCATCTATCTTGGTCTGGTATATCTTCTAAGGTCTCGTCTGGTCTTCTATTGAGGATTCCGGGTCTGGTTTCTGTTGGGGATCATTCCTTATCAGAAGCCCTGTGTCATTGTTTGTTTTTAGTAATAAACACAAGACTTCGATTTACGATGATGTTACTTTATTCGTAGATCCCCAGACCAGACAATGCGCGCGGATCCTTACATTTTGCTAGCTTGGCTTCTAACTTCTAACTGACTAAGTTACTTACTTAGTATCCTTAAATCGGAAGGGGGCCTTCTATTGCCTTCCGGTTCTCACGTTCCATCCGCAGAACGCAAGTTTAGATCGAGGTCAAGCGCCGTCACTCACTCTCAAGGCCATCAGCTGTACTGATCGCCATAATAATTTCTACACTACCTTAAAATGTATTAGGGATCCAATTATTAGGTAACAGTAGGAAGTAAGTTAAAAACACTAACTAGATCTAAAGTAAGATAAAAAATGACCCCACGTAGGTAAGACTCCCCCAAATGGGGCCACCTGTTGGCAGTGGGTGGCGACCCGTGATGCTTAAGGACGGAGGCTTGGTGTATGAGCAGTCCATGACCTGCAACACTCCACTTAGACACTAACTTAGCCTAGACGGGCGGTCGAAGAGGCCCCCTCCGATCAATCGACTGGTCACGTCAAGCCCTAGCACCTATATGATTGCCCCAAGTAGGAACTCAGTTAGCAACACTAACTAGATCTAAAGTAAGATAAAAAAATGACCCCACGTTGGGAGGAGGTATATATTCCTCGTACCCCACTTGACCTACTTAGAGAGGAGGGGCATCTAGTTCAAACTAGGGCTAAATAAAGAAAAAGTAGAACTCTGTGGAACATTGATAAGGAATTGGACAAAAGAATTAACACTAGACAGACAGAATCACCACCACTTTAATGGAAGAAGTCGAAAAAAAAATATTCCACCAATCAAAAAGACGCTCAAAAGAAAAAAATACACATATATCGCCCCTGGAGGCGGGGAGAAATGTATAAATGTAAACTGAGTTTGGCCATTTGCCTATCTAAATAAAATGTAAAAGTGGTCTGACAAAGCTCTGTGGGCCCCAGATACCCACGAGTGGAAATGGTCCATAATCACGATACCCACAGTATTTAAGGCCTTTTTATTCACACACACACACACACACACACACACACATATATATAATATATATATATATATAATAAAGGGTTTGTTTTTTATAGTGTATTCGAAGCATTATGCGTAATTGTAATAAGTTCTTTTTTGAAGATGTATGTTGAACACCCGGTCGGAACCTTTAACAACACGGAAATTCACGAACATAGCCGATCTTTCAAATTTCAATTTCAGCGTTCATCAACGTATTAATAACAACTGTTGATTTTACCAAACATGAATGGGATGAGGACTTCTTACTACTCTGATGATGGATTTTATCCGAAAATATTAAGTATGTTTAAAAAAAAAAAAAAGAAGTAAATAAATATGTTTTTCTAACATACATCGCATTATTTTGCTGCCTTCAAAAAACAACTTATTATATATATATATATATATATATATATATATATATATATATATATATATATATTCAAAATGTTGAATTGTATTCTTTTGTCCTGAAGAGTAGAACTGCCTTGCAAGGTAATGCATTTTAAATCCCAGTCTGATAACAACTTTAATAATATGCTTGTCAAATTAGATAAACATTTATTTATCTACAAACAATGGCCAGGCAGATCTTATGATGTTGCATACATAGATCATATAGGATTTCATCTTTACATATCTTTACATAATCTTTACATATACAACTCAACACAAAATCACAGGAACTTTCTGCTCGAATTCAGATTAATAGTCTGAACAATAACACAGAGTGGACCTGGGAGTAATGGTGATGAAGGAGTACTCCATACTACCCAAAGCTTCAGCATACACAGTAGACTAAGGCATTCTATCACATATGTTGTCTAATCTGTAAACTTGTGCGTATGTTGTCATGCGCGTGTGCATGAAAATACGTACAAACAAAAAAAAAAAAAACATTTCACGTAAACATGCAACACGAGAATACAGTTATAAAAAAATACCATCTGTAACATTTTCAAAAAAAAATTCAACGACTTCAGTTCCCGTGTTCTTCTGAAAAAGAGATTTTATCTCGAAATATCAAGAATAAATTACAGGTTAACAAACAACACCATTGTTACATTATTATATTTTTTCTTTATACCTGCATTGTGATAGCCTTCTAAATCAACCTCCAAACCAATATATACACAATGCTACAAGCAAATTATAAAACTCTCTTATATTATATATATATATATATATATATATATATATATATTATATATTAAATTTTTACTTGAAGGCACTTACAACGCATGTATCGCATAAAATTCGATACTTTTTCTTATAGAAAATGAACTTGACAAGTGTAATCCCAGCAAAGGATGGCTCGATGTGTAGAATACCGTACAGACTGTTTCGACTTTATTAAGTCTCATCAGCGGTATATACTAACGATTTCCCTCCGACAGAAATCGAAACCGGGACTTCAGCAGACACAGTGAAACACTAGTGAAACACTTTTATCGCCTCGGCCACTGAAGTCCCGGTTTCGATTTCTGTCGGAGGTAAATCGTTAGTATATACCGCTGATGAGACTTAATAAAGTCGAAACAGTCTGTACGGTATTCTACACATCGAGCCATCCTTTGCTGGGATTACACTTGTCAAGTTCATTTTCTATAAGAAAAAGTATCGAATTGTATGCGATACATGCGTTGTAAGTGCCTTCAAGTAAAAATTTAATATATACTTTATTCAGCAACGTTTCTAAATAAACAAACATCCAAAAATCATATATATATATACATATATATATATATATATATATTCAAAATGTTAAATTGTATGCTTTTGATGAGCAGAGTAGGAGAGCCTTGCAAGTGTAGCGTAATTATTATGGTCTACGGAGAATTTGGGGATTGAAAAGAAAACGGTAATCGGATTTCTGGAGAAAGAGAAGAAAAAGAAATAAGAACAAAAAGAGGTTAATGTTTGGAAGGATAAACACTCGACGGATGCCAACCATTGAGCGACCATTGACCGCAGAACTAGATTTAAAAATAAAAACGGAAGTCCCAGTTTCTGCAGAAGAATGGAAGTGGATGTGACCTCCTAGCCCCGGGACCACAAACGGAAGTAAAGAAAATTCGCGCTCTCTTTGGCCGGGCCCGAGAAGGGTCGGACGTGTTTGTTGGGGCTCCGTCGTGACATGTCTACGGTTGCAACGAACAGCGCGCACGAACGTGATTTACGATAGAACAGCTTGACCTCTCTCTCTCTCTCTCTCTCTCTCTATATATATATATATATATATATATATATATATATATATATCCTCTTCTCCATACAAAAGAACCCACGAGCCTAGGAAGAAATAAACAACCCCTTTTTTTGACTAGACGACTTTCGTATATCATTACTTTGAAGTAACGACAGCTACTACTACTGGCGACTACCACGCAACACAAGTTAATACATTTTAAATCCATGTCTGATATCAACTTTAATATATTTGCTTGTCAACTTAGAGAAACATTTATTAATCTACAAAAAAAATGTCCAGGCAGATCTTATGATGTTGGAAACATAAATCATATAGGATTTCATATGTAAATCTTTACATAAACGAATCAACACAAAATTACAGCAACTTTCTACTCGAATTCAGACAACATAAATAGTTTTAACATTAACACAGTGTTTTTTTGCTATTTCCTATAACTCCAATATGGTCAAATTCATTGGAAATGGACTCGTCGCCCCGAGTTCAAATCCTGGACGTGGTAATTACATTTCATTTAGCGCTAATACCCTTGGGAAAGGTATGAATCCTACTCTCCCTCCAGCTATGGGTAAATAGTAGGGCAGACTGGGCTCTTTAACCTTGGTTAGGCAACTGGTCTAGGAGAAGGAAAACTCTGAATTCAAACCTGTTGAACTCCGCTAAAGAAATTGACCTTGTGTCACATCCTGTTCGTGCGGAGGGGTTGGTAAATATATATAACCCCAATATAAACAAAGGAGAACCACTCTTGATTGATAAATTATTTATTTATTTATTGATCTACTAGGAAAAACGAAGACGGGGTTAGGGTTAGGGTTTAAGGTTAGGTTTAGGGTTAGTTTAATGGGAAAATAAAAAAATAATTTATCAGTCAAGAGTGGTTCCCCTTTGTTTATGTTTGAGTTATAACCCAGCCGTGCCTAGCTTTTTATTCCCGTTGTGCAAGTTTGCTACATTCACTTAATACATGATTTACAGTCTCATCTCTGACACCGCACATTTACAATTTTGTTGCGTCTTATAAATTTTTGCTTTGATATAATTTGTTCTCGTGGCATTATTTTGTGCAGCAATTATTAGTGATTCAGTTTATCTCTTGAGGTTTCCTTTTCTTAACCATGTGCAAGTATTGTTATTTACTCCTTTTGAGTTTTCACATCAGCATTAGCTGATGGTCTTTCACTGGAGTCTGAGTGACAGCAAGTCTCCTCAGGTCTCCAGGACTCTTCTGAGTATTATGGCAGATTGCAGCAGTGCAGTGTTCTGAATGGTTTCAATCCTTCTTCTGATTTCCAAACTTTCCAAACCCTTTTCCAATCCTTTTTGGATCGTTCCAAGTGCACCAACCACAATTGGTATAACTTTCACTTTCATATTCCATAACTTTTTCAGTTCTCGGGCAAGGTCCAGATATTTGTCGAGTTTTTCATTTTCCTGCCGCTTCACCTTGTGATCTGCTGGAACAGGTCTGGTCTTCTTACTGTGATAAGGTGATCCGTTTTTATTTCAAAGTCCCAGAGAATTTTATGTGTTTCGTTCTCAAGAACAGATTCTGGTTTATGCATATACCATTTTGTTTTATGGTCAAAATTATTTTTTTGCATAATTCCCAATGGATCACCTTCCCAACCCAGTCGTTTTGTAGTTTTGTACTCCCGTTGTGCTAGTTTGCTACATTCGCATAGTACATGGTTTACAGTCTCATCTCTATTACCGCAAAGTCTACATTTACTATTTTGTTGGGTCTTATCAATTTTCGCTTTGATATAGTTTGTCCTTATGGCATTATTTTGTGCAGTAATTATTAATGATTCTCTTTTGAGGTTTCCCTTTCTTAACCATGTCCAAGTCTTTCCATGTGCAACCTCTTCGATTTGTCGTTTGAAGTGTCCATATAATTTTTTTTCTTCCCATTTTTGTTTTCTAGTCTTTGTTGTTTTTCTGTTTGTCCATCTGACACTTCTGTTATTATTATTATTATTATTATTATTATTATTATTATTATTATTATTATTTACTCCATTTGAGTTTTCACATCAGTGTTAGCTGATGGTCTTTCACTGGAGTCTGAGTGACAGCAAGTCTCCTCAGGTCTCCAGGACTCTTCTGAGTATTCTGGCAGATTGCAGCAGTGCAGTGTTCTGAATGGTTTCAATCCTTCCTCTGATATCCAAACTTTCCAAACCCTTTTCTAATCCTTTTGGGACTGTTCCAAGTGCACCAACTACAATTGGTATAACTTTCACTTTCATATTCCATAACTTTTTCACTTCTCTGACAAGGTCCAGATATTTGTCCATTTTTTTATTTTCTTTTAGCTTCACCTGGCACTACAAGATCCACCAGTTGACAAGTTCTTTCTTTTTTGTTTATCAACACTAGGTCTGGTCTTCTTGCTGGGATAAGGTGATCCGTTTTTATTTCAAAGTCCCAGAGAATTTTATGCGTTTCGTTCTCAAGAACAGATTCTGGTTTATGCATATACCATTTTGTTGTGTGGTCAAAATTTAATTTTTTGCATAAATCCCAGTGGATCACCTTCCCAACCCAGTCGTGTCTAGTTTTGTATTCTCGTTGTGCTAGTTTGCTACATTCGCAGAGTATATGGTTTACAGTCTCTTCTCTATTACTACAAAGACTACATTTACTATTTGCTGGGTCTTATCAATTTTCGCTTTGATATAGTTTGTCCTTATGGCATTATTTTGTGCAGTAATTATTAATGATTCTATTTCTCTTTTGAGGTTTCCCTTTCTTAACCATGTCCAAGTCTTTCCATGTGCAACCTCTTCGATTCGTCGCTTGAAATGTCCATATAATTGTTTTTCTTCCCATTTTTGTTTTCTAGTCTTTGTTGTTTTTCTGTTTGTCCATCTGTCATTTCTACTATTATTATTATTATTATTATTATTATTATTATTATTATTATTATTATTATTATTACTGCTGCTGCTGCTTCGTTGGCCAACTGCAATTTAGCCCATTTAAAAATCATTAAATTTGTTTTAGAATATGCAAAAAGTTTGCAGTTGAGCTTTGAGCTGTTTTTATTAATGGGATAAAAAATGTCAGTTTTGATTTTGCTGTTTTGAAGAAATGTTCGCTCTAGCATTATGCCTAACCTTAACTCTATGCCTAACCCTAGCTTTAACCGAAACACAATACCTAAACCTAACACTGCCTAACACTATGCCTAAACCTAGCATTATGAGAAGCCCGAGCTCTAACCCTAACACTATGCCTAACCCTAGCTCTAACCCTAACTATGCCTAACCCTAACTATGCCTAACCCTACTATGCCTAACCCTAACTACTATGCCTAACCCTAACACTATGCCTAACCCTAGCTCTAACTAATGCTAACCCTAAACTATGCCTAACCCTACACTATGCCTAACCCTAGCTCTAACCCTAACTATGCCTAACCCTAACTATGCCTAACCCTAACACTATGCCTAACCCTAGCTCTAACCCTAACTATGCCTAACCCTAACTATGCCTAACCCTAACACTATGCCTAACCCTAGCTCTAACCCTAACTATGCCTAACCCTAACTATGCTAACCCTAACACTATGCCTAACCCTAGCTCTAACCCTAACTATGCCTAACCCTAACT
>JALAJA010000066.1:138238-200738 GCA_023376005.1 Doryteuthis pealeii
AAAGGAGAGAGATGAAGAGAGAGAGAGTTTAGTGACAGAAGACTTAGAGAGAGAGACAGACAGAACAGACAGACAGACAGGACTGAAAGTGGGTAACGTTTGTTTAATAACAAAAATGTTCCCTACTCGAGACAAGATAATTAATTCCCCCCCATAAAAAAGAAAAAAATAAGGTTTTTGTTTTGGGTTTTTTTTTATTGACTTATTTGGTTTGGTTTGGTTGGTTAGTTTTAACGGCATATCAACCTCGTGGGTCATTTAATGCCAACAAAGTTGGGAAATAAATCAATTCTTAATGCATAATACAATTTTGTTTATAAACTCAGTGTTTTTCTATTCAACCCATAGATGGGCCCTAACAGGTACTACCACTGCCGGTCAGAGTGGACCAGGGAGTCAATGGTGATGAAGGGGTGCTCCACATTCCCAAACCTCCAGAACTGGAACCTCACATCAGATAGAGTTTAACGTCATTCCCAGGACATGTAGACCTCAGCCACCGCCTTCTAGCACCCATATGATAAGAAGGATTGGGGTTCCATAAAGGCAATAGGGTGGGGCAATCATATAGGTGCTAGGGCTTAGGAACAGCCGATTGATCAGAGTGGGCCTCTCCGACCGCCCGTCTAGGCCAAGAAAAGCCTAAAGTGGAATATTGCAAGTCATGGACGGCTCAGCCACCTGGGTTCTATCCTTAAGCATCACGGGTCGCCACCCACGGCCAACAGGTGGCCCCATTGGGGGAATTTTACCTCTCTGCAGATGTGCAGTCGGTGTATTCTAACGCCCCGCCGACAGGGCGGTGAATTGTTTGGATAAAACATTGTCGATTTTGCTGAATATATATGTTTAACATAGAACATTGAGTTGTTTCTACTCATGCTGATAAAATCTGAGATCATTTGACCGAGAATTGAGGTAGTAATATCTCATCTACAGAAAGCGATGTTGATGCACGTATAGGGAAGGCATGGTCCGCTATTAACAGACTGTCAGTTTTATGGAAATCAGACCTCCCCGACAAGTTGAAGCGACAATTCTTTCAGGCCGTGATGGTGTCGGTGCTGTTGTATGGCTGCACCACTTGGACCTTGACGAGGCGCCTGGAAAATAGACTGAATCGGAGCTGCACAAGGATGCTGCGTGTGATCATGAACAAATCGTGGAAGCAACATCCCACAAAAAACAGCTATACGGCCACCTGTTCCCTGTTATACAAGCCATCCGAGTAGGGCGAACAAGATATGCCGGACACTACTGGAGAAGTAAGGATGAGCGGAAACTGGCACATGGACATGCTAGTGCTGGCCGTCCAACGAAGACCTACAGGTATTTGCCTCATACTCCATGTATGGGCTGGGCACAAGGCCTCGTTTTAATGTGGGCCCACCCACAAGCCGAAGCTCATGGGTGGGAAAGAACAAAAATTACATCGATCCCCTCGGCATTCCCCCTCAAGGGGGGCGCCTCAGCCGCTGGGCAATAAACCCAGCCCTGCCTCCAAGGGGACAGGTATTTCCTGGGGGGATAGCCCCCTGGGATCGACGCTATTAACTTGTAAAGATCCAGGCCGAAGCCACTGGACCCCACCGTTGGGCGGGGTTTTCCAACGAAGACCATACACCAGCTATGTGCAGATACAGCATGCTGTGCAAAGGACCTCCCGGGGTCAATGAATGGCGAGAGATGTCATGGATATCCGCGCTGCTGGCATGACATGATGATGATGATTAGATTATTTTTAAAATTTTGAGGTTTTAAAATTTTTGAGGTTTTAAAATATTTTGAGGTTTTAAACATTTTTGAGGTTTTAAAAATTTTTGAGGTTTTAAACAGACTGAATAACAAGGGACTACCACTCGCTTTTCTCGTTATTCTGTGATAAAACATTTCTTATTACCTTCCATATACCAACAAATGCCCTGAAGATGATCTAATTAATAGATCGAAACACTGCAGCATCGGCCAATAAACTCACCACTTAACCCATGTAAACCTGTGTATTTTTTCATTTTCTTAATATATACATAACATCGGATTCACTTCCTTTCTTCACACACACACACATACACACACACACACACACACATATATATAATATATATATATATATATATATATATAATATATATATATAAGTGTGTTGATAGTAGCATGTCCATTTGTTCCGTGAGAACCTCTATGAGGTAGGTTATTTTTTTGAAGAGCATCAAAAAAATAACACATCTCATATACTAGCAAATATATGCACCCTCCGGGTGCAAGTATTTAAGTTTTAATATAATAAATATGTATTAAATTAGAAAGGCTAATGAAACTAAATAAGAATACAGATAAAAAAGATTTGAAACAGAGGAGTATAATAAAAGATTTGAAACAGAGGGAGTATAATAAAATGGAACAACTGAAACTTCCATCACTCTCGTCTTTCATTGTTATTTTTTCTAATTAAGTATTTAGTTTATAAGAGGAAGTAAAGAATAAAATGACAGTTATTTTTTCTTGTTTAATGGATTTCATTTAAGATTCATTGAAGAGATTTTTGCTTATATTCATTAAATAAAACCAACAGTTAGAAATCAATAATACTAAGCACATATTTATTAAATTCGATTTTGTAATATTAATATGCAAATTAGCCTTTCCGTTCAAACTGTAAACCGCTATTTGTTGTATATATACATAATTGCATGTTGTCAGTATGTAGACATAGTTAACAGTATTAATAATGTAAGACAATTTTATTAATAATTGAGGTTTAGATAAAAATAAAATCATGGAGAATGTGATGTCAATAACTAAGAGAATTGTGACTTGAGTAGTAATATAGTTTCGGTTACAGACAGAAAAACACACAATCTCCATCATGATAAGATATATATATATATATATATATATATGCTGATTGTGTTTTTAGAAGGATAAAATACATGAAAATAGAAGTAATATGACTGACGTTAGAAAGTGAGTTCACATTGTATTATTTTAGGTTAGGCGACTTTTACGAGACAGCTGTCAATTTCGGTTCTTGTTAAGTTCAGTCGTTGTTGTCGCTGCAAAACATTGGTGTGAAAGTTATTGATATTTCGGTACCTGTGCTTTTTATATGTTTTAGGTTTTCAATAACAACTGAGGAGTTGAGGGTTAAAACCGAGACGGTCCACATCGTCTAAGATGAAATGCAAAAAATGTAAATCCTGATTATCTGGTGTTGCTTATCCGCCGAATTTTTTATGCTGTTGTTCCGTAAGAGATTTGTTTTTCACACGGTTCCATCGAATCATTTTTAAACAGATCTATTTGACCAAGGGAATCATAACAGATACTAACCACCGGGTCAGAGTGGATTTCCAGAACTGGAGCCTCACCATCAGATGCAGTTTAGTGTCATACCTAGTGTAAAATAAGTAGGGATCTCAAGCAATTATTTTAGTAGCTGGGTCATTCCATGTCAATTCATCAGGGCGTTACACCCACCGACACCGAATTACCTGAAATTTGACACAAATGTTTCCCTTCATGAGTTAGGAAAGTGTGCCAAATTATTTTGTCTTAAACTTACCGTTCCGATTTTAGATGGAGGGATATAATTTTCTTATTTTGCCTCAAAATTAAGGCCGTGCGGTATCGCAAAATCTCGGTGTTTTTTTTTTTAATTAAAAAAAAAATACTTTCATACATTTGTTGGATATTGTACAAACGAAATATGAATTTACGGTTAAATTAAACAAAGCGAACAAAAGAAGGATGGGAAACAATAAGTTCGGAGATAGTTATCAGATCAAGGGTAGTGATGCGTAGGCGTATCGTCAATACAAAAGCCAGAGGTCAGTAGGGACAGTCAGACAGGAGACGGTGAACAGAGCATTTGGAGTGACCGACGCGGTCACGCACTGCCAGGGCTAAGGGCGATGAGACGCCACCAGCCACCCCTTTACCTGAACACCGCCAGATCCCAGCAGCGGAGGAAGTCATTATCAACCCTTGGGCAGTTCCCATTGTCAACGCTCGCCAGTACAAGAAGAAGAAATAAAGTAAACTACTACTATACCATGTGTTGTGATCTTATTAAGCGTCTACTAACATACATCGCTTTGGGTACAGTGAAAACCCGCACCAGACCAGCAACGTATACGATTCAGCGTGAGTTTGAAGAAGCCGCTATATAACATATATAGAATTTGATGCCAGTATATAACATAATATGGGCCGGGTTAGCTCAGTCGGTAGAGCGTTCGGCTAGAAACCACAAGGTTCCTAGTTTGATACCGGTCCTCGCCAACTCAGCGTATGAGTAGCACAGGGATCTGTGCGGTAAAGTAAGGAGCTGATGGTAGGTGTGGCGCTCCATCTCAGATACCAAAACAATCTCCTTGGTCTAGCGCTATTGAAAAGGGGATAGACTCCCTCGCTGATTGGCTGATACCGACTTTAGGCCGCCCCGACGACTTTTTACTTTTACTTATATAACATATACGATTTAGTGCCGAACAGAGAAGGCGCTATGCAACACATTCAATATTTCTGAAATTTGGTATGTAAGGCAAATAAGGACTGTAAATCCAAATATCCAACTATTTTAACCCTATATCTGATAGAGAATTTTTATTTTGCCCACCCAAACGCATGACTCCAAATTAACAACTTTTCATCTATGTAGCTTACGGTCAGTCTATCGAAAAATTATCCTTTTCAATTTTCATAATATTTTTTTTTTAACATCTAGTATGTCTGCCTAAGTTCATCAAAGAATTTTGTGTGGGAGCAAAGCCTACTTTAGAAGTTATGAACCTGCCAATTCAGAGTTTTTTTTTCCTATGTACGTGCAGGATTTCAGTGAAAGATTATAATTAAAGACAATCATCCTAAACTCCATGTCCCAGCTTTAATTTATGATTTGTTTTTTGTTTTTTTGAATTCGGAAGGAAAGAGACAAGAAAGAAAAATAACTTTAGGGAAATATTTTTCTAGAATTTTGTTTGGAATGTAATGTAACGTAGTGCCTTTTTCACGACACTAAATCGTATATGTAACGTTGTGGTGTCTTTGCACAATGGGGTTGTTGTACACTCTGGTCGCAAGTCTTGGGACGTTTTCCACAAGCGTAAACATTTTTGGTTGTTTACAACATCACTCAGGATTTAGTAATTCTTTCGTTGGTCAGTGTGAAGGGAGTATCAGCTTACACAGGCCGCGTGCTCTTCGTCACGGCCAATTGCTTTTATCTCCACGGCTGTCTAGTGGTCCAGGGGAATATCGTTGTTTGTTTTCATTCATAATACCGCCCGTAGTATTATTTTTGTAGGAAATGATGACTATAATACCAGTTATCTTTCAGGAGTTTATTAGAATAAATTCTATTTCGGCTTCTTAACTCTCTCTCTCTCTCTCTCTCTCTCTCTCTCTCTCTCTCTCTCTCTCTCTCTCTTCTCTCTCTCTCTCTCTCTCTCTCTCTCTCCATATAATAAGTAATATATTTCTTCATATGGTCTTAGAGTTTCAGTACTTCGAGTAAACTTTTGGTGAAAAACTCTTTCTATTCGGCAAATATCAATGAGAATGAAAAAGTGTGTGTGTATGTGTGTGTGTGTGTGTGAGAAGAGAGAGAGAGAGAGAGGAGAGAGAGAGAGAGAGAGAGAGAGAGAGAGGAGAGAGGCGGAGACATGGAGGAAGAGATAGCAGATAGTTTTGTCTTGTTTCTAGCAATCGTGCATGTGCAGACAGACCAACAGAGAGAGAGAGAGAGGGGGGAGAGAGAGAGAGAATAAATTCTAATTGAGTAATGCTGTGTGAGATGGAGAAGACGATACTCTATAAATATAATAACAGTGAGAAAGTGTTACGTTATGGGCTTTTTCACGACCCTAAATCGTAAACGTAACGTTGTGGGGTTTTGTCTGCACAATGGGGTTATCGCACAATGCACTCACTGTGTGAACTATTAAACTTGTACTGTCTGGTCGCTGGTCTCGGGACGTTTTCCACAAGCGTAAACTTTTTGGTTGTTTACAACATCCACACAGGATTCTAGTAGTTCTTTCGTTGGTCAGTGTCAAGGGAGTATCAGCTTACACAGGCCGCGTGCTCTTCGTCACGGCCAATTGACTTTATCGGTACCTGTGCTTTTATGCTACAGTAATATCTAATATATTATTTAATAGGCTTGTGCAGAAGACCGTGCAACCTGGTGCCTCCTCGTCAAACAAGGAACAAAAAGAAGTGAAGAAGAGAGGGAAAAATCCGCCATAGAAAAGAGAGCTAAAAGAAAGGAGAAACAGCAGCACCCCCTGTTAAGTATCTGACCGGCATCCTTAGTTCCAGATGTAGTGAATAAGTAAGCAAGCCAATAAGAATCCGGTGTTATAGTATTCTTTGTAAGTCCGACATCCAAGAGAATCCAAATAGCAATGACATAAGTTTAGAATCAGACCTCTATAAATACACCAACAGCAGCAGCAGCACTACCAGTTATTGGACAATAGGAATCTTTCTCAGGTCACGTGCCAGTCAAGGAGTCTATAAGTAGAAGTGACCATTTGCCCCATGCCTTATATATACAAAAACTGCAACACCCCCAACACCTACAGAAGCATCACCTTTTGTTTGCAGCCATTGCACAAAAGACTGCCATTCGAGGATCGGTCTGTTCAGCCACTCACGTAGCTGTAAGTGTGAGAGAGTGAGAAAAAAAAACTACGCCATCGTCTAAAATAGACGGAAGGTTGCCAACAACAATATCTTTTATGGAATGTAATCAATCCGAGTGTCAACATATTGTTTAAAAATGAGAGATGCCAAATAATGAAAATATCCGAGGATGGAATGGTAGTATCAACGTTACTACTGATTAGCTGAAAAATATGAAGACCTACGTGAACAATGCGTCAGAAACGGATGGATAACGGATGTATTTCCCATTGAGGTCGGATGTCGGGGGTTTATTGCCAACTCAACCTCGGCATTTTTGTCTAAACTTGGACTTTCTCTACCAGACAAATGGCGTGAAACGAAAGACGAAACACAAACGACACAAGCCAGACCTAGCCGCAAGCCATAGTCTCTTCTTTCTTTCTTTCTTTCTTTCTTTCTTTATTTATTTTTATTTCTGATTCAATAGTTGAGGGGGTAAACAACACTTTCCCCTCTCACTCATTCTTTGTGGTAACAATTTACTACTAACGATTTTCAACGGCGATTATAATCTGTTATTTCTCTGAATTTCTTTAGATGCGGCTTGATAATAAGTATTATGTGGATTATTCGGACTATTGTCCTCATCTTTTTGTTATCTACACTATTTCTCTGAATTTTTTAGATGCGGCTTGATAATTAGTATTATTTGGATTATTCGGACTATTGTCCTCATCTTTTTGTTATCTACACTATTTCTCTGATTTTTTTAGATGCGTTTTGATAATTAGTATTATCTGGATTATTCAGACTATTGTCCTCGTCTTTATTGTTATCTACACTATTTCTCTGAATTTTTTAGATGCGGTTTGATAATTAGTATTATTTGGATTATTCGGACTATTGTCCTCATCTTTATTGTTATCTACACTATTTCTCTGAATTTTTTAGATGCGGTTTGATGATTGGTATTATTTGGATTATTCGGACTATTGTCCTCGTCTTTATTGTTATCTACACTATTTCTCTGAATTTTTTAGATGCGGTTTGATAATTAGTATTATTTGGATTATTCGGACTATTGTCCTCGTCTTTATTGTTATGTACACTATTTCTCTGAATTTTTCAGATGCGGTTTGATAATTAGTATTATTTGGATTATTCGGATTATTGTCTTCATTTTTATTTTTATCTGTACAACGTTTGGGCCGATGTTCCCGAGTTCGAGAAGACTCACGAGTCCGAAAAGAAGGTTCCCGAGTCCGAAAAGGCTCCCGAGTCCAATAAAAAACACCTGAAGAAGGCCGGAGGTCACATCAGCCGAAACGTTTTATAGATAACAATAAAGATTAGGACGATTGGCCGAATAATCCAAATAATACCAACAAAGTGGTTGTTTGATAAGCAAACGAAGTGATTGGCGTTCGATTCTTTCTTACGTGAGGTTACCACAAAAAGCTACAACAGCGTCCTTTTGGAAAAGAAACGCCACGCCCTTATGAAGAAGACCCGTAACGCAATTATAGGACACACTTTTGTCGAGAGAAGGTGGCTGTTACTTCTTTGTATTGGCGTATTCTAAGACCCGTACAGGTTAATACATGCACTGATTCATCATTAAAATTTTCCATTCTCATCTAACACAATTCTTACTAAAAACATATCCGTGGTAATTTACATATAAGGTTACACTCATGGCTCCACGTCATCTCTATTATGCATCAATACTAGAACACATTTTTTTCGGAAGCGGGTAACTTACTTCTTTGCGTCGGTGTATTCTAAGATCCGTGCACGTATTAACATACATGGATCTTGGAATATCCTGAGACTTTGGGGAAAAGCAATCGAAAAATCCAGAAATGTCTCACCAATCGATATAAAGATTTTTTCGGTTATTCTAAAGTAATTTCTTCTATTCCCTCAATAGGACAAGTTGTTTTTAAAGGTTTTGTATGACAGCAAAAACCATCTGTTAAAGAACTCTTTGTTATATACTGTATCAATTGATAGCGCTGGTGTGTAGTACACTGGATTAAAAACCAACACAGGTATACAAAAGAAAGCTGGACTTTATTTTATTTCCTCGGTCGGCGTGGATGAAAGGAGGTGCGAGTGGTGTTAGCGCCTGTTTGAATGAATGGTGAAATGAACCGTAGTTATAACAAATCTCTTCTTCGGAGAGTCGACGGGAGCGACTGAACTCGGCGGCTACCAAATCTCAACTGCTGAACTCTCGGTATAACCGTCACTTTTTTCAATTTTTTACCCAGCATGCTCTCCGCCCTGTCGGCTGGGGCGTTAGAATGCACCGATTGCACCTCTGCAGAGGGGCAAGACTCCCCCAATGGGGCCACCTATTGGCCGTGGGTGGCGACCTGTGATGCTTAAGGATAGAGCCCAGGTGGATGAGCAGTTCATGACATGCAATACTCCACTTTGACCCTATCTTGGGCTAGACGGGCGGTCGAGAGGCCCCTCCGATCAATCGGCTGGTCACGTCAAGCCTAGCACCTATATGATTTTCCCAACCCTATTGCCCTTATGGCAAACCCCAAACCCTTTTTATCATATGGGTGCTAGAAGGCGGTGGCTGCGGGTATACATGTCCTGGGAATGACGTTAAACTCTATCTGATGGTGAGGTTCCAGTTCTGGAGGTTTGGGAAATGTGGAGTACCCCTTCATCACCATTGCTCCCTGGTCCACTCTGAGCCGTAGTGGTAGTACCTGTTAGGGTCCCATCTATGGGTTAAATAGAAAAATGTATTTTTTTAAATTGTATTCATTAAGAATTGATTTATTTCAAAACTTTATTGGCATTAAATGACCCACTGAGGTTGACATGCCGTAAAACAAAACAAACCAAACCAAAACCAGCATGCTCTGGTCTATTCAAATTACACCGGAACTGTAGGACGTGACTTTCAATCCTAGATTTGTCACACAGTCAATAGGAAATCTTTTGTGATCCTTCTTTTGTTATTTTTCCGGAAAGTTTGTTTGACCCGGTCAAGCAGCAAGCCTTAGATGTTTATCCCTTTTCTTCTTTCTTCTATCCAGACTTCTGTCTGGAACATCCTTTGTTTCTCAATTCCTTTGTCTTTTTGAATTTTTTTTTCGCGCCAAAAGAATTGAAACAATAGTTAATTTGCAACATCTTGATATAAGAATAAAATTATGTTGAAACGTGTAGAGAGTTCGATACCGGTCCTCGCCAACTCAGCGTATGAGTAGCACAGGGATCTGTGCGGTAAAGTAAGGAGCTGATAGTAGGTGTGGCGCTCCACCTCAGATGCTAAAACAATCTCCTTGGTCTAGCGCTATTGAAAAGGGGATAGACTCCCTCGCTGACTGGCTGATACCGACTTTAGGCCGCCCCGTCGACTTTACTTTTACTTTTAGATGAAGTAGGTGGCGTGCCTGCATTACGGTTATCGTCGATAGAAATGGAATCGGACATCGAGTTTAAATCCTATACGAGGCTGTTTGAGATTTCTGCTCAACTCCCCGGGTTTAGGATTAATAGTCGGATTAAATAGTTTTGGATTAAAAGAAGGCCCATAACGTAATACTAGGACAAACTTTTGGCCGGGAAAGGGTGGCTCTTACTTCTTTGTGTCGGTGTATTCTAAGACCCGTACACGTATTAATATACAGAGATCTTAGAATATCCTGAGACTTTGGGGTAAAGCAAGCTGAAAAAAATCCAGAAATGTCTCACCAATCGATTTTTTCGGTTATTCTAAAGTAATTTCTTCTATTCCCTCAATGTGACAAGTTGTTTTTATACGTTTTATATGACAGCAAAAACCATCTGTTAAATAACTCTTGATATAAGAATAACATTATGTTGAAACATGTAGAGATATTATTATATTATAACCATTGTCTGCTTTTATAGGTGTCTATATACAATTAGCTGAAAAATCTTGTTTTGCTGGTTGGTTTTAAAAATTATGAGTTGGATCTTTTTTTTTTTCTATTCTTTTTTTATTTTTTTAATTTTATTTTAAATGTTCAATCCTCGCTGGTGGCCCAATAAAAATCTCCCCAGAAATATATAACAATTTCTATTCAATGATTTACAATTTAAAAAAAAGAAGATATAAATGATACAGTTAATTGCATCAATAAATATTATATTTCAAAGTGAAAAAAAAAAAAAAAACATACAAAAAATAAAGATAAACAAAATAAAATGCAAATGACTCTCCCCTCTGTTACTTTTCAAATTTGAATTTTTAAATATCTTCCAAAATAAAAATAATATTTTTGCTCACAAAACAAGCCCTGGTGATATTTAATGTGTATATATTGTGAGAATTATTTTTCTCCTCCCCCACTCTTTCTATAACCTGCTAGCGAGTTTAACTCAGTTTATGGTCAAGTTTTTACAATATATCTCCCATTCCTTACCAAACTAATATAGATAGAATACAGAATACTAAAAGAAAAAATTGACACACAGGGGCCGGTTTAGCTCAGTTGGTAGAGCGTCCACCTAAGAATCATAAGGTTCCTGGTTCGATACTGGTCCCCACTAACTCAGCACATGAGTAGTACAGATTTGGTAATCTGATCTGTGTGGTAAAGTAGGGAATTGATGGTAGGTGTGGCACTCCACCTCAGTTCAAAAAAACAATCTCCCTGGTCTAATACTATCAAAATGGTTATAGAAACCCTCACTGTCATTTCTTTCATCTTTGCCGATATGCTTTGCTATTTAAAAAAAAAAAAAAATTGTTTGAAATCGTAATATTTTGTGTTTTTAGGGATTTGATTTTCAGATAGAATGTTAACAAAAAAAAGAGACACACAAAAGAGACATTGTTTTAAGAACTTTAGAATAAAAAAAAAGAAGAAAGAAGAGACAATTTGTTTTGTTTGCTTTACGGTTATAGTCTTTGGAAATTGAATCAGACGCCGAGTTTAAATCCTATACGAGGCTGTTTGAGATTTCTGCTCAAATCCCCGGGTTTTGGATAGTCAGATTAAATAGTTTTAGATTAAAACAAGGCCATAACGCAATACTAGGACAGACTTTTGGTCGGGAAAGGGTGGCTCTTACTTCTTTGTGTCGGTGTATTCTAAGACCCGTACACGTCTTAATATACACAGATCTTAGAATATCCTGAGACTTTAGGGAAAAACAAGTTGAAAAAAATCCAGAAATGTCTCACCAATCGATATAAAGATTTCTTTTCGGTTATTCTGAAAGTAATTTCTTCTATTCCCTCAATACGACAAAATGTTTTTATACGTTTTATATGACAGCAAAAACCATCTGTTAAATAACTCTTGATATAAGAATAACATTATGTTGAAACATGTAGAGCTATTATCAATTATAACCATTGTCTGCTTTTATAGGCGTCTATATACCATAAGCTTATGTACCGGTTCCCGAAAATAAGACAGGGCTTGTAATAAGTTTCTGTGACGGAGAACGAGAAAGGAAAAAGAGCAGACATTGTCTTGCCTGCTGGAATCGAACCGCGTCCTCCGCATACAAAAAAATGCGTTTTTGGTAGTGGACGGACGCGAGGTTCGACTATGTGTCCGGATGTTTGGCTAATATGCCCATAAAATAAAAGTGAGTCGAGCGCTGGGCAGTCAGCAGCAGCAGCAACAGAAGCAGTCGACGACGAAGCGCTTTTCAGTAAAAAAAATGGATTTTAGTCGAACAGAAACAAACTAAATAGGAAATGTGATTTTGAACTGCTAAAGATTATTTCGACTACGACGACGGACTTTCCAGCTGCTAGACGAAGAATGTGTTGACAACAGAAGGTCTGACTTGTGAAAAGACTGGAGAACTCGCTTATTTTGGTTCCTCGGCAGGAGCTTGTTGATTGCAAGGTCATTTCGCCCACATTTATATATACCTTCATATTCCAACACGATTTCGAAATATAACACAAGGTTATTTTCGGTGGAGGTCTTTTTCTTTATATATCGCTAAACTACATTATCGAAGTAGGAAATAGGCATTTTTTAAATAACGAAATGACGAAAACGATCTACATTTATTTACTACTAGAAGTGTTACCCGCCTCGCCTGGTTAGTCTTTTTTTAAGTTAGTCTCGCAGATCCATTATTTACTTATTCGCTGAGTGAGATTCTCATGGTTGCCCATAAAAATCTCTCTCAGAATATATAACAATTTCTATTCAATGATTTACAATTTAAAAGAGAGATTAATGATGCAAATTAATTCAATCAATCATATTATATTTCAAACGTGAAAAAAAAACATACAAAAATTAAAGATAAACAAAATAAAATGCAAATGGCTTTCCTTCTGTTACTTTTTCAAATTTGTAATTTTTAAATATCTTTCCAATAAAAAAAATTTTTGCTCACAAAACAAAGCCCTGGTGATATTTAATGTGTATATATTTGAGAATTATTTTTCTCCTCCCCCACTCTTTCTATAACTGGTAGCGAGTTGGTGAGGTGGTCGCCGATGGGTTGTCCCATTTCCCTCTCTTGAAGTGACACCCCTCGTTGTGTTTATACCAAGGGCCTTAAAGTCCGGCTGGCGAGGCGGTGGACAGAACAACGAGTATGTACAAAGCTGAAAGTGAGTTGGTTAACGTGAACCACTACTTTCTTTCCCTCACTATTTGACCCGTACAGTAACAGTGGGTCGCGTTTTTGAAGTGGTTAGCTGCAAAGCCACTATAATTTCGCAACCTCTTTATTTACCTGGTCTGGTGGCTTACCCCATAAAGCTCGCTACTGGCCCCTCCCTCTGCGTCGGGATAAGCGCCTCTTATATTTACCCGACAATATATTATTTTGTCGTTAATTGTTTTATTTTTGAAGTTTCTCCGGACATGCAATACTACACAACCGCCCTTATATATTAGTATAGTTAAGATATTTTTTATTCAAAAACCTCATTAACGAAATTCATATTTAAAACACAACACACAATATTCAAAAATAATCATATCTCATCGTCCTCTGGAATTTATGCTCTCAACTAGGCTTTATTTTAAGGGGACGACTTAACATCAAAATCCTCTGAAAAATCACACTAGGTCTTTTTCTCTGAATGTTGAGATGAGGCTTGAGATTAGTATTATTAGAATGTTTTCGGACTATTGGTCTCCATCTTCATTGTATTTGTACAAGAAGGCCGGAGGGTATATCGAAACGTTGTACAATAAAATGAAGATTGGGGACAATAGTCGAAAACTTCTGATAACTAGGTCTTGTTTGTTCGATTGGATTTTATTTTTGTGAGAAACAGGTATAATGAATCTACATTAGATGAAGTAGGTGGCGTGCTCGCTTTAACGGTGTATCGTGTTGGAAATTGAATTGGACTCGAATTTATCTATACGAGCTTGTTTGAGATTTTCTGCTCAACATCCCGGGTTTTGGATTAATAGTCGGATTAAATAGTTTTGGGATTAAAGAATGGTAATTTATGAGGAAGTGCGTCCCGGTCTCTCTGCCTCAAGAGTTGCTGCCCGGTGCCTATTAAATAACGACCAGCTCAAGCTATTCAAAATTATCCATTATCTATTATCTCAATTTGGTCATATTTATCTATATTACTTAAATACTAAGGTTTTTTTTATTCATTGTTGTTTAATGTTTTGTTTTTAGTTTATAATAATACAAGAATTACGACAAAAAAAGCGGACTCCCCCCAAAAAAAATACTTTATTGTCGAAAATATCCTATCTATCTTTATTTGTTCGTATTATTATATTATTTTGTTTGTTTATCTATCTATCTACATGTCTATTCAGAAACTATATATCCATCTTCAATTATTAAGAATTACGACAAATTACGATAAAAGAACAAGAATTACGAAGAGCTGGCGGTTGTTTTTGATAGTCACCGGTAGCGGTCTTTGAGGGGGAGACCGGGAGCACTTCTCATAAATTACCAAAAGAAGGCACATAACGCAATACTAGGACAGACTTTTGGCCGGGAACGGGTGGCACTACTTCTTTGCGTCGGTGTACTTCTAAACCGTACACGTATCAACATCACGGATCTTAGAATATCCTGTGACTTTGGGGAAGCAAGTTGAAAAAATCCAAAATTGTCTCACCAATCGATATAAAGATTTTTTTTCGGTTATTCTGAAGTAATTTCTTTTATCCTCAATATGACAAAAGTTTTTATTAGTTTTATATGAAGCAAAAACATCTGTTAAAGATTCTTGAATATGAATAACATTTATTGAAACACGGAGGAGAGATTATCATGTCCGACCATTGTCTAATTTCATAGCATCTATATGCCATTTGCTTTGTACGTTTTTGTCCAATGATACGAGGGTGAGGTCAAAAAGTGATATCATTTTTTAGGACAGGGTATGATTCATACTTTCCGAAGGGTATTATCTATTAGGTGATATGCGTTCGTCCAGGATTTGAAATCTCACTGTGTCTATTTACTACGACGGTAACCACTGTACCACCCCCTGCTGAACGTACTAACTCGAAAAGAGTTCGAACTCACTTACTATATCTCCCACGTGGTGTAATGAATATGAACTCGCTTACTATATTTCACGTGAGAGGTGCGTGGTATTATTGATATAACCCTCTTGATATAAGTATTATCTGCGTTTTTCGGACTATTGTCCTCCTCTATCAATTGTTATTTGTACAACGTTTCGGCGATATACCCTCCGAATTCTTCAGGTATTTTTGTCGGACTCGGGAACCTTCTTGGACTCGGAACCTTCTTTTCGAACTCGGGAACTTTCTTGTCGTATCGGGAGCCATCACGGAACTTTGAACTAACTTTATTTAGTCCACGGGGGCTATCCTGGTTCTCATTCGCTAACCATAGCTGGGTAGGAGTTGTGTTTAATCATTATTATTTTTCTAACTGCTTTCACTCAGCATTGAACTCGAGTTCAGAGATAACTGTCACTTAGAACTGTCTTAACCAAACTGCCTTATCACTCGGCCATGTGTCAATTGGACAATTGAGTGGAATTTTATAATTACTATGCTTCAACGGCTCATCTCAAACATTCAGAGAATAACCTCTTAATATATCTCAGCAAGAGAGGCGCGTGTGTAATGGTTGTGTTATCTACGAATGCCTACATCCCTAATTACTTCTTTAAGATCTCTCTCTCTTCTTCTCTCTCTCTCTTCTCTCTCTCTCTCTCTCTTCTCGCCATTTTAACCCGATCCGATGCAAGTGGGTATAATGATATTAATACTCATTAAATTCACATCTAAAAAGGATATATACATATTTACAACCCCTCCGACGACAGGATACGACACACAAGGTCAATTTTTTAAAGCGGAGTTCAACAGGGTTTGAATTCAGAGTTTCCTTCTCCTAGACTGGTTACCTATGCATCGGTTAAAGAACCCAGTCTGCCTGCTACTTACCATAGCTGGAGGAGATGTAGGATCCATACCTTTCCAAGATGTATTGCGCTAAGTGAAATGCAATTACCACGTCTATGATTTGGACTCGGGGGCGAGGTCCATTTCCATGACTTTAACCATTACATACACGGCTTCCTTTAATAACAAGACAATATGTTAAAGCATTATGGTTTCTTTTCATTTGACAAGTCTAGAAAGGTTGTATTGCAATATGGATAGAAATACTGGAGTGGTTTAGAATAAATATGACACTTGTGTATATGAGTGAATATTGAGTGCACCGAAGCAGCTAAAAGTGCTTGACATGGGGGTGGGTGGAATGGGGGTGGTTAAACAGTGATGTTGCTAGTTAATTAATTTCTGTGTTTCTCATCATGTTTTTGGGTTGTGGGCTAAAGAAATAAAGAATTCAGATGTGAGATTATATGTGTGAACTGCTGAACTTACAAATCGTCGTCATTAGACAGTCTTCATTGTTTTAAAACATGTTTTAATAATATACTGACTGGTAATATTATTCTATATATGAGTTTGTTTTTATTTTAATACATATTTAAAGTTTACATTTCAAATTGTTTTATTTTTTTAATCCTTTAATGAATTTGATGATTTTACTTACTTAGGGTAAACTCGCTGACATTGAATTTTTCACTCCCACTCCTCAGGCAATCTATTTCAAAATCTATTACATCGTTTTTATTTTGTACTAGTTATTATAATGAAGACTATATATTGTCTGGCTGTTTACTGAACATAATCACCAACAACGTCACAATTCCTTAGTTATTATCGTTGTATTTTCAATTATTATTCAATAATCAATATTTTATCTTACTTAGAATATAGGAAAAAATGGATGTGAATCCGTATTTTATAAATGTGAAAAAAAGTTTGTGTTGGGTGAGTGTATGTGTGTGTGGTAATTTTAGAAAAATGAAGAACAGTTTCTTTGACGAGTGCTATTTATTAAGCTGGACGCTACACCGTCTTCCTTTGTTGTATTTTATTTTAACAGACGAAGGCCCAAGGATACTAATAGAATTCACTTCCTGATAGTAGTATACATATTATATATAATGATAAATTAATGCGTCAGACAAACCTGCTAGAAATTTCGTAATGCTCTTCAGGGCTAAATCCGACTTGGATCTTAGCCCTGAAGAACATTTAAGCGAAATTTTAGTAGTAGTTCTAGATCATTTAGGCTTTTCACTCCTTAATCTATATTGCTCTTAACTTAAGGTATTGAGCACTCTATTCTACTTATTTAGTTTAGTTTCATGGTGGCGGGTTTTTGATGAAATAAATGAATATATAATAGTCTTATATATATATATATATATAATCTATATATCTATATAAGTCTATATATATTGATCTTACTTATACTATAGTATTCTATTAAATATTATCTAGAATATAATATTATACATATATTGATTTTTTTTCTGGCCAATATTGTGACGCAGAGATTATTTTGGTGATACGAATTATCTGGTCTTTTCTTTTTTTTTCCAAAAATTATTTTCTTAACCCCGGTGTGGATGATTTGTAGTAGAGGTTTTTATACAATCATAACTATTTGTTGGTCTTTTTCTCTCTCGGAAGGATTTTACAACTAATTTTTATTAAAGTCACACCACATCATCAGCCACCACACATTAGATATATAAATAATTACTATATTATATATATAATATATATACTATAGTAAATCTGTTTGAATTACCTTAGAGAGCCAACATTGAGAGTTATCTCTTTTTTCCTCATTCCTTCCTGTCTTCTATGGTGTCCAATCCTATAATCCTGTTAAATAATTTGTTTGAATTTATTTTTTTGAATATTCGGCTTATTTTTTTATCTGGTGTCACATGTTCATGATCCAGTGAGTAATGAGACCCGAAAGCTATCGGATGATCGTGAATTTTGGGGACGCTAATTTAATTCAAGCAGACTGGTTTCTATAGGCCGCATAATTTGTCGACGGAAAATAATTTTTTATGAATACGGTGTTGTAACCCGAGTTCTTTCTTCTTTATGATAACATATTTGCTCTGTATAATAATCTAAAAGTTTATTATACTTGAGCTCTGTCAGTGTTTATACAGATCACTGTATTATACATACTGGATCATACAATATAATACAGGTGTCTCTAGAAATCACCATATAGAATCATTCGCTTACTCAAGTTTTGGAATAATCTCTTATAATATTATATATAATAAATATATTATATATATATTATGTTTTATATATATATATAAGTCTATCAATATTTTGTGGGTGTATATATATATATATATATTAAATATAATAACCTTATTTATTGTTGTGATGTATTATTATAAATCTTTTATTATATTTTAATTATCTTATCTTTTACTTATCTGTATGTTAATTATCTATATCATGTCTCTATCTATTCTTATCTTAGTCTATTAAACTTAGTTACTATCTTGCATCTTTTATGGCTGTTTTGTTATTCGAAATATATTATCTCAGTATGTCATTATATATATTCTATTTCTCTTTCTGTCTTTCTGCTATGCTATGTACTACTCCATACGGCTATCAATTTTTATTTCCTAATTGTCTATCTACTATTACTATTCTATTCTTATTATCTATTAATTTATGTATCCACTATTATCTCAGACCTGTCTATATCTTATATCTATTCTCTATATTGTTTTCTATGTATTTGATATAGTCGTCATGGCTATCAATCATTCTATCTATCCTATCTATTCCATCTCTAGTCTAATCTATTGACAATATCTTCTTCTCGTTTTGAAATTATAGATTATCATTCATTTGTTGTGTGTGTGTCGTGTGTGGTGTGTGTGTGTGTGTGTGTGTGTGTGTGTGTGTGTGTTGTGTGTGTTCTGCTAGTTAGACAGAACTTTTCATTTTCTTAACGCATTTTCTTACATTTTTCTGTATTTCGCATTCATTGTGTGTACTATGAATAATCTCGAGAAATGAAAGTATAGTATGTTTGGTATATGTTCTAATACTATGATATAAGTATAAGTATAGCTAGTTCTATATAATTTACTATATACTCTATAACTATATATATATACATATATATATATATGTGGTGATGAATGTTAATTAGTGAAGAAACATATTGATTTGTTTGTTGGGGATGTAATTAGCTGACAGTATCTTAGTTTTCGACGCAATGAGTCAAGTTGGCTTCATTCAAGAGCGACATAGATGGACAGTAGAAGATATCCGTTTAAAAGAAGAGACTGTTTTACAGAAAACGAACGCTTGATTCAACACGCTCGCAATTTTTCGAAATTGCATAGTACTGTTTAAAAAAATAATTATATTTTTTATTTTTATAAAATCAAAAGATTATATACGTGTATTAGAAGGAGAAGCTCGAAAAGGTTGTTGGTAAAAGTTTATATAAATATAGTCAAAGTGGGTATCAAAATAAGTAATTAAGTATATATTTCGCTTGTTAAAAATATACAGTATGATGCGCAACATGGTATTTGAAAAATGTTTAGATGTTAGAGGTTGAATTTAACTTGTGGCGTTGATAAGTCCTGTAGTTATAGATGAAATTCTTCTATATGGTTGTAAAAGTCAGATATAAGTTTTCCTATTTGACACAATGTGAAAAGAATTGATATTAATTCGACGTATGAATTTAACAATTATTATGAATAAAACATATGGGATGTTTATGTTATAGTAATTTGTCTTGACAGGGTAATGGTTTCGACCAAAATCGATAATAGTTGGTTCTTCAATTCAAATGAGCGACTAGATTTGGGAGATTACATAAACAAACATCAATATGTTTTTTTCGATATGCTTAATTTCATACTGTCGGATTAATTATACTCATCTATTTTTCAGCATACATGTATGTGTATATACAGTAATGGTGTGTGTGTGAATGTGTGCCCTGTGTCGGTGTGTGTGTGTGTGTGATTCACTAGTAGTTAGACTCAAGAGCCTTTTCATTTCTTAACATTATTGTCTACATGTATTTCTGTGTGGTCCGCATTGCATGTGTCTACTAGAATATACGGTCGAGAATGAAATGGTCAGTTCGTTGAACTATATTCAAGTGTCAGCTCGTAGCAATGTCTGATATTCTCACGATCGTATTTTGAAGCAAACAATAATGTTACATGTTGAGTGTACTTTCCCATTTTCTCTCAGCATATCTTCTGTGTCCTAGGGTATTTTCTCCCCACCCTCAACACCACACACGCCACATTCATAACTAAACATATACAAACACATCTCTCTTATGTAGACATGATCACTTAGGGACCAATACATAGACCCGCAGCTTACTCTTCCAGCTACTCAAACAATACTCCTTTTTATCATTATCAGTAACATATATTATAATTCATATATTATCTTTATTTTATTTTACTCTTTTGATGTTGTTCTCAAGCATTCTGATGTTTTCACTGGAGTCTGAGTACATGCAGTTCCTTTCAGGTTTCGGATTTCTAGTAATCATGGCAGATTCAGAGATGCATGTTTCCTGAATGCGTTATCAGTATATAATATTTGATTCAACTTCAGACTTTTCCACGTTAATATAGTCAAGATGAACCCTAATTGGTTATCACCTTATTTCTTTTAAGCATATTATATCGAGTTAGGTCTAGGCAGGTCATATTATGTCATTTATTATTCATTTATAGTCACCTGTAGATCATGTGGACGGAGTCAGAAATCCACACAGGTTGACCAAAGAGTTTCTTATCATTATTTGGTTATATCACATCTAGGTACATTCGGTCTGTTTGTCTGGGATACAGGAATTCCAGTTTTTACTCAGAGCAATTTGGATTTTCGTTTCGTTCTCAATGAACATGATTCTGGATTACTGCATAAACAATGTTTTTGCCATGAGATAAAAATTCTAATTATTTTGCATATTCCAGTGGATCACGCTTCCCCAACACAGACGTGTTAGTTTTTGTATTCTCATTATGACTAGTTGCTAATATTCTCTAGAGTAATCAGGGATAGAGATATGTTAAGGTCGTCGTCTTCTATTCCTGCATCAAGTCTGTCATTTAATAATAGATAATAGAGAGATATAATTATATATTTCTTCTTTGATGTAGTCTTTTTGATCGCTTTATAGTGTCTATTAATTTGTGCAGCCAAATATTAATGATCGTTTCATTTTTGGGTTTATTATATATATATAGTCCAAGTCATTATCTATGCTGCAACCTCTTCGATTTAGATCGATTGAAGCTGCACCGTATTAATTTGTTTTTCTCTCCACATTTTTGCTTTGTTTATTTGTTTATTTCATTTTTATTAGTTCATTCTATTATATGATATACTCTCTATTATTATTAAATTATATTAATTTTTAGGAGTTTATTCAACCTCGCTGTATCTGTGGTGTTCACTGAGTATTCTAGCCGATCCCAACGTCGCTGTGTACTTGATGGTCTCGATTCTTTCTTTCTGATTTCCAGTTTCAGCTCCTATATTTTTTCACAGAGACTTGCGGGATTCGTTCATTGGCACCAAGTTAACATTAGTACGACTTCCATATCTCCATAGACGTAATAATTGCAAGTTAATCTGTATTCAACGCGCTGCAGAAGCTATCTCTCTATCATAGTCAATGCCAAGGTAAGGTTTTCTGACCTTTTTTCTAACCATTGTCTGGTAGGGACGTTAGGATTGACTCGGCGACTGGCATGGTCCTCTGGCCAGAGGGGTAGACTCCCCTATGGGGCCCAGTTGGACTCGTTGGGTGCGTCCCTTGTGCTTAGGAGAGAGTTCCAGGTGGATGTGACGGTTCATTAAGACATGCAAGTAACCACTTTGCCCATTTTCGGTCTTGAACGAGCGGGTACGGAGAGGCCCCTCAGAAATCGGCTGGTTACTGTTAAGTCCCTATATATAGATTTTCCCAGCATCCGTTAATTACACTCTATGGCGAAGCTCCGAACACCCTTTTATCTGTGGAGTGTAAGAAGGCGGTGGCTGCGAAGGTCTACATGTCCTGGAATTATTACGTTAAACTCTATCTGATGGGTGGAGGTTCGCTATGTTTTGGAGGTTGGGGGATGTGCGAGCACTCCTTCATACCCATATAATGGCTCTGGTCCACTCTCGTGACTGCGAGTGGTAGTACCTAATATAGGGTCCAATCTATGGGTTAATAGAAAAATGTCATTTATAAAATATTGTATAATCCATTAAGTTATTGAATTATAATTGTAAAATCTTTACTAGGCATTAAATGACAACTGAGGTTATATCGCGTAACAAACAACCAAAAACTGATTTTTTTCAGTTCAGATCCTGTCCTGGAAGGGTAAGTTTGTTCATAGACAAATTTAGATTAAAATACAGAGCAATATTTACTTGAAGATAGGTGAAATTACTAATTAACGCGTACATTCCTGTAATAATTTATTTGAACAAAACGTCTAACACAGCTTTTAGTAAATTATAAAAGAAATCTTATAAACTCTTAATCAGTGTCACTCAGACAGTCAATATTAAATAATAACCCTTTTTAAAGAATTTCACAGAAAATCCATCAAATATAAGTCAGACAGCAAATATAAATTTACAATTTCAAGCTAAAGAAAGATAAAGGTATCTTTAAATTTCGGTTTAAAACAGACATTTAAATATAATGTATATGTTTATTTAATTGTAAAAATAGAATAAGAATTTGTCTAGACTCATATTATTAAAAAAATTTAATTTTTAAAAGTTTTAAAAAAGTTTTTCTTTTTTTTTTCATTTTACAACCGTTTAAAACCATTTTAAATTTTAACATTTTTGTTTTAAAAAAATCTTGTTTTTCTTTTTAACCATAGATGGGACCCTAAACAGGTTATACCGGGTCAGAGTGGGACCAGGGAGCAATGGTGATGACCTCCAGAACGGAACATCAGATCGTAGAGTTTAATGTCATTCCCAGGAATTATGACCGCAGATCACCGCTTCTAGACCATATGATAAAAAGGGTTGGGACTCTTGCATAAGGGCAATAGGGTTGCGGAAAGCTCATATAGTGCTAGGCTTGACGTGATCAGCCGATTGATCGAAGGGGGCCTATCGACGCCCGTCTAGCATAGATAGAGGCAAAGTGAGTATTGCAAGTCAGACTGCTCTTGTTTAAATACTTAAGCATACGGGTGCCACCCCGGCCAACGGTGGCCCCATTGGGGGAGCCTTACCCTCTGCAGAGGTGCAGCTCGGTGCATCTAAGCCAAGGAGTGCGGTTAAACTTTTAAATAGACGGATTAATGTATGTCATCGTTTGTGAAGCTCGGTGTAAACCACATTTTGAGTTACCTGTGAGTTTTTCATAACCACTTGTGATGATGTTTTTTACACTAAAGTCTGAGGTTCAGTCAGTCTTTAGTTCTTCAGACTGTTTCAGTTAGTCCTAACCAAATTTATCAGTGCTAAATACTTGAGGAGTCTATTCTCATCCAGACCTCAAGGGGAAAATACAAGCATTTTAGAAATTATGGAAGAAAAGAAGAAGAGAGAAGACGAAGAAGAGAAGAAAAGAAGAGAGAAGAAGGAGGAACAAGAAAAGAATAAAACAAGAATAGGAAAAGTAGGCGCGTAGAAAAGAAGAAGAAGAAAAGAAGAAGAAGAGAGAAGAAGAAGAAGAAGAAGAAGAGGAAAGAAAAAAGATAAGACAAGAATAGAACAGTTAGGGTAGAGAAGAAAGAAGAGAAGAGACAACAACAACAACACAAAACAACCAACAACACAACAAGAGAAGAATAAATAATAAGAAGAAGAATAATAAGAAGAAATTGAAGACGAAGAAGACAGAGAGAAGAAAGAGTGAAAAGAAGAAAGAAGAGAGAGAAAATGTCGAAGAAGAAACGTCGAGAAGAAGAAGAAAACAAAACAAGAACGAAGAGGAAAAGAAGATGAGCGTAGAAGAAGAAGAGAAGAAGAAGAGAAGAAGAAGAATGAAAGTAAGAAGAAGAAGGAGAAGAAGATGGAAGAAAGAAAAAGAAGAAAAGAGAAGAAGAAGAAAGAACAACAAACAAAAAAAACGTCGAAGAAGAAGAAGAAGAAGAAGAAGAAGAAAAGAAGAAGAAGAACGCGGTCGAAGAGAACGTAGAAAGAAAAAGAAGAAGAAGAAAGAAGAAGAAGAAGGAGAAGAAGAAGAAGAACGTCGAAGAACTGGAGAAGACGAAGAAGAGACAACAACAAAACAAAACACAACAGTAAGAGTTTTGGTTCAATTACACTAAATGTTGCACTAAATTGTGTATTTTCCTTTCATCAATTTATTTTAACGTTTATTTTTTATCCCTAACAACTTTGGAACAGCGACATTTAATCATCTGATTTGAAAGAGTTTGAGTTTCTTGGATCGTTCTTCCTCTGCCTGGACATACGCATGACAAATCTAAATCTGCTTCCCACGTTTGTTATTTGCGACTCATTCCTAAAAATAAAACAATAAGAAAATCCAAAACGATTTCTCTTATTGAAACGTTCCAAATGAATTTTAACGGAAGTAATATATATAGTGAGTTTGATTGAAAAAATGTCAAAATAAGTTTTCACAACACACATTATATATATTATATATATATATATATATATATACTATATATATGTGTGTGTGTGTGTTGTGTAGTTGTGGTGTGTGTGTGTGTGTGTGTAGTTATATATATATTATTATAATATATAGTGTGGTATGTTGTGAAGTGTGCGGTGTAGTTGTTTGTTATATTTATATATATAATAATATATATATATATAATATAATATAATAGTTGTAGATATTAAACATTGTTGTTTTCTTATAAATATAATATCTAATATATTATATGAATATGTATTTATATATGTGTGGTGTGTGTGTGTGTGTGTGTTCTTGAGCGTGTGTATTTGTTATGTTTCTATGGTTGCTATATATATATAATTAATATGGGAGAATAAGTGCTTAATTGGAGTCGTGAACTAATTTTGAAGAATTAATAATTAATAAGAATTAGGCGGGAATCTATTAATGTTGGCTAAAATCGATAAATCGTCATTATAATAGTATGTATATATATATATATTAGTTGACTATTATGATATGTTGTATGTTTTAGATTTTAAAAAATGCCAAAATAGTTTTCATATATATATATATATATTAATTATATATATAATGATATATAGATGTGTAATTATTGAGTGTGCGGGTGTGTTGTTAATATATATATTTATATATTTATTATATTATATAGTTGTAGATTTAACATAGGTTGTTCCTTAATAATTGTATATATAAATTATAATATATATTAAATTATATATATATATATATATATATATGTTTGTTGCGTGTGTATGATGCTTTAGCGCGTCGTTGGCTGTGAGCGCTCAAAGCGTGTTGTATTTGTTATTTTGTTATGGTTCACTTATATATATATATATATATATATTATTATATATATTATATTATAGTTGACTATAAATAGATATGTTGATTCTTAAAAAATTAATATAATATATGTATATATATTATGTATTATAATATATATAATAAGGGGTTAGCTAGTTGGTAGAGATTCGGCTAGAACATAAGGTCTCTAGTTTTCGATACGGCTTGCAACGTCACGTATGAGTAGCACAGGGATTGGGCGGATATAAGTGAGGAACTGTGGAGGTGTGGTGCTCCACCTCAGATGCTAAAAATAATCTCTTGGGCTAGTGTAGTAAAGTGGATAGATTCCCTCGCTCTCGACATTAGGCCGCCCGACTTTATAAAGACTCTTTACTACACTATATAATATAATACATACAGTATATATACCATATATATACATATATATATATTCTACATTATATATCATAATAATACTACATAGTATTATTATACGTATATATATTATATACAATATATTGTGTGTCTGTGTGGTGCGCGATCGCGTTGTGTCTGTGATGTGTGCGCGGCGCGTACGTGTGTTTTATGTGGCTAAGAAATTAATTACGAGAAAGTTTTTTCCTATTTCCACAAAAAAAAAAAGGAAATGCATTGAATTTCTCCAGTGGATGGTTATAAGGATTACATTTAGTTGTTGCTTTTCAAAGAAATGCGGCCATCTTTGTGGAAAATATCAGAGAAAAGAAATTCAAATTACTAAATGAACGCCCCTCCCTCCTCAAAAAAAGAACTCTTTAACCTATTAGACTGCAACTTTGCATAGATTCAATTATTATATCATGTTTTTGTTTTACTTGTTATCTTTATTATTGGGTTATTTTTTGTCTTTATTATTGTTGTTTATTATATTATTGTTATTTTACACTCCTTTGAGTTTTTTCACACATGTTAGCTGATGGTTTTCGGCCGGGATTAAGAGGTGAACAGCAAGGTTCCTTCAAGTCCCGAACCTCTTCTGCTGTCTGAGGGTCTTAATTCTTCTCTGATTTGCGTTCTCTCCAGTCTCTTTTCTAAGATTTTAGGGAAACGTTCAATATTATTATTATTATATAATTCTTATTATTATTCTTCACTCTCTTTTCAGTTTTCCCCATCAGCTTTAAATAGATGGTCCTTTCACTGGATTCGGATTGACACAAGTCTCCTCAGGTATCGGATTTTCTGGTATTCTGGCAGCTTGCAGCAGTGCAGTGTCTGAAGTTTCAACCCTTCTTGATTTCAAATTCAGAACGCTTTTCCAATCCATTTTCGGGACTGTATAAGTGCACCACTACAATTGGTATTACTTTCACTTTTCAATTCATAACTGGGTTTAGTTTTGGAAGTGGTCTCAGATATTTGTCCATTTTTTCATCTTTCTTTAGGCTTTTACCCCTGTGTTGCTGGCACTTGCAAATCCCCATTGACAGTTTTTACTTTTTTTAGTTAATCAACACTAGTCTTGGTCTTCTTTTGCTGGGATAATAAGGGATCGTTTTTATTTCAAAGTGCCAGAGAATTTTATGTGTTTCTTCTCAGAACAGATTCTGGGTTTATGCATATACCATTTTGTTGTATGGTCAAAATTTAACTGTTTTGCATAATTCCGAATGGATTACTTCCAACCAGTCGTGTCTAGTTTTTGTATTCTGTTGTGCCTAGTTTGCCTAATCGCGAGGATAGGATTTATCAGTCTCATTCCATTCTAATTTGCATTTTGTTGGGGTCCTATATTTTCGCATTGATGTAGTTTGTCTTAATGGATTATTTGTGCGCAATTATAAGTGATTCATTTTTCTTATTTTATTATTATTATTATTATTATTATTATTTATTATTATTTTATTTTGTTTTAGTTGTTGTTGTATTATTATTATTGTTTTTTAAATCGTTATTATTTTATGTTCCACCTGTGAGTTTTTTTTTAACAGTGTAAGCTGATTGGTATTTTACTGGAGTCTGTGTGACAAAAAATTTCATCCATGTCTCCGGGATCTCTGAGTATTTTAGCTGATTGCAGCAAATGTGTATTTGGATGGTTTCAATTCTTCCTTCTGAATTTCTGTCCCTGCATTTTCCAAGCCTTATGGGACGCGTTCCAAGTGATCCACTACAATGGTATACTTTGACTTTCTATTCCATTGATTTTTTCATTCTCTAGCAAGGTCCGGTTTTTGTCATATTTGTTTTCTTTCATTTAAACCCTGTGTGTTACTAGAGTATTAAATTTTTCATAATTGTGGGTTTATATTATTTTATTCATGATATTTCACGTATCTATTATATTTAACTTGTTATAAATAAATTTATTGATATTATTATTATTATTATTATTATTTTANAATACACCGACACAAAGAAAGGTAAGAGCCACCTTCCCGGCCAAAAGTTTGTCCTAGTATTGACGTTATGGGCCCTTTTAATCCAAAAACTATTTAATCCGACTATAATCCTAAACCCGGGGGAGTTGAGCAGAAATCTCAAAAGCCTCGTATAGGATTTTAAACTCGATGTCCGATTCCATTTCTAATCGACGATAACCGTAATGCAGCACGCCACCTACTTCATCTAAAAGTAAAAGTAAGTCGACGGGGCGGCCTAAATCGGTATCAGCAGTCAGCGAGGGAGTCTATCCCCTTTTCAATAGCGCTAGACAAGGAATTGTTTAGCATCTGAGGTGGAGCGCCACACCTACTATAGCTCCTTACTTTACCGCCAGATCCCTGTGCTACTCATACGCTGAGTTGGCGAGGACCTGTATCGAACTCTCTACACGTTTCAACATAATTTATTCTTATAGCAAATGTTGCAAATTTAACTATTGTTTCAATTCTTTTGGCGCGAAAAAAAAATTCAAAAGACAAAGAATGAGAAACAAAGGATGTTCCAGACAGAAGTCTGGATAAAGAAAGAAGAAAAGTGATAAACAGCTAAGGCTTGCTGTTGACCGGGTCAAACAAACTTTCCGGAAAAAAATTAAAAACAAAAGAAGGACACAAAAAGATTCCTATGACGTGTGACAAATCTAGGAATTGAAAGTCACGTCCTACGAGTTCGGGTTAATTTGAATAGACCAGAGCATGCTGTTTTGGTTTGGTTGTTTTGTTTAACGCTGTCAACCTCAGTGGGTATAATTTGCCAATTAAAAGGTTTTGAAATAAATCAATTCTTAATGAATACAATTTTTAAAAAAATACATTTTCTATTTAACCCATAGATGGACCCTAACAGGTACTACCACTACGGCTCAGAGTGGACCAGGAGCAAGGGTGATGAAGGGTACTCACAATTCCCAAACCTTCCAGAACTGGAACCTCACCATCAGATAGAGTTTAACGTCATCCCAGGACATGTAGACCCGCAGCCACCGCTTCTAGCACCCATTATGATAAAAAGGTTTGGGTTTGCCATAAGCAATAGGTGGGAAAATCATATAGTGCTAGGGCTTGACGTACAGCCGATTGATCGGAGGGGCCTCTCCGACCGCCCGTCTAGCCCAAATAGGGTCAAAGTGGACGATTGCATGTCATGAACTGCTCATCCACCTGCTCTATCCTTAAGCATTCACAGGTCGCCACCCACGGCCAATAGGTGGCCCCATTGGGGGAGTTCTGCCCCTCTGCAGGGTGCCAATCGGTGCATTTCTAACGCCCCAGCCGACAGGGCGGAGAGCATGCTGGGTAAAAAAAAATTGAAAAAAGTGACGGTTATACCGAGAGTTCAGCAGTTTGAGGATTTGGTAGCCGCCGAGTTTCAGTCGCTCCGTGACTCTCCGAAGAAGAATTGTTATAACTACGGTTCATTTCACCATGTGCATTCAAACAGGCGCTAACCACCAACTCGCCACCTCCTTTCATCCACGCGACCGAGGAAAGAAAATAAAGTCCACGCTTCGTTTTGTATACCTGTGTTTGGTTTTTAATCCAGTTACTACACACCAGCGCTTATCAATTGATTACAGTATATAACAAAGCAGTTCTTTAACAGATGGTTTTGCTGTCATACAAAACCTTTAAAAAACAACTTGTCCTATTGGGGAATAGAAGAGAATTACTTAAGAATAACGCCGAAAAAATCTATATCGATTTGTGAGACATTTCTGGATTTTATCGATGCTTTTGCCCCAAAGTCTCAGGATATTCCAAGATCCATGTATGTTAATACGTGCACGGAGTCTTAGAATTACACCGACGCAAAAGAAGTAAGTTACCCGCTTTCCGAAAAAAATGTTGTTCTAGTATTGATGCATAATAGAGAGACTGGAGCCATAGTGTAACCTTATATGTAAATTACACGGATATGTTTTTAGTAAAGAATTGTGTTAGATGAGAATGGAAAATTTTAATGATGATCAGTGCATGTATTAACCGTACGGGTCTAGAATACCCAATACAAAGGAAGTAACAGCCACCTTTCTCGACAAAAGTGGTGTCCCTATAATTGCGTACGGGTCTTCTTCATAAGGTGCGTTTCTTTCCAAAAAAGGACGCTGTTGTTAGCTTTTTGTGGTAACCTCACGTAGAAAGAATCGAACCGCCAATCACTTCGTGCTTATCAAACAACCACTTTGTTGGTATTAGTTGGAATTATTCGGCCAATCGTCCTAATCTTTATTTTAATCTATAAAAACGTTTCGCTGATGTGACCTCCGCCTTCTTCAGTGTTTTTTATGGACTCGGGGAGCCTTTTCGGACGGAACCTTCTTTTCGGACTCGTAGGTCTTCTCGAACTCGGAACATGCGCCCAAAACGTTTGTACAGATAAAAATAAAAATGAAGACAATAATCCGAATAATCCAAATAATACAATAATCAAACCCATCGGTTGAAAAATTCAGAGGAAATAGGGTACATAACAAAAAGACGAGGACAATAGTCCGAATAATCCAAAATTAATACTCAATTATCAAACCGCATCTAAAAATATCAGAGAAATAGTGTAGAGTAACAATAAAGACGAGGACAATAGTCCGAAAATCCAATAATACCAATCATCAACCGCATCTAAAAAATTCAGAAAATAGTTGTAATAACAATAAAGATGAGGACGAATAGTCCAATAATCCAAATAATACTTAATTATCAAACCGCATCTAAAAAAATTCAAAAAATATGTAGATAACAATAAAGACGAGGACATATCTGAATAATCCAGATAATACTAATTATCAAAACGCATCTAGAAAAAAATAGAAAATAGTGTAATAACAAAAAGATGAGGACAATAGTCCGAAAATAATCCAAATAATACTTAATTCAAGCCGCATCTAAAAAATTCAGAGAAATAGTGTAGATAAACAAAAAGATGAGGACAATAGTCCGAATAATCCACATAATACTTATATCAAGCCGCATCTAAAAAATTCAGAGAAATAACAGAATTATAATCGCCGTTGGAAAAATCGTTAGTAGTAAAATGTTACCACAAAGACATGAGTAGAGGGGAAATTTGTTTACCCCCTCAACTATTGAATCAAGAAATAAATAAATAAAGGAAAGAAAGAAAGAAAGAAAGGAAAGAGGAGGACTATGAGCTTGCGCTAGGTCTGGCTTGTGTCGTTTGGTTTCGTCTTCGTTTCACGCCATTTGTCTGGTAGAGAAAGTCCAAGTTTAGACAAAAATGCCGAGGTGAGTTGGCAATAAACCCCCGACATCCGAACCTCAATGGGAAATACATCCGTTATCCATCCGTTTCTGACGCATTGTTCACGTAGGTCTTCATATTTTTCAGCTAATCAGTAGTAACGTTGATACTACCATGCCATCTCGGTATTTTCATTAATTTGGCATCTCTCATTTTTAAAACAATATGTTGACACTCGGATTGATTAATTCCATAAAAGAGTATTGTTGTTGGCAACGTCGTCTATTTTAGACGATGGCGTAGTTTTTTTTCCACTCTCTCACACTTACAGCTACGTGAGTGGGCTGAACAGACCGAATCTACGAATGGCAGTCTTTTGGCAATGCTGCATAACAAAAGGTATGCTTTACTGTAGCGTGTGGGGGTGTGCATTTTTTGTATATATAAGGCATGGGCAAATGGTCCACTTCTACTTATAGACTCCTGACTGGCACGTGACCTTGAGAAAGATTTCCCTATGTCAATAACTGGTAGTGCTGCTTGCTCTGTTGGTGTATTTATAGAGGTCTGATTCTAAACTTATGTCATTGCTATTTGGATTCTCTTGGATTGTCGGACCTTACAAAGAATACTATAACACCGGATTCTTATTGGCTGCTACTTATTCACTACATCTGGAACTCAAGGATGCCGGTCAATTATTAACAGGGGTGCTGCTGTTCCCTTTCTTTTAGCTCCTCTTTTCTATGGCGGATTTTCCCTCTCTTCTTCACTCTGTTTGTTCCTTGTTGGACGAGGAGGCACCAGTATGCACGTTCTTCTGCACAAGCCTATTAATAATATATTAGATATTTACTGTAGCATAAAGCACAGGTACCGATAAATCAATTGGCCGACGAAGAGCACCGGCCTGTGTAAAGCTGATACTCCGGACCTTGACCACTGACCACGAAAGAACTACTAGAATCCTGTGTGGATGTTGTAAAACAACCAAAAGTTACGCTGTGGAAAACGTCCCGAGACCAGCGACCAGACAGTACAAAGTTAATATTCACACAGTGAGTGCATTAGTGCGATAACCCCATTGGCAGACAAAACCCCCACAACGTTACGTTTACGATTAGGGTCGTGAAAAAGCCCATAACGTAACACTTTTCTCACTGTTATTATATTATACGAGTATCGTCTTCTCCATCCTCACAACAGCATTACTCAATTAGAATTATCTCTTCTCTCTCTCCCCCCTCTCTCTCTCTCTCTGTGGTCTCGTCTGCACATGCACGATTGCTAGGAAACAGAAAAACTATTCTGCATCTCTCTCCCTCCATGCTCCGCCTCTCTCTCTCTCTCTCTCTCTCTCTCTCTCTCTCTCTCTCTCTTCTCTCTCTCTCTCAACACACACACACATCACACATACACACAACACTTTTTCATCTCATTGATATTTGCGAATAGGAAAGAGTTTTCACCAAAAGTTACTCGGAAGTACTGAAACTCTAAGACCATATGAAGAATAATTACTTATTATATGGAGAGAGAGAGAGAGAGAGAGAGAGAGAGAGAGAGAAGAGAGAGAGGAGAGAGAGAGAAGAGATGACGAGAGAGAGAGAGAGAGAGTTAAGAAGACCGAAATAGGAATCTTATCTAAATAAACTCCTGAAAGATAAACTTGTATTATATCATATTCCTACAAAAATAATACTACGGGCGTATTATGAATGAAAAAAACAACGATATTCCACCTGACCATAGACAGCCTGAGATAAAAGCAATTGGCCCGTACGAAGAGCACGCGGCCTTTGTTAAGCTGATACTCCCTTCACACTGACAACGAAAGAATTACTAGAATCCTGATGGTATGTTGTAAACAACCAAAATGTTTACGCTTGTGGAAAACGTCCAAGACTGCGACCAGAGTGTACAACAACCCCATTGTGCAAAGAACCACAAGTTACATATACGATTAGTGTCGTGAAAAAAAGGCACTACGTTACATACATTCCGAAACAAAATTCTAGAAAAAATATTTCCCTAAAGTTATTTTTCTTCTTGTCTCTTTCCCTTGCCGATCAAAAAAACAAAAAACAAATCATAAATTCAACTGGAATGGAGTCTAGGATGATTGTCTTTAATTATAATCTTTCACTGAAATCCTGCACGTACATAGGAAAAAAAAACTCTGAATTGGCAGGTTCAAACTTCTAAAGTAGGCTTTGCTCCCACACAAAAATTCTTTGATGAAACTTAGCAGACATACTAGATGTTAAAAAAAAAATATTATGAAAATTGAAAAGGGAGTAATTTTCGATAGACTGACGTAAGCTACATACATGAAAAGTTGTTAATTTGGAGTCATGCGTTTGGTGTGGGCAAAATAAAAATTCTCTATCAGATATAGGGTTAAAAAAAATATTGGATATTTGATTCACGTCCTTATTTGCCTTACATACCAAATTTCAGAAATATTGAATGTGTTGCATAGCGCCCTCCTCTGTTCGCCACTAAATCGTATATTTATATAAGTAAAAGTAAAAAGTCGTCGGCGGCCTAAAGTCGGTATCAGCCAATCAGCGAGGGAGTCTATCCCTGTCAATAGCGCTAGACCAGGAGATTGTTTTGGTATCTGAGATGGACGCCACACCTACCATCAGCTCCTTACTTTTACCGCACAATCCCTGTGCTACTCATACGCGAGTTTTGGCGAGGACCGGTTTCCAAAACTAGGAACCTTGTGGTTCTAGCCGAACGCTCTGACCGACAATGAGCTAACCCGGCCCATAATGTTATATACTGGCATCAAATTCTATATATGTTATATAGCGCTTCTTCAAAACTCACGCTGAATCGCTATACGTTGCTTGGTCTGGTGCGGGTTTTCACTGTAACCAAAAGCGATGTATGTTAGTAGACGCTTAATAAGATCACAACACATGTTTATAGTAGTAGTTTTTCTTTATTTCCTTTTCTTTCTCGGCTGTACGTGGTGGTGGCGAGCGTTAGGACAATGGTGGAACTGCCAAGGGTTGGACAAATGACTTCCTCCGCTGCTGGGATCTGGCGGTTGTTCAGAGTAAAGGGTGGCTTGGCGTCTCATCGCCCTTAGCCCTGGCAGTGCTTGACGCGTCGGTCACTCCAAATGCTCTGTTCACCGTCTCCTGTTCTGACTGTCCCCTACTGAAACCTCTGCTTTGTATTGACGATACGCCTACGATCACTTACCCTTGATCTGATAAACTATCTCCGAACTTATGTTTCCCATCCCTTCTTTTGTTCGCTTTTTATTTAACCTAAATTCATATTTCCGTTTGTACAATATCCAAACAAATGTTATGAAAGTATTTTTTTTTAATTAAAAAAAAACACCGAGTTTGCGATACCGCACGGCCTTAATTTTGAGGCAAAATAAGAAAATTATAATCCCTCGATCAAAATCGGAACGGTAAGTTTTAAGACAAAATAAATTTGGCACCTTTCCTAACTATGAGGAAACATTGTGTCAAATTCAGGTAAAATTCGGTGGCGGTGGTGTAACGCCCTTATTGAATTGACATGGAATGACCAGCTACTAAAAATAATTGCTTGAATCCCTACGTATTTTACACTAGTATGACACTAAACTGCATCGATGGTGAGCTCCAGTTCTGGAAATCCACTCTGACCCGGAGTGTAGATATGTTTATGATTCCCTGGTCAAATAGATCTGTTTAAAAATGATTCGATGGAACCGTGTGTAAAAACAAATCTCTTACGAACAACAGCATAAAAAAATTCGGCGGATTAAGCAACACCCAGATAATAGGATTTACATTTTTTGCATTCATCTTAGACGCATGTGGACCGTCTCGGTTTTAACCCTCAACTCCTCAGTGTTATTGAAACCTAAAACATATAAAAAGCACAGGTACGAAATATCAATAACTTTCACACCAATGTTTTGCAGCGACAACAACGACTGAACTTAACAAGAACCGAAAAATGACAAAGCTGTCTCGTAAAGTCGCCTAACCTAAAATAATACAATGTGAAACTCACTTCTAACGTCCAGTCATATTACTTCTATTTCATGTATTTTATCCTTCTAAAACACAATCAGCAATATAATATATATATATATATATACTTATCATGATGAGATTGTGTTTTTTCTGTCTGTAACCGAAACTATATTACTACTCAAGCACAATTCTTCTTAGTTATTGACATCACATTCTCCATGATTTTAGTTTTATCTAAACCTCAATATAATAAAATTGTCTTACATTATTAATACTGTAACTATGTCTACATACTGACAACATGCAATTATTGTTATATATTACAACAAAATAGCGGATTACAGTTTGAACGAAAGGCTAATTGCATTATTAATATTACAAAAATCGAATTTTAATAAATATGGCTTAGTATTATTTGATTTCTAACTGTTTGGTTTTATTTAATGAAATAAGCAAAAATCTCTTCAATGCAATCTTAAATGAAATCCATTAACAAGAAAAAATAACTGTCATTTATCTTTACTCCTCTTAAACTAAATACTTAAAATTAGAAAAAAATAACAATGAAAGACGAGAGTTGATGGAGTTTCAGTTGTTCCATTTTTATTATACTCCCTCTTTCAAATCTTTTATTATACTCCTCTGTTTCAAATCTTTTTATCTGTATTTCTTATTTGTTTCATTAGCCTTTCTAATTAATACCCATATTTTATATATTAAAACTTAAATACTTGCACCCGGAGGTGCAATATTTGCTAGTATATTGAGATGTGTTATTTTTTGATGCTAACTTCAAAAAAATAACCTACCTCATAGAGTTCTTCACGACAAATGGACATGCTACTATCAACACACTTATACATATATATAATAATATATAATATATATATATAATATTATATTGTTGTTGTCGGTGTGTATTGTGTGTGTGTGAAGGAAAGGAAGTGAATCGATGTTATGTATTATATTAAGAAAAATTGAAAAAAATCACACAGGTTTACAGGGTTAAGTGGTGAGTTTATTGGCCGATGCTGCAGTGGTTCGATCTATTTAATTAGATCATCTTCAGGGCATTTGTTGTATATGGAAGGTAATAAGAAATGTTTTATCACAGAATAACAGAAAAGCGAGTGTAGTCCCTTGTTATCAGTCTGTTTAAAACCTCAAAAATTTTTAAAACTCAAAAATGTTTAAAACCTCAAAATATTTTAAACCTCAAAAATTTTAAAAACCTCAAAAATTTTAAAAATAATCTAATCACATCATCATTGTCATGCCAGCAGCGCGGATATCCATGACAATCTTTCTCCCAATCATTGACCCCGGGAGGCCTTGCACAGCATGCTGTATCTGCACATAGCTGGTGATTAGGTCTTCGTTTGGAAACCCGCCCAACGGGGTGGGATCCAGTGGCTTCGGCCCGGATCTTTACAAGTTAATAGCGTTCGATCCCGGGGCTATCCCCCAGGAAATACCTGTCCCCTGGAGGCAGGGCTGGGTTATTGCCCAGCGACTGAGGCGCCCCCCTTGAGGGGAATGCCGAGGGGATCGATGTAACTTTTTGTTCTTTCCCACCCATGAGCTTCGGCTGTGGTGGCCCACATTAAAACGAGGCCTTGTGCCCAGCCCAGACATGGAGTATGGAGCAAATACCTGTAGGTCTTCCGTTGGACGCCAGCACTAGCATGTCCATGTGCCAGTTTCAACCGCTCATTCCTGTACTTCTCAGTAGTTGTCGGCATATCTTGTTCGCCCTACTCGGGATGGCTGTTATAACAGGAACAGGTGGCCGAAAGTGTTTTGTGAGTTGCTTCACGATTTGTTCATGATCCACACGCAGCATCCTTGTTGCAGCTCCGATCAGTCTATTCCAGGCGCCTCTCAAGGTCCAAAGTGCGTGCAGCCATACAACAGCACCGACACATCACGGCCTGAAAGAATTGTCGCTATTAACAGACTGTCAGTTTTATGGAAATCAGACCTCCCCGACAAGTTTTGAAGCTACAATTCTTTCAGGCCGTGATGGTGTCTGGTGTGCTGTTGTATGCTGCACGCACCTTTGGACCTTGACGAGGCGCCTGGAAAATAGACTGAATCGGAGCTGCACAAGATGCTGGATGCGTGTGATCATGAAAAATCGTGGAAGCAACATCCCACAACAAACAGCTATACGGCCAACCTGTTCCCGTTATACAAGCCATTCCGAGTAGGCGAACAAGATATGCCGGACACGTACATGGAGAGTAAGGATGAGCGGAAACGGCACATGTGACATGCTAGTGCTGAGCGCGCTCAACGATACCTTACAGGTATTTGCCTCATACTCCATTATGGGCTGGCACAAGGCCTCGTAATTTGAATGTGGGGCCCACCCACAGCCGAAGCTCATGGGTGGAAGAACAAAATTACACATCGTCCCCTCGGCATTCCCCCTTCAAGGGGGGGCGCCTCAGCGCTGGGCAAAAAACCAGCCTGCCTCCAAGGGGACAGGTATTTCCTGGGGGATAGCCCCCTGGGATCGACGCATTAACTTGTAAAGATCCAGGCCGAAGCCACTGGACCCACCCTCGTGGGCGGCGTTTGTCCAACGAGACCCCACTACACAGCTTATGTGCAGATACAGCAGCATGCTGGCAAAGGACCCCGGCGGTCAATGAAGTGGCGACGAGATGTGTCAGGATATCCGCGCTGCTGGCAACATGATGATGATGATCTATGATTATTTTAAATTTTGAGGTTTTAAATTTTGAGGGTCTTAAAATATTTTGAGGTTCTTAATACATTTTTGAGGTTTTAAAAATTTTTAGGTTTTAAACAGACTGAAATAACAAGGACTACCACTCGCTTTCTTCGTTATTCTGTATAAAAATTCTTATTACCTTCCATATACCAACAAATGCCCTGAAGATGATCTAATTAATAGATCGAAACACTGCAGCTCGGCCAATAAAACATCACCACTTACCCATGTAAACCTGTTATTTTTTCTTTTTCTTAATATAATACACATTACATCGGATTCACTTCCTTTCTCACACACACACACATACACACACACACACACACACACATATATATATAATATATATATATATATTATTATATTATAATATATATTATATATAAGTGTGTTTATTAGTAGCATGTCCATTTGTTCCGTGAAGAACACCTCATTGAGAGGTTATTTTTTGAAGAGCATCAAAAAATTAACACATCTCATATATAGCAAATAATATTGCACCCTCGGTTGCAAGTATTTTAGATTTTAATATAATAAAATATTGTATAAATTAGAAAGGCTAATGAAACTAAAAGAATACAGATAAAAAAGATTTGAACAGAGGGAGTATAATAAAAGATTTGAAAACAGAGGGAGTTAAAATAAAAATGGAACAACTGAAACTCAAACACGCATCACTCTGCGTCTTTTCATTGTTATTTTTCTAATTTAAGTATTTAGTTATAAAGGAAGAAAGATAAAAATGACAGTTATTTTTTCTTGTTTAATGGATTCATTTAAGATTCATGAAGAGATTTTTTGCTTTATTCATTAAAGATAAAAACCCAAACAGTTAGAAATCAATAATACAAGCACATATTTTAAATTCGATTTTGTAATATTAATATGCAAATTAGCCTTTCCGTCAAACTGTAAACCGCTATTTGTGTGTATATATAAACATAATTGCATTGTTGTCAGTATGTAACAAGTTAACAGTATTAATATGTAAGACAATTTTATTAATAATTGAGGTTTAGATAAAATAAAATTCAGTGGGAATTGTGATGCAATAACTAAGAGATTGGACTTGAGTAGTAATATAGGTTGGTTACAGACAGGAAAAACACAATTCTCCATCATGATAAGATATAATTATATATATATATATATATATGCTGAATTGGTTTTAAGAAGATAAAATACAGAATAAAGAGTAATATGACTGACGTTTAGAAAGTGAGTTACATTGTTAATTTATTTTAGGTTAGGCATTTTACGAAGACAGCTGTCAATTTCGGTTCTTGTAAGTTCGTCGTGTGTCGCTGCAAAACATTGCGTGTTGAAAGTTTATTGTATTTTCAGGCTACCTGTGCTTTTTATATATGTTTTAGGTTCAATAACAACTGAGATTGGGGTTAAAAACCGAGACGGTCCACATCGTCTAAGATGAAATGCAAAAAAGGTAAATTCCTGATTACTGTGTTGTTTTCCGCCGAATTTTTTATGCTGTTGTTCCGTAGAGATTTGTTTTTTTCACACACGGTTCATGCGAACATTGTTAAACAGAATCTAATTTACCAAGGGAATCATAACATTTACTACACTCCGGGTCGAGTGGATTTCCAGAAACTGGGCCTCAACATCGGTTTAGCAGTTTAAGTGTCATACCTAGTGTAAAATAAGTGGGATCTCAAGCAATTATTTCGTAGCTGGGTCAATTCCATGTAATTCATCAGGGCGTTACACCCACCGACACCGAATACCTGAAAATTTGACACAAATGTTTCCCTTCATGGTTAGAAAAGTGTGCCAAATTATTGTCTTAAAAACTTACCGTTCCGATTTTAGATGAGGATTATGAATTTTCTTTATTTTGCCTCAAATTAAGCCGTGCGTTATCGCAAATCTCGGTGTTTTTTTTTAATTAAAAAAAAATAAACTTTCATACATTTGATTGGATATTGTACAAACGGAAATATGATTTACGGTTTAAATTTAAACAAAGCGAACAAAAGAAGGATGGGAAACAATAAGTTCGGAATAGTTATCAGATAAGGGTAGTGATGCGTAGGCGTATCGTCAATCAAAGCCAGAGTCAGTAGGGACAGTTCAGACAGAGACGGATGAACAGAGCATTGTGAGAGTGACCGACGCGGTCACGCACTGCAGGGCTACAGGGGCGATGAGACGCCAGCCAGCCACCCCTTTACCCTGAACACCGCCAGATTCCCAGAGCGGGAGAAGCATTGATCAACCCTTGGGCAGTTTCCCATTGTTCAACGCTCGCCAGCCCACCACGTACAGCGAAGAGAAGAATAAAGTAACAAAAACTACTACTATTACCTGTGTTGTGATCTTATTAAGCGGTCTACTAACATTACATCGCTTTTTGGTTACAGTGAAAACCCGCACCAGACCGCAACCGTATACATTCAGGTGAGTTGAAGAAGCCGCTAGTATAACTATACTAGAATTATGCAGTATATAAATAATATGGGCCGGGGTTAGCTCAGTCGTTAGAGCGTTCGGCTAGAAACCACAAGTGTTCCTAGTTTTGATACCGGTCCTCGCCAACTCAGCGATGAGAGCACAGGGATCTGTGCGGTAAAGTAAGGAGGCTGATGCGTAGGTGTGGCGTCCATCTCAGTACCAAAACAATCTCCTTGTCTAGCGCTATTGAAAAGGGATAGACTCCTCGCTGATTGGCTGATACCGATTTAGGGGCCCCCCGACGAACTTTTTACTGTTACTATAAACAATATACATTTAGTGCCGAACAGAGAAGGCCGCTATGCAACACATCAAGATATTCTGAAATTTGGTATGTAAGTCAAATAAGGACTGTTAAATCCAAATATCCAACACTATTTTAACCCTATATCTGATAGAGAATTTTTTATTTTGCCCCAACCCAAAGCATGACTCCAAATAACACTTTCATCTATGTAGCTTCGGTCAGTCTATCGGAAAAATATCCTTTTCAATTTTCATAATATTTTTTTTTAACATCTAGTATGTCTGCCTAATTCATCAAAGAATTTGTTGGTGGGAGCAAAGCCTACTTAGAAGTTATGAACTGCCAATTCAGGAGTTTTTTTTCCTATGTAACGTGCGATTCAAGTTGAAAGATTATATTAAAGATCAATCATCCTAAGATCCATGTCCCAGCTTTAATTTATGATTTGTTTTGCTTTTTTTTGAATCAGGAAGGGAAAGAGACAAGAAAGAAAAATAACTTAGGAAATAATTTTCTAAATTTGTTTGCGAATGTAATGTAACGTAGTGCCTTTTTCACGACACCTAAAATTTCTTATACTGTAACGTTTGGTGTCTTTGCACAATGGGGTTGTTGTACCATCTGAGTCGCAAGCTCTTGGTACGTTTTCCACAAGCGTAAAACATTTGGTTTTACAACATCCACTCAGGATTCTGTAATTCTTCGTTGGTCAGTGTGAGGAGTATCAGCTTACACAGGCCGCGTGCTCTTCGTCACGGCCAATGCTTTTTATCTTCCACGCTGGTCTAGTGGTCAGGGAATATCTTGTTTGTTTTCATTCATATACCGCCCGTAGTATTTATTTTTTAGGAAATGTGACTATAATACCAAGTTTATCTTTCAGGAGTTATTAGAATAAATTCTATTTTCGGTTCTTAACCTCTCTCTCCTCTCTCCTCTCTCTCTCTCTCTCTCTCTCTCTCTCTCTCTCTCTCTCCTCTCTCTCTCTCTCTCTCTCTCTCCATATAATAAGTAATATATTCTTCATATGTCTTGAGTTCAACTTCGAGTAAAACTTTGGTAGAAAAAACTTCTTTCTATTCGGCAAATATCAATGAGAATGAAAAAAGTGATATGTTGTGTATGTGTGTGTGTGTGTGTGTGGAGGAGAGAGAGAGATGAGAGATGAGAGAGATGAGAGAGAGAGACGAGAGAGAGAGAAGAGAGCGAGACATGGAGGAGAGACAGCAGATAGTTTTGTTCTTGTTTTAGCAATCGTGCACTGTGCAGACAGACCAACAGAGAGAGAGAAAGAGGGGGAAGAAGAGAAATTAAATTCTAATTGAGTAATGCTGTGTGAGATGGAGAAGACGATACTCTATAAATATAATACAGTGAGAAAGTGTTACGTTATGGCTTTTCACGACCAAATCGTAAACGTAACGTTGTGGGTTCGCACAATGGGGTTTATCGCACAATGCATCACTGTGTGAACTATTAAATGTACTGTCTGGCGGCTGGTCCGGGACGTTTTCCACAAGCGTAAACTTTTTGGTTGTTACAACATCCACACAGGATTCTAGTAGTTCTTCGTTGGTCAGTGTCAAGGGAAGTATCAGCTTACACAGGCGCGTGCTCTTTCGTCACGGCCAATTGACTTTATCGGTACCTGGCTTTTATGCTACAGTAAATATCTAATATTTATAATAGGCTTGTGCAGAAGACGTGCAACCTGGTGCCTCCTCGTCAAAAAGGAACAAAAAGAAGTGAAGAAGAGAGGAAAATCCGCCATAGAAAAAGAGAGATAAAGAAAGGAGAAACAGCAGCACCCCCTGTTAAGTATCTGACCGGCATCCTTAGTTCCAGATGTAGTGAATAAGTAAGCAAGCAATAAGAATCCGGTGTTATAGTATTCTTTGTAAGTCCGACATCCAAAGAATCCAAAATAGCAATGACATAAGTTTAATCAGACCTCTATAAAATACACCAACAGCAGCAGCAGCATACAGTTATTGGACAATAGGAATCTTTCTCAGGTCACGTGCCATCAAGGAGTCTATAAGTAGAAGTGACCATTTGCCCATGCCTTATATATACAAAACTGCAACACCCCCAACACCTACAGAAAGCATCACCTTTTGTTTGCAGCCATTGCACAAAAACTGCCATTCGAGGATCGGTCTGTTCAGCCACTCACGTAGCTGTAAGTGTGAGAGAGTGAGAAAAAAAACTACGCCATCGTCTAATAGACGGAAGGTTGCCAACAACAATATCTTTTATGGAAATGTAATCAATTCCGAGTGTCAACATATTTTTAAAATGAGAGATCCAAATAATGAAAATATCCGAGGATGAATGGTAGTACAACGTTACTACTGATTAGCTGAAAAAATGAGACCTACGTGAAAATGCGTCAGAAACGATGGATAACGGATGTATTTCCCATTGAGGTCGGATTGTCGGGGTTTATTGCAACTCAACCTCGGCATTTTTGTCTAAACTTGGACTTTCTCTACCAGACAAATGGCGTGAAGACGAAAGACGAAACCACAACGACACAAGCAGACCTAGCCGCAAGCCATAGTCTCTTCTTTCTTTCTTTCTTTCTTTTCTTTCTTATTTATTATTTCTGATTCAATAGTTGAGGGGGTAAACAACACTTTCCCTCTCAACTCATTCTTTGTGGTAACAATTTACTACTAACGATTTTCAACGGCGATTTATAATTCTGTTATTTCTCTGAATTTCTTAGATTGCGGGCTTGATAATAAGTATTATGTGATTATTCGGACTATTGTCTCATCTTTTGTTATCTACACTATTTCTCTGAATTTTTTAGATGCGGCTTGATAATAGTATTATTTGGATTATTCGGATATTGTCCTCATTCTTTTGTTCTACACGATTTCTCTGATTTTAGATGCGTTTTGATAATTAGTATTATCTGGATTATTCAGCTATTGTCCTCGTCTTTATTGTTATCTACACTATTTCTCTGAATTTTTAGATGCGGTTTAGAAATTAGTATTATTTGATTATTCGACTATTGTCCTCATCTTTATTGTATCTACACTATTTCTCTGAATTTTAGATGCGTTTGATGATTGGTATTATTTGATATTCGGACTATTGTCCTCGTCTTTATTGTTATCTACACTATTTCTCTGAATTTTTTAGATGCGGTTTGATAATTGTTATTATTTGATTATTCGACTATTGTCTCGTCTTTATTGTTATGTACAACTATTTTCTGAATTTTTCAGATGCGGTTGATAAGTAGTATTATTGATTATTCGGATTATTGTCTTCATTTTTATTTTTATCTGTACAACGTTTGGGCCGAAGTTCCGAGTTCGAGAGAAGACTCACGAGTCCGAAAGAAGTTCCCGAGTCCGAAAAGGCTCCCGAGTCCAATAAAAACACCTGAAGAAGGCCGGAGTCACATCAGCGAAACGTTTTATAGAATAACAAAAGATTAGGACGAGTTGGCCGAATAATCCAAATAATACCAACAAAGTGGTGTTTGATAAGCAAACGCAAGTTATTGGCGTTCGATTCTTTCTTACGTGAGGTTTACCACAAAAAGCTTACAACAGCGTCCTTTTGGAAAAGAAACCCACCCCTTATGAAGAAGGAACCGTATAACGCAATTAAGTGACACACTTTTGTCGAGAGAAGGTGGCTGTTACTTCTTTGTATTGGCGTATTCTAAGACCCGTACAGGTTAATACATGCACTGATTCACATTAAAATTTTCCATTCTCATCTAACACAATTCTTACTAAAAACATATCCGTGGTAATTTACATATAAGGTTACACTCATGGCTCCACGTCATCTCTATTATGCATCAATACTAGAACACATTTTTTTCGGAAAGCGGGTAACTTACTTCTTTGCGTCGGTGTATTTAGATCCGTGCACGTATTAACATACATGGATCTTGGATATCCTGAGACTTTGGGGAAAAAGCAATCGAAAAATCCAGAAATGTCTCACCAATCGATATAAAATTTTTTCGGTTATTCTTAAGTAATCTTCTATTCCCTCAATAGGACAAGTTGTTTTTAAAGGTTTTGTATGACAGCAAAAAACCATCTGTTAAAGAACTCTTTGTTATATACTGTATCAATTGATAGCGCTGGTGTGTAGTAACTGGATTAAAACCAACACGGTATACAAAAGAAGCTGGGACTTTATTTTCTTTCCTCGGTCGGCGTGGATGAAAGGAGGTGCGAGTGGTGTTAGCGCCTGTTTGATATGAATGGTTGAAATGAACCGTAGTTATTAACAAATCTCTCTTCGGAGAGTCGACGGGAGCGACTGAACTCGGCGGCTACCAAATCTCAACTGCTGAACTCTCGGTATAACCGTCACTTTTTTCAATTTTTTACCCAGCATGCTCTCCGCCCTGTCGGCTGGGCGTTAGAATGCACCGAGTTGCACCCTGCAGAGGGGCAAGACTCCCCCAATGGGGCCACCTATTGCCGTGGGTGGCGACCTGTGATGCTTAAGGATAGAGCCCAGGTGATGAGCAGTTCATGACATGCAATACTCCACTTGACCTATCTTGGGCTAGACGGGCGGTCGGAGAGGCCCCTCCGATCAATCGGCTGGTCACGTCAAGCCTAGCACCTATATGATTTTCCCAACCCTATTGCCCTTATGGCAAACCCCAAACCCTTTTTATCATATGGTGCTAGAAGGCGGTGGCTGCGGGCTACATGTCCTGGAATGACGTTTAAACTCTATCTGATGGTGAGGTTCCAGTTCTGGAGGTTTGGAAATGTGGGTACCCCTTCATCACATTGCTCCCTGGTCCACTCTGAGCCGTAGTGTAGTACCTGTTAGGTCCCATCTATGGGTTAAATAGAAAAATGTATTTTTTTTAAAAAATTGTATTCATTAAGAATTGATTTATTTCAAAACTTTATTGCATTAAATGACCCACTGAGGTTGACATGCCGTAAAACAAAACAAACCAAACCAAAACCAGCATGCTCTGGTCTATTCAAATTACACCGGAACTGTAGGACGTGACTTTCAATCCTAGATTTGTCACACAGTCAATAGGAAATCTTTTGTGATCCTCTTTTGTTATTTTTCCGGAAAGTTTGTTTACCCGGTCAAGCAGCAAGCCTTAGATGTTTATCACTTTTCTTCTTTCTTCTATCCAGACTTCTGTCTGGAACATCCTTTGTTTCTCAATTCCTTTGTCTTTTGAATTTTTTTTCGCGCCAAAAGAATTGAAACAATAGTTAATTGCAACATCTTGTATAAGAATAAAATTATGTTGAAACGTGTAGAGAGTCGATACCGGTCCTCGCCAACTCAGGTATGTATGAGTACACAGGATCTGTGCGGTAAAGTAAGGAGCTGATAGTAGGTGTGGCGCTCCACCTCAGATGCTAAAACAATCTCTGGTCTAGCGCTATTGAAAAGGGGATAGACTCCCTCGCTGACTGGCTGATACCGACTTTAGGCCGCCCCGTCGACTTTACTTTTACTTTTAGATGAAGTAGGTGGCGTGCCTGCATTACGGTTATCGTCGATAGAAATGGAATCGGACATCGAGTTTAAATCCTATACGAGGCTGTTTGAGATTTCTGCTCAACTCCCCGGTTTAGGATTAATAGTCGGATTAAATAGTTTTGGATTAAAAGAAGGCCCATAACGTTAAACTAGGACAAAACTTTTGGCCGGGAAAGGGTGGCTCTTACTCTGTGTCGGTGTATTCTAAGACCCGTACACGTATTAATATACAGAATCTTAGAATATCCTGAGACTTTGGGGTAAAGCAAGCTGAAAAAATCCAAAATGTCTCACAATCGATTTTTCGGTTATTCTAAAGTAATTCTTCTATTCCTCAATGTGACAAGTTGTTTTATACGTTTTATATGACAGCAAAAACCATCTGTTAAATAACTCTTGATATAAGAATAACATTATGTTGAAACATGTAGAGATATTATTATATTATAACCATGTCTGCTTTTATAGCGTCTATATACAATTAGCTGAAAAATCTTGTTTTGCTGGTTGGTTTAAAAATTATGAGTTGGATCTTTTTTTTTTCTATTCTTTTTTATTTTTTAATTTTATTTTAAATGTTCAATCCTCGCTGGTGGCCAATAAAAATCTCCCAGAAATATATAACAATTTCTATTCAATGATTTACAATTTAAAAAAGAAGATATAAATGATACAGTTAATTGCATCAATAAATATTATATTTCAAAGTGAAAAAAAAAAAAAAAAAACATACAAAAAATAAAGATAAACAAAATAAAATGCAAATGACTCTCCCCTCTGTTACTTTTCAAATTTGAATTTTTAAATATCTTCCAAAATAAAATAATTTTGCTCACAAAACAGCCCTGGTGATATTTAATGTGTATATATTGTGAGAATTATTTTTCTCCTCCCCCACTCTTTCTATAACGCTAGCGAGTTTAACTCAGTTTATGGTCAATTTTTACAATATATCTCCCATTCCTTACCAACAATATATATTAGATAGAATACAGAATACTAAAAGAAAAAATTGACACACAGGGCCGTTTAGCTCAGTTGGAGAGGTCCACCTAAGAATCATAAGGTTCCGGGTTCGATACTGGTCCCCACTAACTCAGCACATGAGTATACAGATTTGGTAATCTGATCTGTGTGGTAAAGTAGGGAATTGATGTAGGTGTGGCACTCCACCTCAGTTCAAAAAAACAATCTCCCTGGTCTAATACTATCAAAATGGTTATAGAACCCTCACTTATTTCTTTCATCTTTGCCGATATGCGTTTGCTATTTAAAAAAAAAATTGTTTGAAATCGTAATATTTTGTGTTTTTAGGGATTGATTTTCAGATAGAATGTTAAAAAGAGACACACAAAAGAGACATGTTTTAAGAACTTTAGAATAAAAAAAAAGAAAAGAAGAGACAATTTGTTTGTTTGCTTTACGGTTATAGTCTTTGGAATTGAATCAGACGCCGAGTTTAAATCCTATACGAGGCTGTTTGAGATTTCTGCTCAAATCCCGGGTTTTGGATAGTCAGATTAATAGTTTTAGATCAAAACAAGGCCCATAACGCAATACTAGGACAGACTTTTGGTCGGAAAAGTCTCTATCTTTGTCGGTGTATTCTAAGACCGTAACACGTCTTAAATATACACAAGATCTTAGAATATCCTGAGACTTTAGGGAAAAACAAGTAAAAAAATCCAGAAATGTCTCACCAATCGATATATAAAGATTTCTTTTCGGTTATTCTGAAGTAATTTCTTCTATTCCCTCAATACGACAAAATGTTTTTATACGTTTTATATGACAGCAAAAACCATCTGTTAAATAACTCTTGATATAAGAATAACATTATGTTGAAACATGTAGAGCTATTATCATATTATAACCATTGTCTGCTTTTATAGGCGTCTATATACCATAAGCTTATGTACCGTGTTCCCCGAAAATAAGACAGGGCTTGTAATAAGTTTCTGTGACGGAGAACGAGAAAGGAAAAAGAGCAAGACATTGTCTTGCCTGCTGGAATCGAACTCGCGTCCTCCCGCATACAAAAACAAATGCGTTTTGGGTAGTGGACGGACGCGAGGTTCGACTAATGTGTCCGGATGTTTGGCTAATATGCCCATAAAATAACAAGTGAGTCGAGCGCTGGGCAGTCAGCAGCAGCAGCAACAGAAGCAGTCGACGACGAAGCGCTTTTCAGTAAATAAATGGATTTTAGTCGAACAGAAACAAACTAAATAGGAAATGTGATTTTGAACTGCTAAAGATTATTTCGACTACGACGACGGACTTTCCAGCTGCTAGACGAAGAATGTGTTGACCAACAGAAGGTCTGACTTGTGAAAAGACTGAGAACTCGCTTATTTTTGGTTCCCCCTCGGCAGGAGCTTGTTGATTTGAAGGTCTATTTCGCCACATATATTTTCCCCCTTCAATAGTTTCACTTCGAAATATAACACAAGGCCTTATTTTCGGTGGAGGTCTTTTTCTTTATATATCGCAAAACTACATTACGAAGTAGGAAATAGCATTTTTAAATAAACAGAAATGACGAAAAACGATCTACATTTATTTACTACTAGAAGTGGTTACCCGGCCTCGCCTGGTTAGGTCTTTTTTTAAGTTAGTCTCGCAGATCCATTATTACTTATCGCGAGTGAGATACTCAATGGTTGCCCCATAAAAATCTCCTCAGAAATATATAACAATTTCTATTCAATGATTTACAATTTAAAAAAAGAAGATATAAATGATGCAATTAATTCAATCAATCAATATTATATTTCAAAGTGAAAAAAAAACATACAAAAAATAAAGATAAACAAAATAAAATGCAAATGGCTTTCCCTTCTGTTACTTTTCAAATTTGAATTTTTAAATATCTTCCAAAATAAAAAAAATATTTTTGCTCACAAAACCAAGCCCTGGTGATATTTAATGTGTATATATTGTGAGAATTATTTTTCTCCTCCCCCACTCTTTCTATAACCTGGTAGCGAGTTGGTGAGGTGGTCGCCGACTGGGTTGTCCCATTTCCCTCTCTTGAAGCTGACACCCCCTCGTTGTGGTTTATACCAAGGCCTTAAAAGTCCGGCTGCGAGGCGGGTGGACAGAACAAGACAGTAGTACAAGCTGAAAGTGAGTTGGTTATACGTGCAACCCCACATTACTTCTTTCCCCTCAACTATTTGACCCAGTACGAGTAACAGTGGGTCGCGTTTTTGAAGTGGTTAGCTGCAAAGCCCACTAAATTTCGCAACCTCTTTATTTACCTGGTCTGGTGGCTACCCCACTAAAGCTCGCTACTGGCCCCTCCCCTCTGCGTCGGGATAAGCGCCTCTTATATTTACCCGACAATATATTTATTTTGTCGTTAATTGTTTTATTTTTGAAGTTTCCTCCGGACATGCATATACACACAACCGCCCTTTATATATGTATAGATTAAGATATTCTTTTATTCAAAAAACTCATTAACGACAATTCATATATTAAATACACACACACACACATATTCAAAAATAATCATATCCTCATCCTCTGGAATCTTATTGCTCTCAACTAGGGCTTATTTTAAGGGGACGACTTACATCAAAATCCTCCTGAAAAATCACACTAGGTCTTTTTCTCTGAATGTTTGAGATGAGGCTTGAAGATTAGTATTATTAGAATTATTCGGACTATTGTCTCCATCTTCATTGTTATTTGTACAAGAAGGCCGGAGGGTATATCGAAACGTTGTACAAATAACAATGAAGATGGGGACAATAGTCCGAATAACTCTGATAATCCACTAGGTCTTGTTTTGTTCGTTGGTTTTATTTTCTGGAGAAACACGGTATATATGAATCTATTAGATGAAGTAGGTGGCGTGCTCGCTTTACGGTTATCGTCGTTGGAAATTGAATTGGACTCCGAATTTAAATCCTATACGAGGCTGTTTGAGATTTTCTGCTCAACTCCCCGGGTTTTGGATTAATAGTCGGATTAAATAGTTTTGGATTAAAAGAATGGTAATTTATGAGGAAGTGCGTCCCGGTCTCCTGCCTCAAGAGTTGCTGCCCGGTGCCTATTAAAATAACGACCCAGCTCAAGCTATTCAAAACTATCCATCTATCTATCTATCTCAATTTGGTCATATTTATCTATATTACTTTAAATACTAAGGTTTTTTTTATTCATGTTTGTTTAATGTTTTGTTTTTAGTTTAAATAAACAAGAATTACGACAAAAAAAAGCGACTCCCCCCCCAAAAAAAATACATTTACTTGTCGAAAATATCTATCTATCTTTATTTGTTCGTATCTATCTATATTATTTTGTTTGTTTATCTATCTATCTATCTCAGTCTATTCAAAACTATATATCCATCTTCATATCTAATTAAGAATTACGACAAATTACGATAAAGAACAAGAATTACGACGAGCTGGGGTTGTTATTTTGATAGTCACCGGGTAGCGGTCTTTGAGGCGGGAGACCGGGACGCACTTCCTCATAAATTACCAAAAGAAGGCCCATAACGCAATACTAGGACAGACTTTTGGCCGGGAACGGGTGGCACTTACTTCTTTGCGTCGGTGTATTCTAAGACCCGTACACGTATCAACATACACGGATCTTAGAATATCCTGTGACTTTGGGGAAAAGCAAGTTGAAAAAATCCAAAATTGTCTCACCAATCGATATAAAGATTTTTTTCGGTTATTCTGAAGTAATTTCTTCTATTCCCTCAATATGACAAAATGTTTTTATACGTTTTATATGACAGCAAAAACCATCTGTTAAAGAACTCTTGATATAAGAATAACATTATATTGAAACACGAGGAGAGATTATCATATTACCACCATTGTCTAATTTCATAGCCATCTATATGCCATTAGCTTATGTACCGTTTTTTTGCCAATGATACGAGGGTGAGTCAAAAAGTGATATCATTTTGTTTAGGACAGGTATGAATTCATACCTTTCCGAAGGGTATTATCTATAGGTGATATGCAGTTTCGTCCAGGATTTGAAATCTCACTGTGTCTATTTACTACGACGGTAACCACTGTACCACGCACCCCTGCCTGAACGTACTAACTCGAAAAGAGTTCGAACTCACTTACTATATCTCCCACGTGGTGTAATGATATGAACTCGCTTACTATATCTCACGTGAGAGGTGCGTGGTATTATGATACTAACCCTCTTGATATAAGTATTATCTGCGTTTTTCGGACTATTGTCCCCATCTTCATTGTTATTTGTACAACGTTTCGGCCGATATACCCTCCGACATTCTTCAGGTATTTCTTGTCGGACTCGGGAACCTTCTTGGACTCGGGAACCTTCTTTTCGAACTCGGGAACTTTCTTGTCGTATTCGGGAGCCATCACGGAACTTTGAACCTAAACCTTTATTTAGTCCACGGGGGTATCCTGTTCTCATTCCGCTAACCATAGCTGGGGTAGGAGTTGTGTTAATCAATTATTTTTCTAACTGCTTTCACTCAGCATTGAACTCGAGTTCCAGAGATAACTGTCACTTAGAACTGTCTTAACCTAACTGCCTTATCCACTCGGCCATGTGTCCAATTGGACAATTGAGTGTGAATTTTATAATTACTAATCTTCAAGCCTCATCTCAAACATTCAGAGAAATAACCTCTTAATATATCTCACAAGAGAGGCGCGTGGTGTAATGGTGTGTATCATACGAATGCCTACCATCCCTAATTACTCTCTTAAGATCTCTCTCTCTCTCTCTCTTCTCTCTCTCTCTCTCTCTCTCTCTCTCTCTCGCCATTTACATACCCGATCCGATGCAAAGGGGTATATGATATTAATACTCATTAAATACTCATACTAACAAGAGATATATACATATTTACCAACCCCTCCGCACGAGCAGGATACGACACAAGGTCAATTTTTTAAAGCGGAGTTCAACAGGTTTGAATTCAGAGTTTTCCTTCTCCTAGACTGGTTACCTAGCCATGGTTAAAGAACCCAGTCTGCCCTGCTACTTACCCATAGCTGGAGGGAGAGTAGGATCCATACCTTTCCCAAGAGTATTGGCGCTAAGTGAAATGCAATTACCACGTCCATGATTTGGACTCGGGGCGACGAGTCCATTTCCCATGACTCTAACCATTACACCACGGGCTTCCTTTATAACAAGACATATGTTAAAAGCATTATGGTATTTCTTTTCATTGTGACAATCTAAAAGGTTGTATTGAATATGGATAAGAAATACTGCGAGTTTTAAATAATATGCAACACTTGGTGTATATGAGTGCAATATTGAGTGCACCGACAGCAGCTAAAAGTGCTTGACAATGGGGGTGGGCTGGAATGGGGGTGGTTAAACAGTGATGTCTGCTAGTTAATTAATTTCTGTGTTTCTCATCATGTTTTTGGGTTGGGGCTAAGAAATAAAGAATTCAGATGTGGAATATATGTGTGAACTGCTGAACTTACAAATCGTCGTCATTAGACAGTCTTCATTGTTTTAAACAAGTTTTAATAAAATCATGACTGGTATATATATATCTTTATATATAGTTTTTTATTCTTAATACNACTTGCGAAATTTTTGAAAATGCATGTTCTGTTTTTAAAAATTAAGAATAATTTTATTTTTTTTTATTTTTAAAAATCAAAAAGCATTATAGTGTGTATAGAAAACTCAAAAGAGTTGTTGAAAAGTTTATATAAAAATGTAAAGTGGGTATCAAAATAGTATAGTAATAATTTCAGCTGTTTAAAAATATACAAGTCACATGGTAATTTGAAAAAGATGTGTTAGAGTTCCAAAATTTACTTGTGGCTTTGATAAGTCCGTAGTTATAGATGAAAGTCTTCAAGGTGTGAAAAGTCCCAGATCATATAATGTTTTTTCATTTGACAAATGTGAAAAATAGATGGAATTAAATCCGACAGTATGAAATTTAAACATTATGAAAAAACATATGATGTTTGTTATGTAATTGCTGACAGTACTGTTTTCGACCAAATCGATAAGTTGGTCTTCATCAAAGAGCGACATAGATGGGAAGATTACATAACAAACATCATATGTTTTTTCATAATGTTAAATTATACTGTCGGATTAATTTCCAATCTATTTTTCACATATATGTGGTGTATAATATATGTGTGGTGAATGTGTGATGTGTGTGTGTGTGTGTGTGTGTTCTGTGTCCTGCTAGTATTAGACCAAGAACTTTTCATTTTCTACCATTTTCTTACCATTTTCTGTATTCGCATTCATGTGTCTATAGATATCTCGAGAAAAAGAAAGTCAGTTGTTGACTTATTCGAAAGTGTCGCTCGTAGCAATGTCTGATACTTTCTCGATCGTATTTGACGCAAACCAATTTTACAATGTGAGTGGTATTCATCTCTCAGCATTCTTTGTTCCTGGGTATTGTTTCCCCACCCCTCACACACCAACACACATTCATACATACACATAAACACACATTCTCTTGTAGATATTGATCACGTAACCATCACTGCAGCATTACTCTTGCGCCCAGCTACTCAGAACAACTACTTTTTCATCATTATCAAGTCACATTATTATTATTATTATTAATTATATTATTATTTACTCCTTTTGAGTTTTCTCCACGTCGGCATTAGCTGATGGTCTTTCACTGGAGTCTGAGTGACAGCAAGTCTCTCAGGTTCTCCAGGACTCTTTCTGAGTATTCTGGCAGATTGCAGGCAGTGCAGTGTTTCTGAATGGTTTCAATTCTTCCTCTGATTCCCAAACTTTCCAGACCCTTTCCAATCCTTTTAGGGACTGTTTCCAACGTGCACCAACCACAATTGGTATCACCTTCACTTTCATGTTCATAACTTTTTCATTCTCTGGCAAGGTCCAGATAATTTGTCCAATTTTTCAATTTTCCTTTAGCTTCACCCTGTGATCTGCTGGACCAGCAAGAATCCACCCGTTCTAAGTTCTTTCTTTTTGGTTTATCAACACTAGGTCTGGTCTTCTTGCTTGGGAATAAAGGTGATCCGTTTTTATTTCAAAGTCCCAGAGAATTTTTTGCGTTTTCGTTCTCAAGAACAGATTCTGGTTTATGCATATATACCATTTTTTGCATGGTCAAAATTTAATTTTTTGCATAATTCCCAGTGGATCACCTTCCCAATCCCAGAACGTGTCTAGTTTTATTCTCATTATGCTAGTTGCTAACATTCGCAAGTATTATATGGTTTACAGTCTCATCTCTATTCCTGCAAAGTCTGCATTTACTATTTTGTTGGGTCCCTATCAATTCTCTCTTTGATGTAGTTTGTCCTTATGGCATTATTTTGTGCAGCAATTATAAGTGATTCGGTTTCTCTTTTGAGGTTTCCCTTTCTTAATCATGTCCCAAGTCTTTCCATGTGCAACCTCTTCGATTTTGTCGTTTTGAAGCGTCCGTATTAATTGTTTTTTTTCTTCCCATTTTTGTTTTTGTTTATTATTTTTATTCATTATTATTAATTATTATATTATTATTATTATTATATTATTAATGAAGTTTTCAACCCTGTCGTATCTGGTTTCAATGATATTTCTAGCCGATCCCAACAGTGCTGTAGTTTGGGATGGTCCTCGATTCTTCTTCTTTCTTCTTCTGATCCAGTTCACCCAAATTCTTTTCCAGAGACTGTGGGATCGTTACAAGGGCACCAATTACAATTAGTACGACCTTACTCACTACCGTAAGTAATGAAATCTGCAAAATTAACTCTTGTTTCACAGCAAGCTATCTCTCTATCTATCAACAAGTACATTTTCCTGATTTTTTCTACCCCTGTCGGCTAGGGCGTTAGAATGGCACCGACTGCACTCTGCAGAGGGGGTAAGACTCCCTAATGGGGCCACCTGTTGGCCGTGGGTGGCGACCCGTGATGCTTAAGGAAGAGCCCAGGTGATGAGCAGTTCATGACATGCAGTACTCCACTTTGGCCCTATCTTCGGGCTAGACGGGCGGTCGGGAGAGCCCCTCCGAACAATCCGCTGGTCACGTCAAGCCCTAGCACCTATATGATTTTCCCAACCCTATTGCCCTTATGGCAAGCCCCAACCCTCTTTTTTATGGGGTGCTAGAAGGCCGTGGCTGCGGGTCTACATGTCCTGGGAATTACGTTAAAACTCTATCTGATGGTGAGGTTCCAGTTTTGGAGGTTTGGGAATGTGGGAGCACCCCTTCATCACCATTGCTCCCCTGGTCCACTCTGACCCGGTAGTGGTAATACCTATTGGGTCCCATCTATGGTTAATAGAAAAATGTTATTTTATAAAAATATTGTATTATCTCATTAAGAATTGATTTATTTCAAAACTTTATTGGCATTAAATGACCCACTTGAGGTGATATGCCACGTAAAACAAAACAAACCAAACCAAACCTGATTTTTTTTCAGCTTCAGATCCTGTCTCCTGGATATAAAGTTTTTACTGACAAATTTTAGAATTATAAATACAGAGCAATATTTACCCTTGAAAGATAGGAAATACTCAATTAACCGTCATTCTGTAATAAATTTATTTCGAACAAAACTTAAAGGCTTTTAGAAATTTTAAAGAAATTCTTAAAACTCCTAACTCAGTCTCATCAGACAGTCACAGATAAAATGAATAACCCAAAGAAATTTCACCAGAAGAAATCCATCAAATATAAGGTAGACAGCAATATAAATTTACAATTTCAAGCTAAAGAAAGAGTTACAAGGTATCTTTAAATTTCCGGTTTAAACAGACATATTCAAAAAATGTATATGTATTATTTAATAATGTAAATAGAATAAGAATTTGTCTAGACTATATTTATTAAAAAAATTTTAATTTTTAAAATTTTAAAAAGTTTTTTCTTTTTTTTTTTTCATTTTAAAACACGTCTTAACCATTTAAAACATTTTAAACATTTTGTTAAAAAAAATCTTGTTTTTCTTTTTAAACCCATAGATGGGACCCTAACAGGTACTATAACTTCCGGGTCAGAGTGGACCAGGGAGCAATGGTATGAAAACCTCCAAAACTGGAACCTCACCATCAGATAGAGTTTAATGTCATTGCCCAGGACATGTAGACCCGCAGTCACCGCCTTCTGCAGCCCATGATGATAAAAAGGGTTGGGACTTGCCATAAGGGCAATAGGTTGGAAAAATCATATAGGTGCTAGGGCTTGACTATCGTACCAGCCGATTGATCGGAGGGCCTATCCGACCGCCCGTCTAGCCCAAGATAAGGGCCAAAGTGGAGTATTGCAAGTCACGAACTGTCATCGTTTCTATACTTAAAGCATACGGGGTCGCCACCCACGGCAACAGTGGGGCCCCATTGGAAGCCTTACCCCTCTGCAGAGTGCAGTCGGTGCATTCTAACGCCCCGAGAAGAGTGCGTTTAAAACTTTTAAATAGACGGAATTTGAATGTATGTCCATAGTTTGGAATGTCGGGTCGGATGTGTAAACCACATTTGAAGTTCCTTGTGAGTTTTTTCATACAACTGTGGACTGATTGTTTTACACTAAAGTCTGGAGTCAGTCAGTCTCTTCAGTTCTTCAGAACTGTTCTCAGTAGTCTAACCAAATTTTATCAGTGCTAAAAAACTTGAGGATCTTTTTCCACTCAGACTCAGGGGTAAATAACAGCATTTAGAAATTATGGAGAAGAGAAGGTAAGAAGAAAGAAGAAGAAGAAGAAAGAAAGAGAAGAGAAAGAAGAAGAGAGAAGGAAAGAAGAAGAAGAAAAGGGAGGACAAGAAAAAGAATAAGAACAAGAATAGGAACAAAGAGTAGGGCGTAGAGATAATAGAAGTACTGTTAGAAGAAGAAGAAGAAGAAGCCAAAGAAGAAGAAGAACAAGAAGAAGAAGAAGAAGAAGAAGAAGAAGAAGAAGAAGGAGGAGGACAAGAAAAAGAATAAGAACAAGAATAGAACAAGTAGGAGGCGTAGAAGAAGAAAGAAAGAAGAAGAAGAAAACAACACAACAACAACACAACAACACCCCCCTACAACAACACAACAACGTAGAAGAATAAGAATAATAAGAGAAGAATAATAAGAAGAAATTGAAGAAGAAGAAGAAGAAGAAGAAGAAGAGTGAAAGAAGAGAAGAAGAAGAAGAAGAATGTCAAGAAGAAGGATCGTGTCGTCGAAGAAGAAGAAGAGAACAAGAACAAGAACAAGAAGAGAACAGAAGATTGAGCGTAGAAGAAGAAGAAGAAGAAGAAGAAGAGGAAGAAAAAGAAGAAGAAGAAAGAAGAAGGAAGAAAAGCAGAAATGGAAGAAGAAAAAGAAAGAAAAGAAAAGAAGAAGGAACAAGAACAACACAACAACAACAACGTCAGAAGAGAAGAAGAAGAAGAAAAGAAGAAGAAGAAGAAGACACGTCGAAGAAGAACGTAGAGAAGAAGAAGAAGAAGAGAAGAAGAAGAAGAAGCTGAGAAGAAGAAGAAACCGGTCGAAGAAATGCTGAAGAAGAAGAAGAAGAAGAACAACAACAACACAACAACAACAAGTGCAAAGAGTTTACTCGGTCATTCAGAATGTGGCACTTAATTGGTGTATATTTCCTTCTGCAATATTTATTTCATAGTTTAACGTTATTTTATCCTAACAGATTTGAACGCGATCATATAATCATCTGATTTGCAAAGAGTTGAGTTGTCTTGGCATGCCGTTCTTCTCTGCCTGACTATATAGCTTATTGACAAAATCTAAATCTGCTCTTTCCCCTACGCCGACTCTATCCTTAAGAAAATATAAACAATATAGAATAATCCAACGATCATGAATACCACGTCGCAGAAATGACAAGTTTACGGAAGTAATAATAATAGCTGAGTTTGATTGAAAAAAAATGTCAAAAATAGTTTCACACAACAACATAACTATATATATATATATATATATATATATATATATATCTATATATGGTGTTGTGTGTGTGTGTGTATGTGTGCGGTGTGTGTGTGTGTGTGTAGTTATATATAATATATAATATATATATATATAGGTGTGTATGTGTGAGTGTGGCGGGTGTAGTGTTTAGTTATATATATATATATATATATATATATATATAATAATATATATAGTTGTAGATATAAACATTGTTGTTTTTTAATAAATTATATATCTAAATTTATATATAGTGAAATAGTGTATATATATATATGGTGTGCTGGTGTGTGTGTGTGTGTGTTCCTTGGCGCGTTGTAATTTTTATGTTTCTATGGGTTGCTATAATATATATATATATATATGGGGAGATAAGTCTTAATTGCAGTCGTACTAATTTTGAAAAATTAATGTAATTATAATGGAAACTTAGGCGGAATACCTTATTAAATGTATGGCTAAACAAATCGAGAAAAAATCATATGATAATATAGTGTATATATATTATATAGTATAGTAGTTTGCACTATATACGATATGTTTTATGTTTGATTAAAAAAATGCCAAAATAGTGTTGCAATATAATATATATATACTTACAGATATATATATATATAAGGATATATAGATGGTGTATGTATGAGTTGTGCCGGTTAGTTGTTATATATATATATATATATATATATATATTATAATATATATATTGATTAGATATAAACATAGTTGTTTCTTATAAATTGTATATATAATATATATATATATATGTATGATATATATATATATATATATATATATGTTTGTGCGTGTGTATGTGCTTGGCGTGTTTGGCTGTGAGCGCTCAAACGCGTGTGTATTTGTTATGTTTGTATGGTTGCCTTATATATATATATATATATATATAATATATATAATATTATATATAGTTACTATATAGATATAGTTGATTCTTTAAAAATTATATATATAGTATATAATATATATTGTATATATACATATATATAATAACGGCCGGGTTAGCTCAGTTGGTAGAACCTTCGGCTAGAAACCATAAGGTTCCTAGTTCGATACCGGCTCTCGCCAACTCACCGTATGAGTAGCACAGGGATCTGGGCGGTAAAGTGAGGAACTGATGGTAGGTGTGGTGCTCCACCTCAGATGCTAAAAATAATCTCCTTGGGCTAGTGCTAGTAAAGTGGATAGACTCCTCGCTCATACCGACATTAGGCCGCCCCGACGACTTTACTTTTTTACTTACACATATATATATATACATACATATATATACATATATATACATATATATATATATACATACATATAATACATACATACATACATTACATATATATATATATACATATATATATTCATATAACATATATATATGTGTGTCTGTGTGTGCGCATGCGTGTGTCTGTGTGTGTGCGCGCGCGCGTACGTGTTTTTATGTGGCTAAAGAAATTAATTGAGAAAGTTTTCTATTTCCCCACCAAAAAAAAAAAGGAATGCATTGAAATTCTCCAGTGGATGGTTATAAATACATTTAGTTCGTTCTTTTCAAAAAAGAATGACGGCCATCTTTGTGGAGAAAATATCCAAGGAAGAAAAGAATTCAAATTCTAAATGAACGCCCCTCCTCCTCCAAAAAAGAACATTTTTAAACTAATTAGACTCAACTTTGCATAGATTCAAATTATTATCATTTTTGTTTTACTTGTTATTGTTATTATTGTATTTTTTGTCTTTATTATTGTTTTATTATTATTATTATTGTTATTTACACTCCTTTTGAGTTTTTCACACCAGTGTTAGCTGATGGTATTTCGCCGGAGTCTAAAGTGACAGCAAGTCTCCTCAAGTCCCCGAGACTCTTCTGCTGTCTGGAGGGTCTTAATTCTTCCTCTGATTTGCAGTTCCTCCAGTCTCTTTTCTAAGATTTTAGGGAACGTTCCAATATTATTATTATTATTATTATTATATATTATTTTCACTCCTTTTCAGTTTTCCCATCAGCTTTAGGCTGATGGTCTTTCACTGGATTCGGGATGACAACAAGTCTCCTCAGGTCTCCAGGACTCTTCTGGGTATTCTGGCAGATTGCAGCAGTGCAGTGTTCTGAATGGTTTCAACCCTTCTCTGATTTCCAAACATTCCAGACCCTTTTCCAATCCTTTTCGGACTGTTCCAAGTGCACCAACTACAATTGGTATCACTTTCACTTTCATATTCCATAACTGTTTCAGTTCTCTGGCAAGGTCCAGATATTTGTCCATTTTTCATTTCTTCCTTTAGCTTTACCCTGTGATCTGCTGGCACTGCAAAATCCCCCAGTTGACAAGTTCTTTCTTTTTTGTTAATCACACTAGGTCTGGTCTTCTTGCTGGGATAGGGGATCCGTTTTTATTTCAAAAGTCCAGAGAATTTTATGTGTTTCCTTTCTCAAGAACAGATTCTGGTTTATGATATACCATTTTGTTGTATGGTCAAAATTTAATGTTTTGCATAATTCCCAATGGATCACCTTCCCAACCCAGTCGTGTCTAGTTTTGTATTCTCGTTGTGCTAGTTTGCTACATTCGCAGGATATGGTTTACAGTCTCATCTCCATTCTACATTTGCTATTTTGTTGGGTCCTATCAATTTTCGCTTTTGATGTAGTTTGTCCTTATGGCATTATTTTGTGCAGCAATTATAAGTGATTCAGTTTCTCTTATTATTATTATTATTATTATTATTATATTATTATATTATTATTATTTGTTTTAGTTGTTTGTTGTTATTATTATTATTGTCTTTTTTAAATCGTTATTATTATTATGTTCACACCTGTGAGTTTTTTTTACACCAGTGTTAGCTGATGGTATTTCACTGGAGTCTGTGTGACAAAAAGTCTCCTCACGTCTCCAGGATTCTTCTGAGTATTTTAGCTGATTGCAGCAATGTAGTATTCTGGATGGTCTCAATTCTTCCTCTGATTTCCTGTCCCTCCATTTTTCCCAAGCCTTATGGGACCGTTCCAAGTGCACCAACTACAATTGGTATCACTTGGACTTTCATATTCCATTGCTTTTTCAATTCTCTAGCAAGGTCCAGGTATTTGTCCATATTTTCGTTTTCTTTCATCTTCACCCTGTGGTCTACTAGAACCGTAAATCTAATTTATCTTCAATAATTGTGGGTTTATCATTAATTTTAATTCATGATATTTCACGTAATCTATTAATATTATAACTTGTTATAATAATTTAATTGATTATTATTATTATTATTATTATTATTATTATTATTATTATTATTATTATTGGTGTTTAACAACAGCGTTATTTACCCAACCCTTCCGCGCGAACAGGATGTGACACAAGGTTAATTTCTCATACCGAGTTTAACAGGTTTGAATTCCGAGTTTTCTTCTCCTAGACTCGTTTCCTAGCCAAGGTTAAAGAGCCCAGTCAGCCCTACTATTTACCCATAGCTGGAGTGAGAGTAGTAGGATGCATTCCAAGGGTATTAGCGTATATTTCCTACGACTCTAACCATTGCACCATGCACCTCTAGCTTGACTATAACCGTTAAACAACAGGATGATATGTACAAATGTTACATACTGGAGATGAGATATTGCTACCGAGGTATATGTGTTACATACTGGAGAGGGAGGAGAGATAGACACAGATAGACAGAGAAATGCATATGCATTTTGCATTACTTACTTCTTTAGCCATTTGGTGATCTCTAGTCGTTTCTATTCTTTCTCTCTATGTTGAATTCTATTTCTAGATTCTTGTTGGCTGTTCGTCTTTGATACATTCCTTCTTCTTGGTCAGTCTTGTTGCCAAGACATTCTTCAAACAAGAACACCATGTTATTTCTTTAATCTTTTATTTACGTAACTAAAATTCTTCTTCTAACTAACACAACGCGCGTGTGCATAATGAGCTCATGCTTCTCCTCGGACGTCCAAGCAGGTACTGATGGGTTAACTTGGTCCCACGTGACTTCACGTATTTCGCGGGCTTTCTTGTAATATTCCATGGAAAGTCCCGTCCGTGATATGAAAAGGGGCCATCCCTTCAGAAATACAGGGGCTTGACAATAATCTAGGCAACCACATAGATTATGCAACACAAACAGCTTCGTCCAGGACTTCTTATGAAAACACATGAGAAATAAAAAAGAATACAAATTCAGTACTCGAAAAGTTATTTGAAAATTTAAATGTTATTTTCTTAAAACTCCAAGTTTAAATAAACAATAGAAAAAATTGAGTACCCAAAAAGAATGAATGAAATAAACGATTTTTTCAATATAAAATTACCCAATGGGTTGACATGCTGTAAAACCCAACTAACACAAAAGTTTGTCCATGCTTGGTCTAAAGAGTCAATAATAAACCAAACTGAATGAATAAATTGATATAAAATAAACAATTTAATTTTACTTTGTTAGGAAAAATCTGAAGACTGAAATAGTTATTTACTAAGTTTAGCTTAGATGTGGCACAAGGCCTGAAGTATGGGGCACCCAGTGAGAATCGAACTCCCTAACAATGGTCTTCAAATCTAGCTAACTGGGCATCATGAAAGGTGCCCAGTTATTTACTAAGCTTAGCT